>JFBX01000863.1:284976-326999 GCA_001563135.1 Colletotrichum simmondsii
TGTTGAGGGTGTATATAAGGGCTTCTCTGGTGGCAGCCTTGTGGTGACGTGAGGTTCCCCATGTGCGGAAGGTACGGCAAGGCTTCAGCCATCACCGCCTGCCTCACACCCGCCTTGCCTACGTATGCAGTCACGTGGAGGAACCATCCGCTCGCATGGCACTCCTAAGAGGGTCTCAGGGATTGCCTGGGAAAGCCCCGAGGAACCCCTAAGGGGTCGGCAGGAACTGAATGTCTGGGTATGCATGTTACGCCACCGTCACATAGGTATGAAGACACATTGGTATCTTGCAAAATACATTTTGAACTATCTATTCTATCTATTTCTCAACGCATCCAAAATAGACTGACCCCAAACTTGCTGACGATACCGTCACTTTCCTTGCCTCTGCTGGTACCATTCTTGTCCTTACCCCGTCCCAGCCTCCTTTCGCTATCCACCTACACAAATACCTCCCAGGCGCATAATCCTTACGACTACAGGGTCTTGGATGGAAGCAGGCCGATAATGGTCTCGAACAAGTCATGCATGATACGACCGATCGGCCTGCCCTCTGTGGCGATATCAAGGGCCTTCGCCAATCGCATGGTCTCGGATTCTGTGAAGCATTAGTAACTTACCTTTAAGTTTCCCTTGTCTGGGGGAAGGGGGGTTCACCCCGTCAAGGTACGCACCATCAATCGACCAAAAGTCCTCACGGGTTGCCGGAAAAGGCTCGATGTTTAGGCACGTGTGGGTGTCGATCAAGGGCATAAGGACTGCGTTGGCTCCGTCTTTGGCAGCGCGTTTGACGTTCTCCTGCCTTCGTTTGTCATTTGCGTACCTAATGAGAGTCAGTATATGCCAAAATATATTCCCATTATCATTATGGGGGAGTACCAACCCGACAACCATCCAGTGCTTCCCACGCTCGGCTGGGCGGGCCTGGGGGCCGCGATTGGAAGGAGAGCTTTTCTGGATACTTTGTGCCGCAATGGGCTCCTGGACTTTGGCCAACAGACTCGAGTTCTGAGTGCTCGGCCGCTGGGTTTCCGTCTTTTCAGCAGTCTTCTTGTCCATCTGAAGACTCAGATTCTCCATGCGCTGCTTCATGGTTTGAAGAGCTTTTTCGATGTCTTTACCCAATTCGGCGAGCCCATTCTCTATAGTCTTGGACAAGTTGTTTACCTCTGCGTTGAGTTTCTCCATGGCAGACTGCAGTTTCTGGTGTGAGACGGACGCGGGCTTAGAACTGCCGTCGAGCGAGGTGCGCGCCATTGCTTCGTTGGTTTAAAGGCTGTTATAACAATCTAGCAGGTGACAGATTGGTAGTGAATTTATCTTGGAAGCCTTTCTGACGTTAGGATATTGACTTATTTGACGCGGTGGTGTGTTATGAATGCCTTTGAATCTTTGGGTGGTACCGTGAGTTATGGAGTGCTTGCGATTGACAAGAAAATTGGGCGATACATTCACGGTCAGCAAAGTGAGAAGAGAAGAGAAAGAGGAAGAACTAACATGCCTGGGCTCCAAGGAGTTTATATACTGCGGTTTTGGGACAGCCATGGGGCCGTCGCAGCCTTCTGAAAAACACAACCATTGCGAAGCCAGTAGACCAAGGTTTTCGCATTATGTGACCTGGTTGGCCTACCTTGGTATCTGCGGCAATATTCGGCTTGCCTCGTAGCTCGGTCTCAAGGTTGGGCGTGGATGCCTGCTAGGTCATCGTCACTGAGATAACGGAGACCCTTCCCGAGAGTATGGAAGCACTCCCTGTTATACTTTTGCAGTTTATTCAACGTTTCGATGATTCTGTAAACCGCCTCTACGTGTGATCCTCCTCGATGCTCAGAGGGGAAGGGAGGGGGGGCGTATGATTCTGTGTCGTTGGTAGTGCGCTAGAGTAGGCGTGCTTAGTACTCTGTTGGTGCTCGTTTCAATCCGCATTATAAATACTAAACTTTACTACGAATTGATCGAAACGTAAATATGTTTTCGTATAATAACAAGCAGATAAAATAGGATGTCGGTTATTAACACAGGATTTGTTATCATCACCTTAATTTGTTTTTTAATTCTACCTCTGCTAATCGCTCGGGCGGCTCTCGATATCGATTACACGGTATTAATACACAGTATCATTAGATACTCTTACTGTCTCAATAAGTCATTACCTTAATATTCTATGTTTTCTTTCACGTAAGTAAATTCGCTAACGAATACACAAAAGACGAAGCACAACAGGAGGGGTAGAAATAATAGACACAGCAAGAACAGTATTGACAACAGAAAGAGTTATAGTGGAGCTAGAGCACAAAGCGGCGAAGGACTGTATTACTTACCTGGAATAAGATGGGCTGAAGACTTTAGAATTGTATTTCAAAACTGGCTCCTGGTTATATAATTAAACCTATACAACAGTTTAATAAAAACCCACTCCGGATCGTAGCTCGCGAACTTCGAAGGACAACGTCTCAATCATCGTCTGCTGTCTCTGGACTTGGTTCGTGTGATCGGCAAACGTCTTGGTCAAGTCATCTCGCAGAAGACGGATGGCGCCATCTGCGTCGTGGGTTGACGGGAGCATGTTTGAAACGTTGTTTGCGTTCTCCGTTGTATCGTTATTTGGTTGATTTTGTGTGTTCGCCTACAGAAGAACCAAAGGCCAAGGTGAGGGTGGCGAGCTGGTTGGGGAGAGAAAGGAACAGCAGACGAGATGGGGTTTATGTAAGGCTATCAGAGGTCGTTCGTGCCGGCTCTACGGTCTTTTAAAAGACACACCAACTCAAGGCTCAAGGTTTGCCCCTTTTCTTCATGCTACTCTCCAGATGTACCGTGATGACTATCGGAGTCGAATGCGCAAGCATACAAGTCGTGACGCAGTCACATCTTCAAATATACGAAATCTTTGTTGGTGCCAAAGGCTCACGTCTCTATTTGACTAAAGGTTTAAAAAAGACTAAAAAAACACTCGTTCGTTTCTTCGCCCGCGCCCGATCGATGGATGATAGAGAGGGGGGGGGGGGGTTCCTCGACCGCCAGGAGCGGGAGTTGTTGTCCATGCCTTCACTTCAATACAAGGTTCCGGCAAAGCGCTCATACACCTCATGCATTAGCTTGGTGCATGGGACGTCCTCTGACTTCATGCCGAGATTGATGGCGAGCTGGCGGAGGTCGCGTTCTGTGTAACACTAGCACTGAGCCCTGGGCATCTGAGTCACTCATACTGCCATTCCTCTTCTAATCTCCCTTATCCTTGGTACTTTTTCCTCTATGTATTCCCTATAGAATACGCACAAAGGCTCGGACGTTGAAGAATAGACCAGGGTTGAAACACAGCGTTCTGTAAGTCACTCGAGGCATATACTTCCGATCATTTCGCGGACTCACACCAGTGTCGTGAACGCAACTCAGCGCCTTAAGAACGTCAAGACGGCATCGTGGCAGCCCTCACCAGATACAATCTGGACTGAAATGCTATCGACATACTGAGAGTCGGCTATCTTGAAGACAACGAGGCGAATTTCCCAGTTACCATGTTCGTCTCGGCGAGAAAGGATTGTACAACGTGGCGAACACGATGTTCGCAACAGAATCGCCCACGCTGGTAGCAGAGTTAGAGCGCAAAGCAGGGATAGCACCAGGTGATTAGTAAACATAACGATAAGGATAGATCCCGGCGGCGGCAGTTTTATTAGTCGAGAGTAGTAACCTAGGTCAGGTCATCATGGAATTAGTCAGGCGAAGAAGCTGACACTACCTCCCATACCATAGTACCTATTATTATGTAATCAGTAGAGCTACCTTATATTAGCACCGCGCCAGAGTGCTCTTTATACTTAGAGGAAACAAGCATCAATTACCACCACTTCTTAAGTCGTAGAATCGAAGTCGCCAGATGTGGCTGGGCACCGGATGTAGTCCGTGTGTCCACCGGGCTGTGGCTGATGCCAACGGCACACCTCCACCTCCACCTCCACAGCGGGCCAGGAAGCTTCTCTCTTCCATCCACGCACCCTATCAACTATTACTTCGCCAACAAAGCAGCCCTCTTCCCTGCTACCTTTCATACCAAAGAATCCAGCGGAATAGATTGCCCATCCCGCTCCGTTCGGGACCCGTCTCCGAAGTCGATACTGCCTCGAGGCGGTCCAGCTCCGATCAGCAAGCAGCCAAAGCCGGAACCGGCCGGTGACAAGCGTTGATCTCGATGGGGCCACCAAAGCAGCCAGGCCGTTTCGCCGATTTTGTCCCACCCTAGCGGGCGGATTGACGTCCCAATGTCTTTATTCGATATGTTCGGCAGCTCGCCTACGCGACCCCCGAGCCCCCGGGCAATGATGTTCAGTCGCAGTCGCATTCACAATCGCAAACAATCGCAAACCACATGCCCATACGTGCTTACGGAGTATCGATAGTCGACAATTCTCTTTGACAGCTGCAACGAGCTTGTCAACTCGTCTCCACCCACTTTACCGCCCCCCGGATTGCATGTGTTTCAAAGTGGATTGCTTTCCTTGTTCTCCAACACCCGGCCAGAATGCAGCTTGCCCGTGGCCGGGGTCGGCGCCGGGGGGTGGGTAGTCATTTAGGTGTGATCGATAGTGTCGCTTCGGCGCCGCCATGACTCGAGCAAACAGCGTCGCTTTGCAAGTATTAAGGGCCTAGGGTGGGCGCGCTTGAGGATTTGGCGCCGTTGAAACACTTTTGCTCTGCGACGACACCCTAGGTACTCATCTCTTCGTTCTTCATGTTTCTTGAGCATTTCTGTTTGCGTCGGCTATTGACTGCTTAGCAGGAGTTCTATGGATTCGGCAACTGAAGCATGACGACATTGAGAAAGCTTGTGCAAGAAGCCGCTTAAGTTATCGAGATCGGAGCGATACCCGTGTCTCGGCACTGCGATTGGCGCGCTTCTCCGGAGTAGGGAAAAGGGAAATCATGAGCTCTCCCCCTCCTCACATCGCCCATGATGTCGAAAAGTCAGGGCCACAGCAGACGATGGAGTCGCGTCCTCATGACGACGATGACGCTCGCATGAAGGAAGCCGTACACGGCGACGAAAAGGCACTGCCGTCGTCTTCATCGGACGACGACCCGCCAGGAATCGTGGCGCAGGACACGGACCCGGACACGGATGCTGGGCACGGGGCCGGCGCCGATGCCAGCGGGATCGTGGGCCGGGTGCTCAGTCGGGCCACGTCCAGGTCGAGCATTGTACAAGGTCCGCCTCCTGACGGGGGCGTCACCGCATGGATGGCTAGTAAGTCGCTGCGTACCATGGAATCGAACTCCATGAGGCTAATTCTCACCAGTCTTCAGCGCCCATCTGGTCATTATGAATACCTGGTGAGTTGCACATAAGCTGTGTACATCCAGCCAAACTAATATACCATAGGGGTATCGTCAACTCGTTTGGCGTCTTCCAATCCTACTACACCACTCTTCTCGGCCGTCCGCCGTCAGACATAGCCTGGATCGGCTCCTTCGAGGTCTTCCTCCTCTTCTTCATCAGCACCTTTAGCGGCCGCCTCACAGACGCAGGCTACTTCCGCCATCTATTCATCGCCGGTTTCCTCTTCGTGTTCCTCGGCATGTTCGCCACATCCTTTTGCTCACAGTACTGGCAATTATTCCTCTCGCAGGGGATCTGCCTAGGCCTCGGCAACGGCTTGCTCTTCTGCCCGGCACTGTCGACGGCGTCCACCTACTTTGATAAGAAGAGGGCACTTGCGCTGGGGTTCGTGTCGATTGGCAGCTCGACGGGCGGGTTGATCTATCCTAGCATGGTGAGGCAACTGCTTCCAAGTATCGGGTTCGGGTGGACGATCCGCGCTATTGCGTTCGTGCAGGCCGGCACGCTGGTTATCAGCTTCATCTTCCTGAAGCCGAGGGTCAAACCCAGGAAAGCCGGCAGCATTGTCGAGTGGGCTGCTTTCAAAGAGTTGGAGTACACTTTCTACGCCATTGGGTCCTTCCTAGTAAGCTCTCTCTAATAATCTGCTCTTCCACTCGGTATCAGTCTCCCTGGGCCCCATACTCACCCTATCACAGAACTATTTAGGCGTCTTCTTCGCCTTCTACTACTTAGCCTCCTACACCCGCGACATAATAGGCCTCTCTTACAACGCCTCCCTCAACCTCCTCCTCGTCCTCAATGGCGTCGGCGTGCCCGGCCGCATCCTCCCCGGCTACATCGCCGACCGCGTCGGCTCCATAAACACCCTCATCCCAATGTCCCTCGCCTCCGGCATCCTCATGTACTGCTGGGTCGCCGTCTCCTCGACAGCAGGTCTCTACGTCTGGACCCCCTTTTACGGCCTCGCCGCCAGCGCGATCCAGAGTCTGTTCCCTTCGGCGCTGAGCCAGCTGACGAGCGATCCGCGGAAGCAGGGGACGCGGATGGGTATGACGTTTACGATTGTGAGTTTTGCGGTGTTGACGGGCCCGCCCATTGCTGGGGCGATTATTCAGGCTGAAGGGGGGAGGTATGTGGGTGCGCAGGTGTATGCGGGGTCGTGTTTGCTTGCTGGTATGTGTTTTTGGTGTGCAGCGAAGATGGTGAAGACGAGGAGGGCTGGGATGGGGTTGAAGGTTTGGGTCAAGGTTTGATGAAGTGATGGTCGTCTGGAGCTGGTTGGGAGCCTTTTCATATGTTTTTCTAGACGTTCTCTTTTGTGCCACAAAAATTAGATGGACAGAGTGTGGTGTGAGATTGATGATACGGCTAGAACCGTCGACTCTTCATCAAGTTATCTAATGTAATTATTTAACCATGCCTTGCAGTGATCAAGATAAGTGCCGGTGCTCTGTCAATCTCAACAAACCCAAGCTGGTCTCTATCAACATCCTCACCAGATCCTCACTACTCATCGCCATCACTACTATTCCTCTCCGAACCAAAATAACCGCCATTTCCCATCGGCAGCCGTCATCATCAATAGTTCGCTTTCCCCTTCTCTCTCTTGGCAAAGGTGCAGCAAGACAGCTTGTCACCGAACCCCTATTAAATCCACGAAGTCGACCCCAACTAATCCTCGCAGCAAGATGTCGGATGAGAGTCAAACTAAAGCCAAAATAAGGCAAAGCCAAGACAAGGCAAAGTGAGACACTTTATCAATACACACACATACACACACTCTCTCTCTCTCTCTCCCTGAATCCCGTCCAATTAGACGCCGTACCAAATAACCCCCAAGTCATGCAACCCGCATTGCATATGCCGGAAAACAACCCTTCCCCTTCCCCGGCGCGGCCGTTGTCGAACCGTAACGGCGCGCGAAACCACCACCATGCAGATTCTCGGATTTCGTGCATAATCGAGTGCGAGGCAAGCTGTGCCACCCGGCCGTAAGGTACCGGAGGAAGCTGGCTGCCCCGCATCGCAGACGCATCCTATCAATACCTTGGTCAATCATGAATTCCCAATTGCATTCCCGCATTACAGCCCCCACGTTTCCTTCGGGGTTGCTAAGAAAGGAAAATGCAGAAAGAACGTAGTGTATCCCGGATTTAAACGAATTCCCAAGTGCTTGACACAAACTGAAACCCGGAGCGCATCCGTCAGAAGGCAGGTGACCCGATGCAAGCTACCGACCCCCCTCTTCTAGAAGCACAGCTACGGCCGTTTGACAGTTCTTTACTTCCGTCAGAATTCTACTGTTGTTTCGTCATCACTCGTGACAGTTGTAGACAATTGCACATTGGAGACAAAGAGTCAAGACGAAATGGTATCTCTTGTTCATTGGTGCTATCTATCTAATGCTAAAAACTTGAACAACAAAACCAAACCTTCAACGCTATGTCTATCTCAACGAAGAATCTAAGTATCTATAAGAGTAAAAACAAAGGAAATAAAAAGAGAACTACAAGAAAAGAAAGACACAAAACAACAAATTGATATGTCAAGGAAACCCCCCAACCATCCTCCTCACACTCTCCCCGCCCAGCAACCTTGCCAGCCTCGCCATATCAAGCTCCCCGAGCGCAGGGTACACCCGCTCCCGCGGCACCTCCCCCCCAACCGCCAACACCCCCTCGTCCTCCATCCACTTGCGCAGCGCCGCCTTCATCGGCGCGGGAGTCATGGGCGAGTGGTACAGCATGTGCAGCGCCTGCGCGCGCATGTCGCTGACGTGCTCGTCGCCCTTGTTGTCGTGCAGGTGCGGGTTCCGCGTCTCGATTTGGTGGATCTGCACCGAGGCGTGCTGCTGCCGCGAGCCGTTGCCGTTGCGGCCGAGGCTGCTGTTTCTGCTGCTGCTACGGCTGCTGCTGCTGCTGCTGCCAAGGCGGACGGGCGAGGCGGGAGGCGACAGGAGCTGCGACATTGACGACGGAGATATCGGGCTGCTTGCATCTGAGAGCGTGTCGCTGTTGTTGTCGTCGTCGAGTCTTGTGTGGTTGATGTGGTTCTGGTGATGATGGTGATCCAAGTCGCCCATCTGCTCCAGGAGGTAGAGGTACTCATACGGCTCGACGGCAAATCCGCTCGCCATCCTAAGCTTCAGCGCAAGACTCATCGTCATGGCGTGCTCTCCAGCATTCCCCGTCGTAATGCAATCCGTTCCGTAGCCAGAGAACTCTTGCAGGAGATTATTCAACCACTCATTCACCACCCGTGAACTCCGTCCCCTCCGATCAAACATCAGCCGCCCGTTCCGCTCCTTGGGCTTGGAGCTCCACGACACCCGGACCATGGCGTGTTCCGCCGTCGCCCTCGAGAGGTGGAACCCGGCAGCATAGCTCTTGCAGTACTCGTTGATGGACCCGGGGATATAGTTATCAGCATCCACGAAGCCGACGTACTCCCTCTCCATCAGCGCGGCGACAGCCATGCCGACGAGCATCCCTTCCCCTTTACCGCTGTGAACGAGCCCGTCGTCGTCGCTCACCAACTCAGGAGCCCCCGCCGCCGCGAAAGCGTCCGCGACGCCAGGGTCCTTTTGGTGCACCGCGATAGCGAAGCGATCCGCCTCGCGGCAGAAGTTTTGTAGGATATTGACCTCCGTCTCGTACCGGTCGTTGTAGCCGCCCTGTGCCCTATTGCTGTTGGAGACGAGGACGATGAGGCAGTCGTGCGGGATACCCGAGAAGACGGACTCGATTGTGCGGAACTCTTCGTTCATGCAGAGCACGACGATGGCCATGCGCGACTCGATGGCTAGGAAGTCATCCCTTGAGACGGTGAGGCTGGATGAGGTGCTGCGTCCTGAGCCGGCGTCGAGCTCGATGACGCGCTGGAGCTCATTGATTTGTATTGAGCCGAGGCGCTCGAAGCGGGAGGGTCGTGTAAGTCTCATTGTGTGTATAGTGAGAGTTAAAAGTGAGAGACGGCTTGAGCCGAAGAAGGGTAGGTGAGGATGATTGGGAGTTGTGATTCAAGTTTGATTTGCTCTGCTGGAAAAGAAGGGTGTACTGGACTCAAACAAAGATCGGTATGGTTAAATAGGTGTTTGTACTTGACTGGAGTAGACTTTAGAGCAGTTGAGCTTGGTGACTCTTACCTTCTTCTTCCCAGATATCCAAGCAAGACCCCTTCGTAGGCCATCCTTATATGTATTAACATTTGTCCCTGTGATCCAACGGCCCGGTTCGTTGTCCACACCCAAGCAAGAGCACCAACGGCAACAAGAGCATAAAGAGAATGGGTAGACAGACAGACAGACGGTCAGTCAGACTACGGTTGGGCGTTCCAACGGCCGTAATCCGGCTACCCAGGTAGGGAGGCCAGATATCGAGACCTCATTCGCAAAACCACAAAAAAAGGCCCCCAACGGCAACGGGTAGACTGTCGTTCATCACCTCTGCTATCCCACCGCATTGGTCAGGTCCCGGCAGGTTATCCTGTTGCTCGCATTTGCCTAAAGGGTCGTTGCAGTGCCCACGTTTGCCTGCGTCTCCCGCTGGAGAAGGGGATCCAACGTTATTCGTCAACTTTGCATTGTATGGAGAAAGTGTTCCGTTGACAGGGGTTGAAAAAGGAGAGAGAGAGAGAGCAAGAAGGGAAAGAAAAAGAAAAGAACCGGGGTTGTCAGAAAAATGATGTAGAATCGAAAGTGTGCTGCACTGCATTCAACCTACGTCAAGTCCGAGTGACCAACAAGCGACCTCCAACACCGGCCATATCTCGACAGGGGTCTTTACACGCTGCGCCTCTCTCCTGCTGGAAAAGTGTAAGTGGGTAGAACAGACGAAGCCATTTACAACAAAGAATCGTTTTCTGAATAATCTCCACTGGCGAGAAGCGAAAGAAGAGTAATTATGAGCAACTGAACATCATTCAAATACTTAGATTACAAATCGCAGCTCTACGAAAAGCGAAATTGTACGTATCAAAAGTGCCGAGGCGAAGAAAAAGACGGGCACAGCCGCTGTCAAGATACCACCGCATTGGTCGACACCAAACTCAGAACTTAATTGATCCTAGCAACCTAGGCGCATTCCGAAAATCTCACGTGCGTTGGTTTCCCATGCCATGGGTTTGACTCAAGTTCGAGAAAAGTGCGAGAGAGCCTTGTACTGGGGGAACTGGGGGTGGCTCTTCTCATGGGCCAGTTGGGCGCGGTTGTGGCTCTCTCCTTTTCCACCAACACAACACACAACACACACACAGCCACGCACCGCGGCTGTTGGTTTCGTCTTACCACATTCAAAAAGTGCCTGAATGGTTCCAACTTCCGCTTCGCCTTGGGGAACCAATGATCTCATTTGCTGTGCTGAGTAATTTCCGCCGCGCAGTCGTTGGGTCTAGATGATAGGCCCAGGGGTGGCTTGACACTCGAGTTGGCCTTGTTGAGCTCCTTCAGTCTTTTGGCAAATTACATCGTCCCATATCACCCCCTCACTCGGTGTGATAGAACGTCAGAGCAACGAGCAACTGGGTTTTTCTGTCTTTCTCTCTCCTAATTGCTCGTCATAGAATATCTTACAATTGTGCCAGGACCGAAGGCTACGTTCCACTGTTTTCTGTGCAGCCAATTAAACCAACAATCAACGTTAACGTTCGCAATTCCCAGTAATGACCAGTCCCTGTTCCTTCGATATGCCAGTTCCTCCATCCCCAGCCAAATCTCTCACCGCTTCTCGAAGGGCA
Organism: Colletotrichum simmondsii; assembly: GCA_001563135.1. NCBI lineage: Eukaryota > Fungi > Ascomycota > Sordariomycetes > Glomerellales > Glomerellaceae > Colletotrichum > Colletotrichum simmondsii. The sequence continues at coordinate 296,048 of JFBX01000863.1, forward strand.
AAGGAGTCGTTGATCAGGTTGGGGTTGTCCTGGTATTCGTCTTGCCAAGCCTCGCTGCTAGTGATATTGTCGTCATCTGAATTGTACTCTCACATCATTCGTCAAGTCGTTGGTAACCTTGATTTCCTTGTGTTATGCCACATCTCGTGACTTTGTCCGAGCCGGTACAGGGACTGTAGGCTACGAGGGTAGACAAGCTAAGTTCGAGTGCTGACTCACTTCTTTCGAGTGGACGAGCCCTTCTTCGGCGTGGGAGCGTAGGCAGCGCAAGTGATTGAATCGGCACTCTTGCCGTCCTCGGAAGACTTCGAGCTGGAGACGGTCTTCTCGCGCAACTCGTTCATCGCAGCCGCCTGAGACTTTTCGAGAGCATCCTGCTTCTCCTTGATGCTTCGAATATCGTCCATGATTGTCTTCATGTCGTCTCGAATGTTCTGCTGATCCTCTTCCAAGGCCTCCTGCTTGAACCGACCGACGCGAATATCGCCTCTGAGATCCTTGATAGCTTGCTTGTTGTCGGCTCTTTTAGCTGCCACAGCCTGCTCGAAAGAGGATACCTGACGTTTGGTAATCTCCATGTCCATCTTAGATTGTATCAATCGGAGCTTCACAGCTTGAACACGGACGTCATCTTCAAGATTTTTCTTCTCGTCTTCAAGACCTTTCTTCTGAATCTCGCGGATGGCGTCATCTATTGCCTCCAAGTGGCTCCGCATCTTCGCAACGGAGCTCTCGATAGGCGGCAGTATCTCGTCAAGTCTCACGTCGCGTTTGGCGTGAATCAAATTGCCGACATTGAAAAACATCCTTCTCTCGGAGTCCTTCAGGTCTGCGGCGGTGACAGCTCGCGAGTTGTTAGGGTGGCTTGCTGCTTTCAGCAATTTGGTAGACTCCAGCATCCCGTGGATGATTCGCTCGACATCAGCCTGGGTCATTGGCTTGGTCGTATTCGAATCCTCCATGGTCATGGTAGCTGCGTCCGAGGTTGAAGGAGCTGCCTTGGTGGGAGTTGCCGGAATTGGAGCAGTCGTGGTAGGTGTCGCGGTGCTGTGAGCTGCGGCGCCGGTGGAAGCGAAAGCTGCGATGTTTCCTGCCGAAGTATTTCGAGCTGAGGAAATTTGGGATGCAGAGGCTCGACCGGAAGGGATTCTAGATGAAGGAATTCTAGCTGAGGTCGGAGTAGAAGAGGTTGACGATGAAGATGTTAGCAGAAAAGATGTTAAACCACCGGGCTGAGCTCGAGAGGTGGATCCATAGAGGCTGCCGGAACTTCCTGCCTCAGTTCCATAGGCTGCCTTTCTATTTTACTGGCTCGACTGTTGATTGTTCGTGGTAGGTCGCGTCTCTTCACGGGGGCGGCCCTGCTGCTGGGGACGAGAGACAGTCCGAGACTCAAAGAGCTCCTCCAGGTTCCGATCCCGATTGGTGAGTGATGTTCTCGCACCTGCCTGTCCCTGATTGTTGTTGCCTTTTTCAGTGTCAGTGATTTGAGTCTTTGTCCAACTCGTCGTCTTTGTGGTGTTCTTACCGCTCTGCCTTGTGTTGTTGGCAGGATACTGAACTCCGCCAGCCATGGTCACAACGATCTTTCTCGCGATCAACTCATCAAATGGGATGATGTGGCATCTACCATGCATATGTAGCCATTTGCTGTTCCACTGTAGTCAGAGTGTGCGCCCTTGGCCCTGCGCAAGGCGGCAAACTCGTGAGCAAAGCATGTGCTAATTTCAGAGTTCTTGTTGGCACGATCGTGGATCATCGTGGCGAGGTAGCTCGTCTCAATGCAAGGGTCGTCTTGAAGAAGACACCAAGCGATCCAGACTTGAACAATGAGCGGTTGAGTCTCCTTGAGGTTTGAATCTTCATCGGCTCGCACCATGATGGCAACGGCACTCTGGATGATGGTATGTTCAGGTCCAGGAACCCAGACAGAGCGGCGCATGATTTTTCTGGCTTCCGTGAAATACACGTCGGCAAGCTGGGTGTTGGAGTTGATGAGGGGCTTCCTGATCTTTCTGAACAAGAAAGGAATGCTGCTCATGTTGGCCTTTTGATTGGCAGCCCAGTATTTGTTTCTGAGCTTCTTTTCCAGACGAGCGTCGTGAACCATGTTGAACCAATCCGCCAAGGGCTTTGCACGCCAGTTGTCAAGGCGAATGAAGATCTCGGCTTTGAGATAGCGCATGAGGTCAACAATCTCTGCTTGACCCTTGTTTTTCAAGACCGACTTGGTGGTTGAGTGGTACGTGTTTGCACCCAGCAGAAGGCCTTCTGTCTGCCGAGTAGTCGTGACGGTGTGCATGATGTTGTTGTACATGTCGCTGAGGTCAGGGGTGTGGATGATCTCCTTTCTCATGGCTTGGTGGGCCGCCTCTTCAGAATATCTGATCTTAGTCACCATGTGTTTATTTAGCGCCTTTGCTGGGGCTTGCCCCCGCCTTTTGAACGCGCTGGTGGCGCGCTGGCCCGCTTCATGGTCGTCCTCACTCTCGGAGAGGACGGCAGCAGGTCGCTTCCGAGAGTGATGAGCCATGCTCAGTGTGCCCTGTCCCGGGTTCTGTCGGTTCATCGCTTTCCTTTTTAGTATTCCTGTAGAAATATGTTTCAGGGGATGGGAATGAGGCGAGGAGGAGGAGGTGCGTGAGGGATGTTATAGAGAAGTGAAGGCAAATTATTGAAGAAGCGCAAGTGAAGAAAGTCGCGATGGGGAGGTGTGGATGGGAGAAGGTAAACATACCGATGAGAGGGCAAGAAATGACCGTTTGCGTGTTTGGTGGTGTAGAGGGAAGGGCACAGAAAATTCAGAAAGGAAGTTCTTGCGCTGAAGGAGGTATGAGAGGGATAAAGTCAAAGTTGAGAGGGAGCTCCTGTGTGGATGAGAAAGAGTCGCGTCACGCGTTTGGGTTGTTGTGGGAGAAAGGTTTGCGAGGTGAGGGCTTGAGGTTGAAAAAGAGTTGGAGCCTGGAGGTCGAGGCAAGTACATAGCAAGGTGAATTCAAAGATGAAGGTGGAGGTGTGTATGAGGGTGAGGATGAAGACGAAAAAGGAAGTGAGACTGAAGCGCCTCCGGTCTGCCTGCTTCATAATAGTTGCCCCAGGCCTAAGGCACTTAATATCTGGAGCAGATCACGCCTTCAAGTCGTAGATGGATCGTGTAAGATGAGAATTTGATGAGAAAACCTCAATATTAGGTGAACGACTATTTACAAGAAGCCATATCTCACGATCATCCACTGAAAAAAGGCACGTCCCCGGGTTTTGCAGCTTAAGTGAGATTTATCCACTACATCACGTTATATTTCTTATATAGATTTCCTTTCTACACGACGATTTGTTCCCTGGATTGGGGGATGACCGTCTGGTGCTCAAAGCCTCAGAGGATTCATATGAGATTATCGTCAACTACATATATCGACTCTGCGCTAGTGATGTGGTAATACTGCATAAATGAAGTCGGCTGTCGTTTTTGACACACGTGACATGAACTCAGCAATCTTGCCCGTACTTCCCTTTCCCATACAGCTGACTTTCACTTGACATTGATTTTGGATGCCACCAGGCTTCAAGATGTTGGAGCGTCACAGCAGACATCACGTAGGAGAGAGTGATCGGATGGAGCCAGTTGGATGCGATCACAGCCACTTGCTTCCAACAGACCAATCCCAGCGTCGAGTACAGGTATTCCAGAACATTGGACCGTACAGTCACTGAATTGTCACCAATCGTCCCATTCTTTTGAAAATACTACAGTATTTACATGTGATCGATCTTTGATGATCTAGGACTGTTGCAACCCCTGGCATAGACTCTCCGAAACACGATCTGACTATCCAGATCAAAGTGTAAAAAGGAGTGTGATTAATCAGATACCGGCGTGTACCAAGCCAAGTAAGAACTCGTAGTACCTCGGTCTACTACGAAAATACGATGACAGCGCCTGGTGCATCAGACTCACCTACATCAATCATAACACCAACAAAATAACCTCAAGAAACCACAAACGCACTCAACCCATCGTCGTTGTAGCACTCACCTCCAAACCCCCACAACCCAATCCCTTTCCTCGAGTATCTGACTAAGGTCCCTTGCCAACCTAACCCAAGCACGCCCCTCCCGGCTCCCGTCACGCCGCCGCTCAATGCTCACATAATCCTCCCCCCCTCCCCACCTCCCCTCGGCCCGGCCCCGCGAACGGCTCCGGTGGGATGAACTACACCCATCGCCCATCCCCATCTTCCACCCAAACCACCAAGCCTCTCCCCTACTTGCAACCAACCAAACATTCCCAATCTCTTCCATGACGACAAAAAGCTGAGAAATCACAGCTCTCCTCCATCTTCCAAGACGGAGAATTCTCCCCCCTCAGAAGTCCGACCTCTATACACCACTTCCTTTCTACAGACCATCATCAGACATATAACTTCAAGCTCCCCCATCACGAACATCATGACCTCCCAAGCTCACCACCACCTCACATCTTCTCACCCTCCTTGACTTCCCCAAATCACCACCACAATCCGATAAAACAATAACCAACACCCAGACAAAATGGCACTCAACATCCCCAACCCGACACTGCCAACCCCCTCCACAATCGTCCTCACAGGCGCAAACGGCTACATCGCAAGCCACATCGCAAACCAACTCCTCCTCCAAGGCCACCACGTCCGCGGCACCGTCCGCTCCCCGTCTAAATCAGCATGGCTAGCCGCCCACTTTGACAAAACCTACGGCCCCGGCAAATTCACCCTCCACGAGGTCGCCGACGTCGAGAAGGACGGGGCGTTTGACAGCGTCGTCGATGGTGCGTTCATCTTTCTTCATTCCCGCACACGCATACACATGTACCCTTCTCACTTGATCTTCATGTCAAATGTGACGAAAGAGGAAAAAGAGAGAGTACTCACCTTCCAATCCTCATCTTGCCACAAAACTATAGCTTCAAGCTTTTGAACGCAGAACCAAACTAACCAAACCCACCAGGCGCTGACGCAGTAATCCACACCCTAGCAATAATGAACTTCTCCCCCAACGGCCCAACCCCCGAGGAAACAATAACCTCAAACGTAAACGCAACCCTCTCCGTCCTCCGCTCCGCAGCCCGCTTCGCCGCTCCCTCGGACTCCCCAGACAAACCGGGCGTGAAACGCTTCATCTACACCTCCTCCTCGGGCGCGGCCGCCATGCCCCGCCCCGGAGAACCCTACACCGTAGACGCGACCTCGTACAACCACCAGGCCGTCGCCATCGCCCTCTCCGGAAAGGGGCCCGAGGGCATGGCGGGCGGGTACATCACCTACTCCGCCGCAAAGACCAGGGCCGAGCTGGAGTTGTGGAAGTGGTATGAAGAAGAGAAGCCTGGGTTTGTTTTGAATTCGAGTATGTTCATTGATGTATTTTCTTTTCTTTCTGTGTCCAATTCCCGTCTTTCTCCCCTTGTCCTCCTCTTTCTGTGCCATGGTTTCCTCCTCTTTCATCTCCCCGGGCCTAACGTGAATAATCGATAGTCGTGCCTAATGCCGCCCTTGGCAAGGTCCTCCTCCCGGAACACCAAGGCTTCCCCACTGCCGTCGGCGCAATGCGACCCCTCTGGCAGGGAAACGTCACGCCTGAGTTCGTCGCAATGTTCCCGGCTCGTAAGTACACGATCCCCTCCTGCTGCTCTGGCCTGCCACACTCGAAATACTTAAACAACCGTAACCCCCACCCTCCGCATCCCAAATTAACCCCTCCCAGAATGGTACTGCGATGTCATCGATATAGCTCGAATCCACATTGCAGCACTCCTCCTCCCAGACGTCCAGTCCGAACGCCTCATTGCCTACGCGGGCAAGTTCAACATCAACGACCTCCTGGCCGCCTTCCGCCAAATCCAACCAGACCGAACCTTCCCTGACGACCTTCCTGATCTCCCCTCCGATAAGGGCACTATTGCCAACGAAAGAGCCACTCAGCTGATGGAACGTCTTCAAGGTGGCAAGGGCTGGACGAGCTTGAAAGATTGCCTGGCGCCGTTGGCTGAGCAGTATGCAGCGGCTGAGGCGGAGTCAAAGTGATGTCGAAACGAAGTCAGAGGCGAATGGACATATGGACGAGCTTCACCGGGTCGTATCTTTGAGAACTCAAAAGCCTTTCAATTGTCCTTGGGGTACTGTTGGACTGCCGCTTGGCTGTCTCATCAGCCCAATGGAATGTTGTATATCTACAAGTCGCGCTGAAGCCAACTCCCGGTGCTAGGCTTGGAAAGTTGAAAAGCATCGTGTCGTAAAGTGAAATTGGTATCTGAGAGAGAAATTTACATCACGATCTATCGGCAAAGTTAGCAGTGCACTCATCAACAACAGTGCGGCTTCACTTACGCAGTCAGACTCATCCTTCCCCTTAGGAATGCCCATCGCCTCGAAGGTGGCAGGTCCCTGGCCTGTCGTTTGCTTCTTGGGAGGGGGCATAGTCTGAGCACTAGGAGCAGGGCTGGGTTGCTGCTGCGGGCGCGGCTGAGATGAGGGCGGCGCACTGCCCGTTCGACCCGGCTGATCGACAAGGTCTGGTCGGTTGGGGAAAGGCCGGGGTTGGCCCGCCGGTCCAGGACCGGGACGCGGTTGACCTGAAGGGCTGAGCGGCATCGAGTCAATCCGCTGAGGTGCCGCACCTCTACCGTATCCATACTGAGCATCAGGGGGGATGGATGAGGTTCGCTGGGCAAAGTTGCCAGCTTGCGCAGGCGGCGGCGTAGGCTGACCGTAGTCGCTCGGGCCATAGCTTCCCTGCTGCGGAGGGTACGGGCTTTGCTTGGGCGGCCTATTCGCGGCTGGGTTGGGAGGAAGGCCACCTGCCGCTGGGTAAGGTTGGCCGGGTGGCCGCGCGGCGGGACCAGGGCTCGGCTGGCGATATCCTGCAGGCCCTCCGACAGGCACACGACCGCGCGGGTCCGAACCGGCCGGCGGAATCATGTTGCCCATTGACTGTGAAGCGCGAATGTTGCCTGCAGGTCCCGGAGGACCACCGGGACCGGTGCGAATGCCAAACGCGCTACCAGGACGATCAGAGTGCGGGCCAGAGACGGGACGACCACCACCGTAGTGAGGGGAGAGTTGAGGCCCAGCGCCCCTGCCACCGCCGACGCCGCCGCCGTGGTGCATTTCATCCTCGGGATACGGTGCCGTCGATTTCGGTCTGTTCAGGTTGAGCGGAGCGGGGCGGTCGTCCTCTGGGTATGGAGCAGCCGACTTGGGCCGGATTGCAAGGTTGGAGTCGAGGTTAACGGTGAATGCGGCTGGCCTGTTGCCCATGCTATTGGGTCGTGACGGGTCAGGGTAGTCAACGGTGTCGTGCGGCGCCGAACTAGGGTGCACTCTGGGCGACGGGTGAGGAGATGTCTTGGCAGACGTAGACGGGTAGCCGGGGTGGGCATCAGTCGGGGTGACCGGCGTGCTCTCGGAAACAGTCGGCATGGTATTCGGCTGCTTGAAGCGATCAGGCCTCTTGCCGCGCTGCGAACCATGCTGCGACTTGATTCTCGTCAGCGTTGTAGTTTCGTGGTCGGCCTTGGTCAGACTCTTCTCGTGATCCAAAGCATCGATTCGGCCTCTGGCGTCCTTGTTGCCATGGTCAGCGGCCGCTTCGTACCAGAATCTGGCTTGGCGGAGATCCTTGGGTACATGAACGCCAATCTCGTAGTAGTATCCCATGGCAAATTCTCCAGTCGGCAACTTGGCGTTGGCAGCATCTTGAGCGTACTTGAAGGCCAGCTGTTCATTCTTATTGAAGATGCCCTCGTATCCGAATAGGAACCATCTGCTCACACCGAGCGACGCCTCGGGCTGTCCTTGCTGGGCGGCCAGTCCGTAGTAATGCAGCGAGTACGCTGGGTTAAAGTCGCACCCAAGCTGGCATAGCTCGTAGGCCTGACCAATCTTCAACTGAGCCTTGGCGAAGCCAAGGTAAGCGGCCTTCTCGATATACATCTTGGCCTGGTGCAGGTCCGTCTGAAGCAGAGCCTCCGGAACATCAATGTCAGGAAGGTCCCTGGCGAGGAGCATTCCATAGACATATGACCCTTGCGGCGCATCCTCGTCCGAAAGGTCAGCGGCCTCCCTAATAAGGTCTAGACCTCGCTGGTAGTCTTTCTGGTGGTTGTGCTGGCCGAGCAGACTCATCATGCCCAAGCGGTACATAGCAGCCGAGTCTTTGAGTCGCAGACCGAGGTAGTAGTGCTCGACGGCTTTGCTGTAGTCGTTCGAGTTCTCAAACAGCATGCCCAGACGATACTCCGCACGCGCGTAGCCAAGCTCTGCCGCGCGCTGGTACTTTGTGTACGCATCTCTCTTGTCAGGTCTGCAGCCAAACTTTCCAAACTCGAGCCACTTTGCTTTCATAAAGAGTGCCTCGGGATGTTCCTGGCCCACCAAATAGTTGACAATGTTGATTGCGTCAACGCGCAGCTCGTGCTCGACGTTTGGTGTCTGGCGGCCACTCTCTGGGTCTCGGCTTCTGGCATCCATAACAATCTCAGCCCAAGCTAAGGTGTCGCGAGCCCATGACAGCTGCATAGAAACATTATTCGAGTGCAGGACATGCTCGCGGGCGTTCCACAAAATCGTTTCCTTTTCCTCGTCCGTCGGGGGGACGTTGTCTCCTGTGAGCTTTGGGAAAGGAGAGAACGAGGGCGCCGCGCTGGGCCGCATCTTATGAGGGTTGTCGCTCGCGCTGTTCTCGTGGAAGGGTCTGTAGGAGTCGGTCGGGGGTGCGCCGGCTTGGGCGTCGGGTCCTCCTTTCGGCGGCAGCGAGGGCGCACCAGAATCGGTTGGCTTGAGGACAGAGGACAGGGACGGCTCACGACCGTGTCGGTTGGTCACGTTGTTGCTGGAGACGGCTGCTCGGTTCGGGGAGACTTCGCGGGCTTCAAGTTCCATGCGCTGAAGGTCGTTTTGCATGTTCTGGGGGACCTGAGGCGTTACACTGGAGGAGAGGTGCGGTCAGCATAAGGCTATCGGGTTAGGAAAAGGGACGGAACAAAGACAAGGAGCGGCGCCAAAAACGGCCCCATCTCCAGTTCCAGCCAGCGGGAAAGGAGGGACCCATGGTCGATCCGCCAAGATTAAAATGAGGGAATACGCGTACCGTTGAGGAGCAGGTGCAATGACCTCGGGCATGTAGTAGTCATCGAACCCTCCAGGAACGAAGGTTGCGCCGAATTGTGGCATCTCGTCAGTTGTGTTTTTGGGCTGAGGTGCACCTGCATAAATAGGAGGATATCAGTCAGCGGGGGTTGAGTCGAATGACGTTTAGGTTGGAGCCACCGCCAGCTTTTTTCTGTGTGGTGGTCTCGTTGCTGACAATTGGGCCGGTCGCCTTCTGGAGCCCCCGGAAAAAGGAGCTGCTGCTGCTGCTGGCTGTTGCTTTTCGTCGGGCTGATCTGCTTCTCGAGTACGCCCGGCAAGGGTGCGGGAGGGGAAAGTAATCCTGAGTGGGGTGGGATTTGGCGAGGAAAAAAAAAAAGTAGGTAATCAAAAACGATCAATAAAAGCTGAGCTGATGTCGGAATGGGCTTGAGAGAATATCCAAGTCCTTGGGTCCTCTTATGAACTGTCTCTGCCTTCACTTGCTCTCTGTCTCGAACCGCAGGGCTAGGATGTCCGGAAGCGGGGTGGAGAGTCCAGGTCGAAGCTCAAAGCATCTGGGATTCTCGACGGCGGGCCCTTTCTTTTTAGCGTGCAGAAAGAGCTGAGTGTCCCCTTTTCTCTTGTGTGCGCGAGCCGGCTAGTGAAACATGGGAGCAGCTTCGGATAGGCGTGCCAGGTGCCAATGTTGCATTTCTCTCTCGGGCCAGGAGTGAGGGGGGAACTCCCTTCTGTTTGTCCCATTGCCCAGAAAGCGGGACTGACCAGGGAAGTTATACCAGGAGGAGGAGGAGGGGTCATTGGTCTCGTCGCAAGTCGTCGAGTATGCCCATGGTACTCCACCGCCCAAGCCGCAGCACGGGCGCTAGCTCGCTGTGGCAGCAGAGGGAACGGATGAGCTGAAGAGCAACAAGCCTTTGTCTTTTTTAGTGCTCGTGGTCATGGCCATGCTGATGTCGGTATGTCGCTGTGCAGCTCCTTGCTGCGGCTTCGAGAATTGAAAGGTACTTCGTCTGTACTTTCCGGGTTGACAGTGGGCGGAGCAGGGGGTGGGCTGGTCTCGAGGATCAGGTACCGAAAGGTAATCGAGGGGGGCCGGCCCAGGATGAGGCATGTAAGACGTTCAATAAGCGTTGGAGACCTCTTTCGTCGTTTTGACGGCCGTCCATTCCGTCAGTGACTAGGATATGTCATCTGACCAGCATGAACAGACGGCGTGGCAGCGGCAGCCCGTGGCCATCCGAAGACAGAGAGCAGATGTGGTTGAATGCAGAGGAGTGATATGTAATTCTTTGGAATTCTGACATGTGCACATGGCACCCAGGAAGCGCGAAGATGCCAAGTCCTTGCGCGCTGGACTGTACGTATTTCGCTTGGCCATGGCAGATGCATGGAATCGTGGTGTTGGTAGGCAGAAAAGAGTAGGTACTCCGTAGAGCAGCAGCAGCAGCAGCAGCAGATTTCCGTTTCGGGGGTCATTCGGGCTCCCGGCTTGATTAAATGAGGCGGTCCCCACGAAAGGGAGATGGAAGAGGGCAAAGGAGGGAGATGAAACTTACCAAGGGCTTTTCCCAGATGAAAACCAACTTGTCCATGTCCTCCTACTTGTGAAAGCTGTACCTGACCCTCGGAGATGGAATGCGGTCCAGACACAGCGGCTGTTCCACCGCGACTGGCGCTTCTAGTGCCGCGGCCGTTGTAGGGTGGGCCTCGCACGGCACCCGGCGCATGTCCCTGGCCAAGCCGCGCGTACATCGCCCATCGGGCTTTGCACCTTTCGAAGGGTGTCATACCCTTTGTGTACGGATACCACATATTTTGTTCTCGAATGACAGCAGGGGTTTTCGTATGGTAAGGTAATGAGAGTTCGGCCGAATCAAGCTAGAACAGAGTTGGGAGGAACCCGCGGGATCGCGTGGCGCATACCGGGACAGGTGGACGGATGTCGAAACACTGTTGGCGATGGTGGCTTGTAAATCCGGGTATCGATGCTCCGGAATGCGAGATGGATAGGTCGGTCGATAAGGTAAGGTAGGAAGAATCGCTTGCCGAGAACGCCAAGCGATAATATCTGGATGAGGTGGGTGGAAGAATAATATCAGGTGTGAGGTCGAAGAAGAAGTGTGGTGCGGTGAGGTTGAATGCTTCCACTGAGAAGATATTATTATTTTTCTTGAAGCAGAAGCAGAAGCAGAAGCAGAAGCAGAAAGAGCAGGAGCTTCACCATCGCGCCTTCCTGCTTCCTGCCGTCTTTTTTTTTTTCTCCTATCTTTTTTTACCAAACGACGGGAAGGAAGGCCCAAGGGGTCGGTCGGTCCTCCCTCACATGGCCTCGCTTGCTACCCGTTCCGTTCTACAACTTCACGGAAGCTTGGAAGGCGCGCTGGATGTTTTCTGGCTCCTTCCCAAGGCACCTTAATTAGATGCGACACGGCAACATGCACGAAGAGCAACATTAACGGGAAGATGCATCTGGCCGAGACGAAGCAGCCAATAATTCTCACCATCTCAGTAATTCAAGGTTCAGATTGGCATTAGAAGACGTGATGTCGCGACACAGACAAGGCGGCAGCGTTGCGCTGCAGTCAATCCCTCCAATTCCACCTCATTAGGTACGTTGCTGCGTAAGGGCCTTTGGTGGCTGCTTGCTGCATCGCGTTACAGAACGTGCAGAACACCCCGCCCCCATGTCCTGCCCCTGTAAGGGAGAAGAAATCCATGGAGGAGTTCCAGTAAGGCATTGGATGGATTGCTGGAGCCTGCGCCACTGTCCGACCGTTGACCCCAGAGGCCCCTCTCAATCTCACAATCCAAGGCACCTGTTTTCATCCATTGCATTCCATTGTGCCCCATTATCCGTACTCAATACGGACATTTCATTTTTCATGCTTCTTCTTATGAGATTTCATGTAATATGTACTGACCACCCTCATGATATCAGTCAATCCATCTCCCTCTCATCGTACTATGAAAAGATGAGGATAATCCTGTAAATTCCCATAAGGAACTCACTCTCCAAGCCTAACCAATCACTTACGGTCTGGGGTGTTGGTTGGCAATGAATGGCATTCACACCACAAAGTCCCAAAACTCAATCAAAGGTCATCCACTCGGGTATCTCGCGTTTCCCTGCGCAGCCCGCTTTGCTCAGCCACAATGTCAAATTCGAGATTGTCTTTTTTGCTCTGTTTCCAAACATAGAAACAGACCCTTGCTGCTTGCATTTCTCGAGTGACCAACGAGTGACTTTGCATACCTTACCGCAGCTGCCCGTCCCGTCCTTTGGGGGCCAAGCCCCCGATCGCAATCGGAATCGCTTGTCTCGTTATCGTTCTTTCCACTGCTTGGCGGCAGCTGCTTCATGAGCGATATGGATTTGGTTCGATTTGCTCAAGTCTAAACAACTAAAATTGAAATAAAAAGGATACAAGACAAAACTCATTCGAACTCATAGCCTTCAAAATAATGGCATTATTCCGACGTGTATACGGGTACATCTGAAAGGAATACATGTCACCTGACAACATCGACCGTCATCAGAATTACTATGGAAGGAAATGCAAAAAAAAAAAACAAGCGATCCATGGCATTATGTAGGACCGTGAGCCAACATACGCTTCCACCATTAAGGCTAGAATTGTACCGCTCGGCCATCGACTACAACGGACGGTGCTTGTTGAGATCACCCTCACCTTTGCTCGCTATATACCTCTCAACACTCACAAAGTGAAGGTCGGTTATTAACTAGAGGGCTCAAACTCCGAACTCCTAGTCTTCCAGTCTACCATAAGATCTCATCCTCGATCCGTTAATATCTATAAATGCGTGCAGATGCACTCCTGTCAGGATCATCGCAGCACCAACTCATACCTCCCCCTCCCCCTTCCATGCCGGCAGCGACTCTTCATAATTCGTTCCATGAATTCCTGCTTGGCGCTCCGAATTTCCCCAAACCCACGTCATAGATGCCACAACGGCCATCATCCGACCCAACCCGTCCCATCTTTCCACCCAAAGTAACCATCCTTTACCAGGCCATGCCCTGTTCACCAAGCCTTTGAGTGTAACCTTGCCCAAGTAGACTCTAGAGCCGACACTCGACAGCATACTTCATCGCCGGCGCGATTCGGGGCAGAGGAGACGAGATGAACGCTCTCTGGCTGCAGTGTGAAAGCATCACGGTAAAAAGAAATCTCCAATATTTCTAATCCCCATCTGCCCACCCATCGACACGTGTTTATCCAGCACTCTGCTTCTCCGGAACTATGTTTCTTTTTTTTCTGCTTCTGCTGCTGCTGCTGCCCGCTAGGAGCTACTTAGCCGCGCGTATACCTAGCGCCGTGGACTCCAAAGACTCATGTGTCACCAGCGCCTAGGATTCGGTTCCCGACGTGTGGTTTACGGCAGATCGACACTTTAACCTAATCTAAACCCACGCATGCTTACTATTTCCATCTTCTATCCGCCTATCACTTATCAAAGTCACCTTCCCCTGCCGACCGCGCGTTCTCCATGCATCTTGGTGCCGAAAGATTACTGTGCCCGGCATTACTCAGCAACTTGTCTTGAATTGGGTTGCTATGATATTAGTTTCCACATCACGTAAGTGTCTTCTCTTGTCATGCATGTTCTCGCCTATCATTGAGTTCGTCAGCACCATGCCGGCACAAAGATTCTACGAGGACGACCAAGATGCTCGCATTATATTACGTGTCATAATAATGAAGACAAGCGAGGTGGACCGCAATTCCCGTACCAACATTTAGAGTTACGATCTTAGAGGTAATCAATGGTGCCGTCCTATTGGTCGCCAATGACATTCTTCTTCCAATCTTCCTCACCTATGATGACCATCTCACGAAGCTACTTATCAGTCGCTATAACACACGGATTATCTAGGTCGAAGACAATCAAAGAGTGCAACAAGGCGTACTGCTACATATCTCTTTCGCTTGTCCCTTCAAGTCTTTGACCAGACCATTCAAAATCAAGAAGAATCCAATCTATTGTCTAAGCAAGGTTTGAAGGTAACAGTCTATCCCAGTACCGGACCCCGGATCTCTTTTCTGCTGCTGACCCAGCCCTTTCCAACCTTGCAGACCATACCAATAGAACCACCGCAGCCCTATTTAAAAGTCTTCCCAGAGACGACCACCACCACACGAACACTCCTCTAAGAACCGTTGGAGCCCCCACCACTGTTACCACCCTTCCCAACACCACTGACAACGCAGTGCCCAAGAGACGGATCACACTGCCTCTGCGGCGACCTGCGCCCGAACCCGCCGCTAACCTGCTCGGCCTCGGCCTCGGCCTCGACCTCCAGCGCCTCCATGTCGCGGGCGGCAACGGCGGAGCGCGAGGCGTCGACTTTATCCTCGGCGATGACGTCCCCGAGCTGGAGGTCGTCGCCCTCGTGCTCGGCGAGGAAGAAGGTGTTTGCAGGCTGGGTGCCGTCGCAGCTGGCTTGGGCGACGACTTTGCCCGCCGTGTCGGTGCAGTAGACTTTTGCTTCGGCCGAGGCGGCGAAGAAGGCGGCGGCCGCGATTTGGATGGTGGGGAGGGTGATGTGTTGGGTCTTCATTGTGGATGGCTTTTTGGAGTTGTTTGTTTTTATGGTGGGAAGGGGTTGCGGCAGAGTTGTTGGACTTGAAGGGGATTTAGAAGTAAAGGTGTTTTGGAAGATGGTTTGTGATCAGAGAAATAGTTGTTCCAAAAGTTGAGTGCGTGATGATGAGAGAAAGAAGGCTTCCATTACAGGATCAAGGCCTTCTATTTATGTCACTCGACGGGACGCCAGAGATGGATGAGATGATGAGACCTTCTAGTCACCCACACAGGTAATAGGTTGCGGCGCAAAGAGTCGGCGACGCCGTAGGCAGACTTGGGATTCTCATGATTCCCCGATCGTACCTCACCGTCATCTGACTCAATTATTCCCGACGTCAAGAACTTTGAACGGCAAGATTCTGGTATTGCTTTGCCTGTGTCGTGAAGCAGTTTGCCAAGGTTCCCTTTGCGAACCAGCCCGACAATCGCCATTATCATGGCTCCACCGCATACAAGGTAAGCTTAAGAATGACTTAATGTGGGTATACGGGCGTATCTCTTTCACGCCGACGGCGGTATCAAGGTTTCTTCTTAGAATACCAGCACCATTCGGCCGTCTCGAGACGCCGAGTTCTCAAGGATGTTTCCAGACCCATCTACTCTGGGCAATTTCTTTCAAAATGTCGTTGCAAGAACAAGGAGGCCTTGGTTCTGTCGTTGCAAAATCAAGAAGCAACGTAATGCCAGTCATAATTGATACTGCCTTACGAATCCGCCCGGTTTCTCGGTTCGCCTCACAGGCTCACTTACACAAGGCCACCCTGATAGCAAGGTACCACTTTGCTCCCACAATGTCTACCACGTGTTCCAATAAGTCGTAGTACCCAATGGTCAATCGGAGTAGGACCATAATCGCCGAGTTGAGAGGTCTTGCTCGGATTAACCCGTGTTTCAAAGGGTTGTAGATCATGCTGGTTCGGCTTGGACCGATGATACTTCGACGCTCAACAGAGACATGTTCACGACTGCCAACCCGTTCAAAACTCGACATCTTTCGCTCTCGCTCCACTCAACTCAAGGCATTTGGGAAATTAGCAAGTCATCATCCCCGCGATCCAGAGCCGGTAATTGATTCAAGTTCATGAAAATGGTAATTCCCGAGTTTTGAGAAGTTGCCGTGTTTCATTGATTGTAAAGTCCAGGCCATGAGGACGCTGGGCATTATACTACAACAAAACAAGCTTCCGCTAAACTTTTCATAGCCGCCGGGGGTCCTACCTACATTCTCGTCTCTTGCGGCAAACGTTTCCGGTTTCCCCACGTAAATGTAGATCGTAGCGGGCTTGCTTTCTGTAGAGTCATTCTGTGCGCGGCTCCTTGCATGCAACGACTCAAGTATCGCGAAACGAATTCCCGAGCATGCCAATGTGATTTGCTCAAGACTGCCTGTAAACTCAATTGCTCAGAAATTTTCAGGTTGACAAACGAAGTAGGTGATGAAAATGTTGAAAATGCGAGAGCGAAACTTTGCGGCAAGTCTTCCCGGATCTTCATGCGATGATGCAATTGCTAGGGACTCAACAGCTTCTTGCTTTGAGGCCCTCAAAGAACACCAGATCATTGGCACACAATCACAATAACTACATCCATAAATTTCAAGCCACATAATTACAAGAAACCTCAGCCACCGTGGTGAAGCCGAGGTGGACAAGTGGTTGTCGACCAAGATCACCACTGGGTAAATGCGCAACGCCAAGACCAAAGAGGTTTACAGAATTAATAGCAATTATAACCAAATTTATTCAAATACGGCAGGCGAGCAGATGACATCGCTTTTCCTGACTCGCCGACCCAAGGTGTCGGGAGCCCACATGAGTTCCGTAACTCATGAGTCGTTTGAATAATACAGCGAACCAATTCGCTTTTCGCGACTTACACAGCTTGTATTGCCTATATAGACAGAAAAGGCTACAGATTAGCGCCCAGTGTCCGTGAGTTGCGGTTTCATCTTCTCGTTAGTGTGCAACCATTCCTGTAATACGCTTAAGCGGCAACGTGTCTTTGGGGGCAGAAAGAAAGAGACAAGGAGCAGATCGTAATAGGATCCTGCGGCGATGTCAAAGCTTCTAGAAAGCCTCGTTTGAATTAGACTTCTTCTAGCGGCAAACTTAACTGGGGACATTTCCCATCCACCCATCAAACCCCAACTCAAAATAAGTGTCCGCAGGATCAGGACAATGAGAAAGGTGTCCGTATCAGAATTCAGGGTGTTGTAGATTAGGGGTGATCCCCGCCTCGTCCGAACTTTGAGTAGGCCTGGCGACTGCCCGAGGGCAGACCTGCTGGTGAATAAGTATGTGAGACTGCCCTTTGGAGCAGCGGCCAAGCACCGTCGTGTCTGTCCTTTGAGTTCCTTGTTCTCTGCTTGGTTTTACAACGTCCATACTTTACCATCATCTTTCGTACCTCATTCCAGATCAAAAACACAACAACGATGCGCCGTGTTCCAGTACAAAAGAGGCCAAATGCCACCCGCCTGGTCCAAAGCCAAGGCCTCGTCTTCGCCGACCTCGTGGCCCCCGGCGCCTCGGAGCCCTACTGGCCAGACGACCGCTACTACTCCTTCACCGAAAAGGAGATGAACCTCCTCGAGGAAGCCGCCAGAGACGTCTTTGCCATGTGCTGCGAAGCAGCTGACTATCTCGTAGAGCACCCAGACATCATCACCAAGAAAATGGCCGTCCCCGCCTTCGCCCTGAAACAAATAAAGGCCTCGTGGGACCGCGAACCGGCCTGGGGCAGCATCTACGGCCGCTTCGACATCTGCTTCGGCGGTCTCGAGCACCCGGACCCGCGGCTGCGCGTGCCCAAGTTTTATGAGTTCAACGCCGACACGCCGACGTCGCTGCTCGAGGCGGCGTCGATCCAGTGGCTGTGGATGGAGCAGACGGGCCACGGCAATGACCAGTTCAACAGCATCACGGAGAAGCTCATCGAGGGCTGGAAGCGCAACATGACGCTCGTCGAGAAGGAGCTCGGTCACAAGCCGACGGTGCACTTTGCTGTCGGCGAGGGTGAGGCCACGGGGGAGGACGCGATGAACACCATGCTCCTGATGGAGACGTGCCAGCAGGCCGGATGGACGACAAAAGCGCTAACGATGGAGGAGATTGCCAAATCAAAAAAAGACGGGCGGTTCTACGATGCGCAAGGGGAGCATATCGATGTCATCTTCAAGCTCTATCCGTGGGAGTACATGGTCGACCAGCAGTTTGGTGAGGCGTGTTTTGAGGATATGGAGAACATTGGCAAGCGCGACGAGGAAGGGAACTACATCGGAGGAACAGTCTGGATCGAGCCGCCGTACAAGCTGCTCTGGAGCAACAAGGCCGTCTTTGCCGTTCTCTGGGACATGTTCAAGGACGACCCGCGGGGCAAGTGGCTTCTCCCCACGTACTTTGATAACGAGGCGCCGGCGTCCATGACGAGTTTTGCGCGCAAGCCTATCTTTGCGCGCGAGGGCGCCGACGTGGTGCTCAAGAAGGACGGCGAGATCTTGCAGGACGCGTCGACGGGAGACTACGGCGCGGAAGGGTACATTGTGCAGGAGCTCGCCGTGCTTCCCGAGTTCAAGGACGCCAAGGGCAGCTCGTGGTATCCCGTGCTGGGCATGTGGTTCGTCGACGGCGATCCGGTGGGCATGGGGATCCGGGAGGATGGCACGCCCATCACGACCAACGCATCTGTGTTCATCCCGCACTCGATTGAGGATGGGCCCGTCAACTACATGAGGCAGAAGATTCCCGACCAGGAGGAGATTGAGAACTTGTTGCGGGTTGAGCCGTTCTTTGATTCGTTTGACAAGGAGGAGAATGAGATGATGAGCTATATCAAGAAGATTGTAATTTCGTAGCGGGGTTGCTCTGCAGGCGAGTGTCCTTTCGGCGTGTTGTTCTTGGGAGGAGCTCCATATCTACTTTAGCGGGATGAAATTGAGAAAATACAGTGCCTAATGAATTTAATAATCGCCTCCTGATAGTTCACGAATTAGTATGAGAGTACGGATAAAGCATGATGTTTGGACATCCGATTTCAATGAGCATGCTGGAACTCAGAAGTTGCGGACCAAAGTCTCGCGAGTGTACTCATTACCCCATAGAGAGTTCGCCATGAGTGCCGAGACAGGTCAAGCCCGAAAACCATGCGAATACCTTCCGTTGGCAAGTGCGGAACAGAGTTGTCTCGCTGGTCGGTATTCAGAAGCAACACATATCAGAAACTAGACGCGCGATGCGCAAGGTGCCCGGCCTCGATGAGACTGGACAGATGACCTCGGTTCCGCTTGCATCCTCGTGGACAGAAGTAGATCTTGACCAGGTACGCTGGTTCGCCATGTAGAAAGAAGCTTCCGCCAACTGCCCGAATGCCATACGCGTCGCGATGCCGACTTGCCGGATGGGAGGTGCGGGAAGACAGGCAGGACTCCCCCAGATGCTGCCGGAACCCGGCACGGCGGGGTGCCGGGAGTTGGGGAAATTCGAAGCGGAACAAGGGACCGGGCCCGGCGATACCTTCGGACTTTGCATCACGTGAACCAGCAGTATTACCTCAGCAAAGCATTCGACGCTTCCGTTGATGACCAGCTCCAAGGCAGCTCCAAAATCACCTAAACCGAAAACAGCTAGCGCCGTAGTGGGCAGTACCCCTGCACGGACCTGGCCAGCTTGACGGCACCTTTCGTCAGCCTCTCAGCCTGCTGAGCCAAACACCCAAAGCGTCGAACCTACCTCACCTTAGTATCTGGACACTCCAACCTTTGACACGATCAACACCACCGCAAACCCACGTCTCTCCATTTCCTCTCCACGAAACCACAACGAGGTAGAATTGTCAATCGACCTCCCATAACAGCAACTACCTACCTCCGTTCTACGACCGTTGCCGACATCAGTCCCCGACAACCGGAACACCACCAACCCAATCCACCCCGCAACACATACACAACCACCACCAAAAATGGCGGACCGCAACCTCCAACAGGTCCTCACCCAGCTCAAGACCAAGGGCTCCTCCCTCCCCTACGCCGAATCCTCCGCCCTCCTCTCCAAAGCAAAACTCCACCTCCTCCAGCTCAACGCCCTCACCCCCTCGAACCCCAAAACCTCCCCCCAGCTCCTCGCCCTCGCCCGCGAGACCTACGAGCTCGGCGCCCTCGCCTCCATCCGCGCAAAGAACCCAGACGCCTTCACCCGCTACGTCCAGCAGCTCCAGCCCTTTTACGAGCTCCCCTCCAACGTCCTCCCGCCCAACGTCCCCGAGCGCAACAAGGTCACCGGCCTCTACCTGCTCCTCCTGCTCACCCAGGGCCGCTACGCCGAGTTCCACTCCGAGCTCGAGAGCCTGGCCAACCGCGAGGGCGGCGGCGATAGCAGCGCCGTCGAGGGCGACAAGTACCTGGGCTACCCCATCCGTCTTGAGAGGTGGTTGATGGAGGGCAGCTACGACCGCGTGTGGAACGCCCTCAAGAGCCGTGAGGTGCCTAGCGAGGAGTACGGTGTCTTCTCAGAGGTAAGGCCCCCAGTCTTCCATTCTTTTTAAACTCCATGATGATCTACACAAGACATCCATACAGTAGAGGACCGTTGATGCTAACACTCTCATCTTCGAAAGATCCTCACCTTCCAAATCCGCTCCGAAATCGCCTCAAGCAGCGAGCGCGCATACCCAAGCCTGCCCATCAGCTCCGCGAAATCCCTCCTCTTCCTCGACTCCGAGGGCGACGTCATCTCCTTCGCCCAGGCGCGCGGCTGGATCCTGAAGGAGGGCCACATCTTCTTCCCCGACACCGCCGAGGGCGTCGCCGCCGAGGACGGCACCACCGAGAAGGAGATGAGCCAGATGGTGATAGAGAACGCGTTGGGATACGCCAGGGAACTTGAGACCATTGTGTAGACGTGGTTTTGCAGAGAGGAAAGGGGCGTATGTTTTTGATGTATTAATATTCATGCGATTAGACAGACCATGAAAAGAGGAAAGCTCGGACACAGGAATCCAAGTCGGGCGTTTAACGATCACATACATCATGTATGCATCCCAGACGGCGTGACTTGTGTACAATTTCGGTACTTCAGGTGAATGGAGAGCTCTGGTAATGCGCTCAGCACGCGGGGACATCGAACGTACAATTACGCTGGTACATCAGAGGTCATGGATCAAATGATGACATATATTCGTCTCGTCTCCCACAAAACTATTGCTAACAATCAAAAGCCCGGGGTTTTCATCAGACACTCCAGTCTGTCTACTGTAAACTTTTCCCAAGACCAATTCCCCCTTCGGCCGAGCGTTACTGCACCAAATCATGCAGACCTCACCCCATCATGGGTCGGCGACATCTATTATACTAGCCAACTCTCTCTACGCGAAGAGCTTCAGGCCACTGCCGTGCTTGCCAACCTCGCACACCCCGCAGACCTTGCAAACGGTGCCCTTGTACTTGCTGTGGTACTTGGAGCCGTCAAAGGCGCACTCCTCGTAGGAAGTGCCGCTGTAAATGGGTGAGTGGCTGGCTGCGCAGATATCAAACTCGGCAAACTGGTCAAATTCGATCTCAATCGCATCTGAGGGGTTGCGCTCGCATTGAGCCTTGGCTTTCTTGGCCTGCAAAGGGTGTCAGTCTGGGAACATTTGGAATAAAAGGCTGATACTCACGTTTTCGGTCAGCTTGCTGGAGCCGCCATTGGCAATAATGCGGTTGGCAAAGCTCAGTGCTGAACCGTAGTTCTTGTTTCTTATCGCCAATTGCATCGCGTTGTGCAGGGCTAGCTGGCGATGAGGAACCTCAATCTTGGGGATGGTGAAGTAGGCTGACAACTCAAGGTTGCGCTTGAGCTGCTCGCCAGTAGTGCCGAGCTTGCGGCGGCTGAGCTCAATCTCCATGGCCACGGCATATTCGCTGGCGGATGTGATGAGCTTCTTCGCCTCGGCGACCTCGCTCTCGCTTGAAACGGCGTTGATCAGGATGGCGTGGAGGATACCCTTGAAGATTTGAAGACCGTCCTCGAGCTTGTTGGTCTTCATCGAGTTGTAACCCTGTTGCAGATCGTTGGTCGCCAGGAACTCGAGATCCCTGGGCACAATCGGCAACACCTTTCTAGGGTCCGTTTCCTCAATCGTACGTCGGACATAGTTGACCAACGGAGGAAGGTTTGCAGAGGCCGGAAGATACGTTTTTGATGCCTGGTAAACTTCGAGGAAGCGGGGCTTCAGCGGCGCAAAGTTGACTGCTCCCACTTGTCTGTTGAGGAGTTGCATTGCTGAATCAAATGAGCCACCAGCAACATGGTCCACAGCCAGAGGAGAGTTGCGAGCCCAAAGGTCGGCCTCACTGCTTCCAGCACCACCAGCGTCCGCACTGTCAACGTTCACAAAGTCGCCCTCAATCTCGGGAACGACATCGTCACCCAGATCCCAGCCTGCCGCATCCTCATCATCATCGACGTCGATGAGGTTGCCATTCTTCTTCGCAGCGACATCCTCTTCGACATCATCGTCAAAGCCGTTGGCAGCTGCAGGAGTATCTTCCAAAGACAGTCCCTCAACCTGGCCAAGCAGGGCTTTCTCGAAGACAGACTGGGAAGTAGCCTTGGTAGGCCAGTTTGCCTTGAACGTGGGGACGACGGGCTTAGGGGGAGTCAGAGCCTCCCCAATCGTCGGCGTCTCCAATTGGTCCTCGGTGAGACCAGTGGCCTCGAGAATAGCCTGGCACTCCTCCTCCAAGCCGTGGGACTTGGCGGTCATGTACGCCAACGGGTCTGTATCTTGTTAGTTATGATCTTACGAATGCTTACATCGTAACAAACTTACAGAGGTCAATTTCCTTGAACATCTGGATCCTGTCCTCAACCTCGCCGAGGTAGAGGGCATTCTGGAAACGTGCAGTAAAGTCACCTCTGTGCTCGGCAATCTTGGCCATACGTGCCAGCTTAGAGTGGTCACCGGTAGACAAGTACAGGAATGAAAGCTTGTCGAACTGCTTGAGCTTTTGGTAAGCCATCTCAACGACCTGGTGGTTACCGTGAGCCAAAGCCTCAGCGCTCAGCCTCTGCCAAAGCTTAGGACGATCCAGCTCCTTGGCAGTCTCGACAGCAACGTCCAAGTTTCCACACTCGATTGCGAGCTCGAATCGGGTCGCGGGGTCCTGCACGAATTGCAGAGCAATCTCGGGGTATCCCTTCTTCTGAAGGTAGGAGATGATGGATTGACCAACAAGACTGGAGTTCTGGATGATGTGGAGCATCTCCTCGTAGTTACGCTTGACGAGGGCCAACTTGAATCGGTATTCGGTGGGATCGACGTGTAGAACCTTGGGCTTGGCCGCTCTGTCAAGGCAGTAGACGTTACGGCCCTTGACACGGACCAGATAGACAGTCTGGTCAAGGGTACGGACGATACCGTTATCTCCATTCAGAAGCGTGTACTTGATGTGGTTGAGAGTCGAGTACAGCAGAACACCAGCATCATCCCAGGTTGCACTCTTGATTCGGATAGTCTCGTGCAATGTGCTGACCTGCTCGAGGGTCTTCGTCACGATAGTGACGTTGTGCTTGCTCAAAAGTGCCGCGTACAGTCCGTCATTTGACCATACAACGTACTTGACACCGTTGACAGCCAACTCGGCGACGCTCTTCTTCTGCCCGATGTCGTAAAGATGAACAGCGGTGGGCGTAATGATGAGGAGGTTGCCGGTACCACCGAAGTAGATGTCGCTGGTTCCGACGGGAGGCTTGAAGGAACGGGTCGTGTTATTGGAAAGATCCTTGATGTCGATCGTCTGGCTAGACGTGTTCAGGACAGCGAACCGGTTGCGAGCGACGAAGATGGCCGAGTTGCCCTGTCCGCGCTTCGACTCGGTAGGCTCAATGGCACCTGAACCGTCGCGAGGAAGGTTGATCAGTTCGTAAGATCCGCTGTCGGAGGGAGAGGTGACGAGAACGGAGCGTTCGGCCGGGTTGTACGACAAGGTTCGCGGGGGTGTCCAAGGGCTTCCAAGCTTCTTGAGAGAGAGTAAAGTCGGGCTTTCGGTACTCTTCTGGAAGTCGTAGGATCTGACGTGCTTCTCCTTGGTGATGTAGAAGAGGTTGTTCTGGTATACTGACGATGCCGGTCTCTCTCTCTCCAGCTTGAAGACCATGACACCGTTGTCGTGGCCAGCAGCAAACAAGTTGATCTCGGGGTGGGCGGCAATGACCCAGAATCGGTCGTTCTCGCGCTTGAAGGACTGCACCGCGGTGCGCTTGTTGAGGTCCCAGACGCGGATGGTCTTGTCCTCGCCGACAGACAGGATCAAGTCTTGGTGGGGGTGGAACAAGCAGCCAGAGGCGTTCTGGAAGTGTCCTCTGCAAGTGTCGACCTCCCAGGCCTTCGTTTCGCTCATGCGCCACAGCTTGACGAGTCGGTCATCGCCAGCAGACACAATCAGCGGCATGGTCGGGTGGAAGGCAACCCAATTGACACCGCGGTCATGGCCTTCCAAGACAAACTTGACAACAGCATCGGTGTTACCAAACATGTCGGTCTGGTTTTGGTTCGCGCGCGCGACCTGGTCTTCGAAGGTCATCGATGTCGGGGCCGAGTGCTTCTTGCGCAAGCCGGAAATGTCCCAAACTCGGACAGACTGGTCGAGGGAGGCGGAGACGACGAGGTCTTCCTTCGGGTGGAATTGGGCGCACATTGCGTAGTGGTTGTGTCCTGTCATGGTGCAGACTGCAAATCAAAGTTAGTTGCCTTCACAGCCATCACGGGATCCCAGGGATTGTGCGCACTCAGAGAGCGGTTCTGCCAGTTCCATATCCTGATCGTCTGATCGTCGGATGCCGACAGAATCCATGGCAACTCATGATGGAAGAAGACGGTGCGAACGTAGTCGAGATGGCCGTTCAAGGTGAAGAGGCATCGGCGGGTCTGGTAGGACCAGACCTTGATCTTGTAGTCGTCACCTCCAGAAACGAAGAGGGGTTGTGTCTTGTGGAAGTCAATTCCTCGAACCGGGCCATCGTGCTCTTCGAATCGATCGATCAATGTTCCCATGCGGTAATCCCAAAGCTGAATCGTGGAGGAGTGAAGTGCGACGAGGATCCATGGTCTGGTAGCTGTTGGTCAGCAAGGGGGCAGACTCGAAGATGGGAAGCTATGGGTTGAGAGCTCACCTCTTGGGGTGGAAGGCGATGCCCTTTGCGCGGGAGGACTTGGACTCGAACTGTACACTATGTGAGCAATGGACTTGGCCAGAGGATAGGATCTCGTCTGAGATCCAATGCGCCGAGGGCGGAGCGTACCTTGGTCAACATGCCCGAGGAGGCCTGCATTTTGGCGGGGAGGTGAAGCCGGAGCTTCTAGCAACCAGCAGGGGGGGGGAATCAGGCGGCACCTCTGGAGAAAATGGGATTCAAGTGCAAGCCAGCTTACCGACCGAGAAAGGCTGCAGCTGGAGTGGAAGGGGATGGTGACATTCACGGGTCACGAAAAGAGGACGCGGTGAAGGGGTTGGATGCGTAGAAGTATCCGTAGTGAGGTAGAGAGATACGTAAAGGCCACTTCCTCGTCTCAGAGCCCCTAGTAACAATTCCGCTTCGTGGCCATCTGTAAAGTGTGGGTTATTTCTGTGGGTCCAACCTAATGGGCGCCGATTGACAGGAGCTGCCCGCATCAGAGTTCCGCCGACAACCGTGTCCTCACCGCCCGCCCCTTGCATACGTACCTTGGGTGCTTAGGTAAGGGTTTGCCAGGTACCCTGGAGACATTGGCTCTCCCTTTCAACGAGGTGCCACGCTGCCAGATGGGCAGGCCTGGACTGAGCGAAGCTGAGGTAAGCAACTGCCCCTCCAATAGGCCCGTTTTTCTGCCGTTTCTCCCCGTGGACCTAACACCCCTGGCAGAGGAGACGCTAGTCTTCTTTGGTACAGCTCTTTTGTCAATGTGTTCAGAAGGCGCGCTCACTTACACCAGTCCCCCAGACCGAGCACCTCCTAGTATTATCTACCTACCGATACCTGACGTTTGACCCGCTTGCCATACCTATCTTACCGAATTCACCTTTGGAAACCCCTCCAAGCATTCTTGCACCAGCCATGCGACAGAGGCGATAAATAAACCACCTTCCGCGGTGTCTCTGCCTTTTTCCTCTCCAATTTCAAGACATTTCCTTTCAGAAGTTGTCTGTCTTAATATTCACCCACCCCTTGCCCTCCTTTTCGGCTGGGAGGAATAAGTCGTCGAGAAATCCTTCTACCCAATCTCGACCCCGAAGAAAATCAACACTCCTTCTCTCAATCTCCCAAGCCAACAACTATTTAAAGCTGCGAGCACCCACAACTCCGAAGAACAGCCTTGCGCCGGCCGTTGCGCTCCCTCCTTCACCATGGTGCGGTTGTCGCAATTGCCAATGGGCGTTGGCCTGTCACTTTTGGCAGCTGTCAATGTCGCCGCAGTCCCCTCTGTAACTGTGGACATGAAGGCTGCCTTTCCTTCTGGCCCCTATCTCCTTGAGCTGCTGTAAGTGAAGCTGCCCTACTCTTTCCCCTTGTTTGTTTCACGGCCGGCTGACGTCTTCGTTCTAGTGAGACAGCTGCTGGTGAAAACGCAACTGCCTACTTCCCACTCCTCGACCGCATTGCTAGTGGGCACTTTAGCGAAGCCAAGACTGACAAAGAAGTCTACGACAAGTTCCTCCTCACTCTGAGTGAGGATGGGCACATTACCACTCCTGACGCCCTGTCTACTTTCAAGCTGGCCCTTTCCCTACGAACCGCCGCTCCTCGCATCGAAGCCCACTATCAATACTACCGAACTGCCGTAGAGCCCAAAGTCGACACGGATACTCAAGATGGCTGCGAAGTCTGGGCTGAGCAAGGAGGAAAACAGTACTGTACTCCATCCCTGGATACTGCAAAGGATTCTACATTGGATGGCGCAAAGGTGCTGCCCTTCGACCGAGTCCTAGGATCTGGCAAGGAAGCCATCCTGTACGCAGATCCGACTTCGCCTTCTTTCGGATCTTTCCACATCGCGCTGGCTCAGAAGGCTCGTAATGGAGAGCTCGAGTACCGCCTGCGTTACACGAAGCCGGCTGGCAAGTACGAGGAGCCTCTGCCCGTCAGCGGATACGGAGTTGAGTTGGCCCTGAAGAGGACCGACTACATCGTCATTGATGACCGAGAAGCGCACCAGGACGACTCACAGAAGGCTGTCAAGACTGAGGAGGTCTTGGATGCTGCCGAGGAAGTCGCTGATCTGAAGCCGCTATCAAAGTCTGAGGTACAGGAGCTTGGTTTGAAGGCCGCCTCCTTCGTCATGCAGAGCCAGAACCCCTTTGAGACGCTTCTCAAGTTGTCGCAAGACTTCCCCAAGTTCTCAACTTCCATTGCTGCCCACAATGTGTCTGCTGAATTCCTCGCCGAGCACCAACTCAATCGCCAGCAATTGGTTCCTAGCGGCATGAACGTGCTTTGGATGAACGGAGTGCAGCTCATTGAGCGCCAGATTGAGGCATTCACCATCATTGATCTTCTCCGCCGTGAGCGCAAGCTTATCGACGGTGTTCGCGATCTCGGTTTCACGGGCGGCCAAGCTGTGTCTCTTCTCGGCCACCCCAAGGTTGCCGAGTCCAAGTCGGATGAAGAACCCCCGCGATTCGACTGGACGGATGACCTTGAGGAGGAGCAGGCCATCATGTTCCTCAACGACCTCGAGAAGGATGAGCGTTACCAGGATTTCCCTGACCAGTTGACTTCGGTGAGTCTGATCCTCTTCTGCTTGAGAACTAAAATCCTAACTCCCAACAGCTCCTTCAGCGTGTCTACCCTGGCCAGCTCCCGCCCATCAAGCGCGACATCTTCAATCTCATCATTCCTGTTGACTTCTCCAAGATGGAAGATCTCAGCGTCGTCGCCCAGATGAACTCTTTCGTCCAGCGGAAGCTTCCCATCCGTTTCGGTCTAGTTCCTTTGACGCCCACTGAGGATGCATTCCAAATCAGCAAGATTCTCTACTATCTCCTCGACAACTACGGCTTAGATGGCTTCATTGAGTATCTCGATGCTGCCATGCAGGCCTCCAAGACTGAGAAGCCGGACCAAGGCTCGTTTGACCAGGCCATCAAGGACCGTGAGCCTCTTCCAGACTCGAAACTCCTTTCTTTTGCCGAGGTGGTGCAGTCAGACGAACTTGATAGCATTGTCAAGCTGGCCAAGAACTGGGCAAAGAGACTCAACGCAAACACGCCCGTTCCGCCTGTCTTCATCAACGGTGTTCCGGTTCCTCGCGAGGGCAACTGGCTTCAGGCCATGAGTATGAAGGCTTCCAGTGACTTGCAGGCGATCCAGCGCGCCGTTTACCTCGGCATGGTCGACGAGAAGGCCTGGATCCCGGATTTCTTCCTCGAGAAGGCCGTCAAACGTCGCAACACCTATATCTACCCTGAAGATGAAAAGTCTCTCCAGGTCCTCGATGTCAACAAAATCTACACCGAGTTTGACGGTCTGTTCAGCAAGGTCCCGGTTATCGAGGCTTATGCAGACTCAACGAAAGAAAACTGGGCTGTTCTGACGGTAGTTGGAGATTTCGCCACTGACGAGGGAGCAAACCTTCTCCTGTCGGCCTTGGCTTTCCGTCGCAACAACCCTGGCGTGCGTCTCGACGCTGTGCACAACCCTTCAGCATCTGCCTCAGCTTCTAGCGTAAACCTGGCGTTGAAGAATGGCGGCGACAAACTTGCCGATGCTGAGACTCTTTCCGATATCAAGGACATCCTCAGTGCCGCTACTAGTGATTCGGATGCAATCTTCACTGCAGTCCTCAACGAGTTCCTCTCCTTCGCCGCGATCAAGCCAGGTTCCAACCTGCTCATCCTCAACGGCCGTGTCGTTGGGCCCTTCACTGAAGAGGACCCCTTCCAAGGCGATGACTTCCAGTTCCTCTTGGAGTTTGAGCAGAAGGCCCGCATCCTCCCCGTCTATGCAGCAGTGGACGAGCTTGGATTGACAGACAAGATCGCCGGTCCCCTGGCAGCTGCCAAGATCACGTCAGTCACGGCGCTATCGACCATCTCTGACCTCCCTGCTGGCATTTTTGAGTCTGCGCCATCATTGCGCGTCAGTGCCCACGATGCTTGGAACTCAACCTACACTGCCATTGAGATCGGAAACCCCGAGACATCAAGCATTCATTTGGTTGGTGTTCTCAACCCTGCCAGTGAGCAGGCACAGCGGTGGGCGCCTATCCTCAAGGTTGTCTCTGAGCTGGAGGGCGTGTATCTGAAGCTCTTCCTTAACCCCAAGGACAAGATTGACGAATTGCCTGTCAAGAGATTCTTCCGATACGTGCTTGAGTCAGAGCCGACCTTTGATGAAGCCGGCAAGGTTCGCGCACTTGAGGCATCTTTCAAGAGCTTGCCCTCCGAAGCTCTTCTTAACGCTGGCATGGACGTTCCACCATCGTGGCTCGTTGCACCCAAAGTCTCGCCTTTCGACCCGGACAACATCAAGCTCAGCTCCATTAAGTCGAACGTGCACGCCTCATACGAGCTCGAGAGCATCCTTATCGAGGGACACTCTCGTGAGGGCGGACAGTCGCAGCCTCCCCGCGGTGCGCAGGTGGTTTTGGGCACTGAGAAGGAGCCTCATTTCGCCGATACCCTGATTATGGCCAATCTGGGATACTTCCAGTTCAAGGCGAACCCAGGCTTTTACAACATCAAGCTCAAGGAGGGAAGGAGCACCGACATTTACGCCATCGATAGTATCGGTGCAAAGGGATGGGCTCCCGTGCCGGGCGATGAGGGCACCGAGGTGGTGCTGATGGATTTCCAAGGCACGACTCTGTACCCTCGTCTGTCACGTAAGCCAGGCCAAGAAGAGTCCGATGTGCTGGCCGAACCCGAGGACAACAGCATCGTCGGCCGTGGCCTCAAGTTCGCCGGAGGCATCCTGGGCAAGAAGAAGTCCGCGTCCGACGAAGAGCACGCCGAGATCAACATTTTCTCCGTCGCCAGCGGCCATCTCTACGAGCGCATGCTCAACATCATGATGGTCAGCGTCATGAAGAACACCAAGCACACGGTCAAGTTCTGGTTCATTGAGCAGTTCCTCTCCCCCTCCTTCAAGGATTTCATCCCGCACATGGCCAAGGAGTACGGATTCAAGTACGAGATGGTGACGTTCAAGTGGCCTCACTGGCTGCGTCAGCAAAAGGAGAAGCAGCGCGAGATCTGGGGCTACAAGATCCTCTTCCTCGACGTGCTATTCCCCCTCTCCCTCGACAAGGTCATCTTCGTCGACGCCGACCAGATCGTCCGCACCGACATGATCTCCCTCGTCAACCACGACCTCGAGGGCAAGCCCTACGGCTTCACGCCCATGTGCGACTCCCGCACCGAGATGGAAGGCTTCCGCTTCTGGAAACAGGGCTACTGGGCAAACTACCTCCGCGGCCAGCCCTACCACATCTCGGCCCTCTACGTCGTCGACCTCCGCCGCTTCCGCGAGCTCGCCGCGGGCGACCGCCTCCGCCAGACCTACCACTCCCTCAGCGCCGACCCCAACTCCCTCGCCAACCTCGACCAGGACCTGCCCAACCACATGCAGTTCCAGATCCCCATCCACAGCCTGCCGCAGGAGTGGCTGTGGTGCGAGACGTGGTGCTCCGACGAGAGCCAGCGCGTCGCCAAGACGATTGACCTCTGCAATAACCCGCAGACAAAGGAGCCCAAGCTCGATCGCGCCAGGCGCCAGGTGCCCGAGTGGACCGTCTACGACGACGAGATTGCCGCCCTCGACCGCAAGCGTAAGGGTCTGCCCGCCGAGGCGCCCAAGAAGGAGGAGAAGCCCGAGGTTGGTGTTGACAATGGCGAGTCCGAGCAGAAGCCCGTTGTCGTGGAGGAGGTGGAGAAGAACACAAAGAGCCGCAACTGGGAGGAGCCGCCTTCGGAACAGACGCATGTTAGAGACGAGCTATAGACACACATCAAGATTTCTAGGTCAGGCAACCTGACGATTATGGTGTAGAGTTGCACGTAGCATTGAGCATTACATTGAAAGATAGGAAAGAAACAAACAATCGCATTTCATGACATTTTCTTAATCTTGTTTCATTTGATCTGAAATGTAGAAATGCAACGCTCGACATGCCACCACGCTTTTTCTGACGTGAAAATATCTAGCTGTTGTAAAATGTTTATACGGACCTCTCATAAAGTCCAGTATCAAGCAAACCCCCCCCCCCCCCCC
>JFBX01000863.1:327009-355327 GCA_001563135.1 Colletotrichum simmondsii
CCATCTCAAATTCATACGACTCCGGAACACCTTTTATTGGCTCCTTCAAACAGAAAAATAAAGCCACAAGTTCATAATGCATGCATGCCCATAACCATCCATCGAAAACGACGACGATCTAATGCGAAATATACTGGAACACGGCAGACACCTCCGGCTCCCCACACTCCTGCCTCAGCAACAGATCCTGAATCGGCTTCAACCCCTCATTCACAAAGTGGTTCCACGTGCTCGTGTCGCCGTACAGCATGGCGGGCGACTTCATATACTGCCTGCCATCGGGCTTGCACCGCTTACACTTGAACGTGTCGTGCGTATCAGATTTGGTGCCGGGCCGGTACTGGAACAGCTCGCGCAGACTGTCGAGCGAAAAGTGCCGCTCAACGTCCTCGGCGGAGTCGACGACGCAACTAGACAGCGATTGCTTGTGGGACTGGCGCTGAAAAATCTTTTCCTCAATGGTTCCCGTGGCGATGAAGCGGTAGACAAAGCAGTCCTTCTTCTGCCCGTCACGCCAGACACGAGCGAGGGCCTGCTGATCTGCGGCGGGGTTCCAGTCGGGGTCAAAGAGGACCAGGCGGTTGGCGCCGATGAGGTTGAGACCGCAGCCACCAGCCTTGGAACTGAGGAGGAATACAAACTCGTCTCCGTCCGGGTTGTTGAACTTGTCAACGAGCTTCTGGCGCTTGTTGACGTTCATGGTGCCGTCGAGGCGTAGACAGCCATACGCCCGGTTACGGCAGAGCTTCTCGAACAGGTCAAGCGTCTGTGTGTAATTGCTGATGAGTACAATCTTGTCGTTTGTGTCCTGGCGGATACGGGCGAGCATGCGGTCAAGGACTTGCATCTTGCCTGAGTACCAGGGCTTGATATCTCTATCTCTGCCACGCGCCTCTTTCGGAACATAGTCATCGGGGAAGCAGTTCTCCGAGCCAGGCAAATCGTCCGAAATGTTGAGCAGATCCGGGTGGTTGCAAAGCTTCTTGAGAATATTGATAGCTTTGAGGGGCTGGCTGCCCTTGCCACGGAGAAGCGCCTGAATGTCCGGACTGGTGATGAAGTAGTTGTAAAGATCGAGCTGGAAGGGTGCAAGATTACAGAACACGACATGCTCATACTTGACAGGCAAGTACTTGGACAAGATGTCATTGGTGCGGCGAATGATGAACTTGTTGACAATACCCAAGAGCTCGGACAGACACTCGTCGCCCTTCTGCCTTTCAGACTCGAGGGCATCGGCGTCACGTCCCCGGAGAATTGGAAGCTCGAACCTCTTGCGGAACTCTAGCCGAGTACCAAGCAGATCCGGGTTAGCGAAGCTGATCAAGGAGAAGTACTCGGACAAGTCGTTCTGGATGGGCGTTCCAGACAGAATAACTCGTCTTGTGACATTCAAGTTGTTGAGTGCGCTGAAAGTCTGACTGTCTCCGTTCTTGAGACGATGGCCTTCATCGCAAAGCATGAGGCCGATCTTGGTGTGCTTCAGCTCCTCAACGTTGAGTCGAAGAGTCTCATAAGAAACGATGATGACTGGTCTTGTGACTGATCTGCCGCTCGCGATAGCCCACTGACGCAGCTGTCGCGTAAGCTCTTCCTTGGACGCCTTTCCGTCGATTGCAAAAGGCGTAACGGCGTCGGCACCAAGCCACTTGACCAATTCGTTGGCCCAGTTGCGCACCAAACTGGAAGGGCACGCAACAATGGCTTTCTGGATTGTGCTCTTTCCAGCATCTGGAGATTGCTTCAGGAGAGTCCATAGCAAAGTGATGCACTGCAGAGTCTTGCCAAGACCCATCTCGTCGGCCATGATGCAGCCATTGGCCTTCTCCTCAATCATGCCAGTGACACATCTGTACATGAACTTGACACCCTCGACCTGATGTGGTCTGAGAACCTTGGCCAATCGTGGGTCAATGACAACGGGAACTCGGGGGTGCTCCCCTTCGACCTTCTTCTTGATTCCGAGAATCTCCGCCAGACTCTTGTGGACGAGAGGCGCGTCAATCTTAGTCTCGGCCTCGATATCCTTCTTGTCTTCCTTCTTCTCGGGCTCTTTGGGTTTATCATCGATAGTCGGATCGTATAGCACAATGGCAAACTCGCCACTGGGGTCATGCAAGGGCTTGGCAATGAATTGTGCTCCCGTGCGCAAGCCAAGGGTTGGCGGAGGTCGGTTCGGGTTGTAGGCACTGGAATTCTTGTTGATCAGAGGCACCGAGAATGCTTTGCGAAATACTGTTGACTTGTCCTTGGCCTGGAAGACGGGGAATCTGTTCGCGTCTCGGTTCGCTAGAGCCAGGCGATCGGCATTTGTGTAGGGCTTGTCGGCGTCAGTCTCGCCATCAGCGCCCTTGTAATCGACCCTTCTCTTCTTTCGCGCCGGTCTGTCGGTCGCGACTGTTCTCGTTGCTGATCCGGGGCATTTGAAGGGTCTTGACAGCTTATCGACCGACTGGGGAGTTGGCCATCGCTTAGACGGCACGTTCTCCTTGTTCGCGATCGGGGTGGCGGTGACGTCGACAGTCCTATGGAGGGGTTAATACAGTGCCGTGTTAGTTGGAGAAGCATTGACTAGAGTTGCGTACATTTTGAACCGCGGTTTGTGGTGTAGCAATGCTGCGGGTGCAGTGTGTGCGCAATCCCGGGGGTAAGACTTCGCAGAGAGCAGCAGAGAAGTGGCGGATGAAGATGGAGGGAAAAGAATAAGAGCAATGTTCCCGGTCGGAGGGCCCGATGTTGATTTGGGGCAAAGCGCGACTCGACCCGCGTCGCCACTCAAACACGCTTTCACGTGCACCAGGCACCAGGGCCCCATCTATTTAATCTGCTTACCTCACCACTCTTGCTTATCTAAGACTTTCTTTTATGGTGTCCATCCGCCACTTCTTGTCTGTGCCCACTTACACCCAACTCCCTCCTGCTCCGTCCCCAATATGTCGGCGTTGAAGAGTATAACTTCACGAGACACTGAGCGACAACTTGGCGCGTCAATATTCCTCCTGGAATCGATCCTTCGTCAGATCTTCAGTGCCAAGTGGCATCTTTCGCTACCAAAATGTCCCCAATGATTGACTAATAGTACGGCGCGGTGAAGCCGTGCGTGAGAACCAAAGTTGGCGTCGTTTTAGTCTTGGTCCTAACGATGCAGCTGACGATTCTACCATGATCATACGTGGCTAACCAAGCCATGATGCTTGGCTTCTGCCCAATTTAGTGACTTCAATAGCTCCCGGGTTCTCATATAATTATCTCTGTCTGGCGAAGATGATAAGAAAGCAGACACTGGATAGGATGCTCTCTCGGCAGCCATGTCGTCCGGAATAACAAAGTTCGAATACAGCCACCGTATCGGCAAGGAAACAATTCGTCTAGTACGCATTCTAGGTTGCGGAACACCTGATGATGGACCATTACAACTTTCACTGGAAGAACACGCCGTTGCTGACCTGCCAGCTTACCGTGGCCTCTCTTACACATGGGGATCTCCCTTTGCAGAAAAGGAGCCCTCTCAGCAAATCGAACATCAGCCCATAACAATCTCAGTGATGCTCAACGGCCAAAGCTTTGACATATTCCCGAACCTACACGATGCTCTGCGCTGGATCAGAGCGCACAACTCCTGTGACCTGTACTGGGTCGACGCCATCAGCATCAACCAGACCGACGATACCGAGAGGAGCATGCAAGTTGGCATCATGGATCGGGTCTACAAAAAGGCTACCCGCGTCGACATATGGCTAGGCTCCGTCACCGAAGAGCACCACCCAGCTGAGGTATCCCGTTTGGTTCGCACAATGGCTGAGAACACTCTGCGGAACTTCAGCTTTGACCAGGAGAATTCCTTCTTTGACGACGATGCTCTGAGCAGATATGGCTTGCTACATGTACCCGATGCCGTATGGTACGCATTCGTCGCCTTTTTCGAACGCAAGTGGTTTAATCGTGTCTGGGTCGTCCAAGAGGTCGCTTTGTCAAGAGATGCATGTATTCTCTGGGGCAACGATGTTATTCCGTGGGAGACGGTGGCGTATTGCTCCGACTTTTTGTACGAAAGTCGTCTGTATGAGCAATTGTCAGAAGTCTTGTACGATAACAATCCTACGATCAAGGACGTCAAGATCGGCAGCAACTCGTCGGGCATCGTCGCAATCCAGAGGTGTAGACACGACATCCTCGATATGTGGGACAGCACCACGCTGGACCACATAGTCGGTCCGCTCGCCTGCACGGGCGGGAGCAGCAGAACCAAGACAGCCGGTGCGCTGTTGTTTTTGATGCTACGCCTGACGGTCGGAGTGGAAGCCACCGACCCAAGAGACCAAGTATTTGGTCTACTGGGCATTCTCAACCTTCTATTGGACCTCAGTGGCCGTACAAGGACGGAGTTGGAGGCCAACTACCGCAAACACTGCACGCCCGTCAGCATCTACACCGACACGGCGGTCTTCATCATGGAAGAATGCAAGAATCTGGCTCTCCTCACGGCGGTTCCCGACGACTCGGTCAAGAACATTGAGGGCCTGCCGTCCTGGGTGCCCGATTTCTCTGCAAACGGGCCATCTGCCTTTCTGGCGATGCGGTGGCCCGCCGAGATCCCTTACTTTGATGCCTGTCGTTCCATGCCGACGAAGTACCGTGTCGTCGATGATAGGCTCCTCCACGTCAAGGCTTTGTGCATTGGCACGGTATCGTTGGTAGGCGAGGTATACTCGGAACTAGCCACGAACGGGAGCTTCACGCAATGGGCCGGCTTTCTCTTGCAATGCGATCCAGTGTACGAGCCAACAGGGCAGTGCCGAGTAGAGGCATTCTGGAGGACATTAATCGGTGACCGAGACGCGTTTACACACCCTGCCCCAAGCAGCCTCCAAAAGGCGTTCCATTCCTGGATCGCAGACCACGTCGTGTGGGAGGTGTACTGCGCCATGAAGAAAGGCGCTGATTTTGAAGAACACATCAGTCGTCTAGACAGCATCAAGAGACTCGCCGCGTCGGATGTCAGCAAGACGGTGCCCTCGTGCGATGTCATCATGGGGTATTTGAAGCAGCTCAAGGAGTGCGAGAAGCAGGAGCAAGTTGAGGGTCTATTTGACCGCTTCAAGCACACTTGTCAGGTGTATGTGAATCTTGCGTTTGAGACGCTCTGGGAGAGGCGGCCGTTCCTAACGGATAGTGGCCATATGGGACTTGGAGGCCAGTCTGTGCAAGAGGGGGATGGGATTTGGGTGGTGGCTGGCTGTCCGTCACCGCTTGTGCTTCGAGAGCTGCCGGTTTCTTCTATATCTGGGCCTTTTAGCTATCGGTTGATTGGGGAAGCTTATGTGCACGGCATCATGCACGGGGAGGCTGTTGGTGAGGATGTGTTGTGGGAAGATGTCTGCATCCAGTGACAACGTCTTTGCTGGGTACTATTTACGGGATTTATCATATTTTAGTTGCAACACATCTTTCCTCTTCAATGTGTGCGAACAAAGAGAATAACCTCTGTTCAACGAATCAAGAACTAAGCAATGTTGAATCCATGGGTACCTCGGTGACTATCACACCGAGGCTGACCGAAGTGACCCCCGGATCGGTGAGTGATAAGGTGACCCCCACAATGGGAGCGTTCTAGGGTACCTGCTGACAGCCAAAATCAGGTGAGACACTGCGGCCCCCAACTCGAAATCTTCAACGCGACACAACCAGCGCAAGCCGCCCATTCCAACGTTCTTTTGCGTCGGACGGACACTTTCTTGTCTCAAGGTACGCTGACTGTTTGCAACTTCAATTGGCTTGTTCCAAAACTCAATTGACTTCACAGCTGCATATCAAGTCATCGACATTAATTCCCCCACGCATGACAACAGCTCCATCCTCACATGCTCCACGTTAAAGACTACCACCACCACGACGTCGTCTATTCGTACGGAGACGCTCGCCCGCAACGTCTCTAGTCTGGGTGGATCCCAAGACCCCCGGTCCCCCGGCACCTCTCCGCTTTCTCTCACCAAGCTTCCCTCGGTCCCCCGTCTCAAACGAAACAAAGCACGGCTCTCCCTCACTCTCGCTCTATCTCTCTATTATCTGAGTACTCCATAATGGCCGACCCCTCCCACCCCTCCTCCTCCTCCTCCTCCTCCCCCGGGACCCCGCTCCGTCCACCATCTGCCCGCATCTTCTGGATCGTCAACAACTGGCCCTCCATCCTCGGCGGCACCGTCCTCACCCACTACGCACACTACCAGTACCTCTCTCGCGTCCGCAGCCCGAACCCGAACCCCGTCAAGAATGCCCGCTTCTGGGCTCTAGCTTCTGGCGGATGGATGCTCACCTACCTCGGCATATGCACCGGAATCGCTGTCGCCCAAGCCAAAGTCAATCACTACCTCGACCCTGATAACCGCCTCCAGTACCGCGATTCCTAACGTACTCGAACACTTCTGCTAGCTACAACCAATACTTCACTACCGCCTCGCAACAGAACGATCATATCTCAGCCAGCAAGCCGCCCACCATGTCGGCAGACTTCTGGGCAGGCTACATAAGCGGCGCCGTAGGCATCATCATCGGCAACCCCCTCGACCTCCTCAAAGTCCGCCTCCAAGCCCGCCCGTCAACCGCCCCCTCGACACCCCTCCCCTCCGCCTCCTCCCCGCTCCCGCTCCCGAGCCCCACCGCGGCCGCAGCGGCATCCTACCTCCGCCACTTCGAATCCCCCGCCTCCCTCGTCACCGGCTCCGCCGCCCCGATCCTAGGCTACGGCGCCCTCAACGCCCTCCTCTTCGTCTCCTACAACCGCACAGAGGCCGCCCTCAACCGCGCCCTCGACGTCCAGTCCAGCCTCTGGACAACCTGGCTCGCCGGCGCCGTCGGCGGCCTCGCCACCTGGGTCGTGAGCACACCGACCGAGCTGATAAAGTGCCGCGCCCAGCTCTCCTCTCCGCCCGCCTCGAGCTGGGCCATCACCAAGGACGTCTGGCGCGCCGAGGGGATCAGGGGTCTCTACTTTGGCGGTGTGGTGACTGCGCTGCGGGATAGCGTCGGGTACGGGTTTTACTTTTGGTCGTATGAAATCACCACGCGGTGGATGGGCGTCGGGGGCGACGGCGTGAAGGAGACGAACTTGAAGGAGGAGGCTGCCAAGGTGTTACTGTGTGGTGGTCTGGCGGGTATCGTGACGTGGGTGAGCATTTTCCCGCTCGACGTCATCAAGACCCGCGTCCAGACGCAGGCGTTTCAGGCACAGGCACAGTCGCCCGAGAGGTCACCTTTGCTCGCGGCACAAGGTCTGTCGCAGCAGCAGCAGCAGCAGCAACAGCAACCGGCGAAGCGTGCAGGCGCAATGCAGGTTGCAAGGGAGGCTTACCGCGAGGGCGGGATGCGAGTCTTCTTCCGTGGGCTCACAGTCTGCAGTGTGCGCGCCTTTGTCGTCAACGCCGTTCAGTGGGCAGTGTACGAGTGGGCCATGTATGAGATGGGCGAGGGCCGGAGACGGCCTGCTGCTGCCATTGAGCCTGTGGGACAAGTCATGTGAGGAATCACGACTTTGGTGATACAAGGCGGGATGAGAAAAATGCCGTTTCCATAGTTTTGGGGGAACGTCTCGCGGCGGTCAGCTTGGTGGTTTCGAGATGTCACCGCGATGTTGCCGCACGCACCTTGATGGAAAAAGTTGCCGAATACTCTCCGGCATCACAGACAACCACACAACCACACAACGCAATCACAGGATAACGAACTGGACGCGCTGAAAACGGTGTCGATTATATAAAGACGCCTTAGATCGCTGGGGCGACTATTATAGATCTCTCGTGTATCAAACATAGAAATACAAAGCCATCAATCATCTACAGTTGCAATCATGACCACGACCGATTCCAAGACAACTTCTCTAGCCGAACTCAACCGCGCCTTCTGGGAGTCTGTCACCCCTAATTTTCTCCAAACTTGAACCCCTTCTCTCAAGTCATAAGCTGACATTAGTATGACTCTCAGTGCAAACGCAGACACCTTCATGGAACAAGACTGGATCA
The DNA here is from genome assembly GCA_001563135.1 of Colletotrichum simmondsii. NCBI lineage: Eukaryota > Fungi > Ascomycota > Sordariomycetes > Glomerellales > Glomerellaceae > Colletotrichum > Colletotrichum simmondsii. Next base: position 335,025 of record JFBX01000863.1, read on the forward strand.
AGGTCTTCTCCGAACAACTCACCCGCTTCCTCCGCGCCCAGGCACCGAACCTAGGTCTCCGGCCCCGCGATACAGATCCGTCGTCGAACCCCGTCCGGCTTTTGGACTACGCTTGCGCTTCGGGCGGTGCTTCATGGGTAACTAACATATACTCCTGCGTCTACATATCCCTCTCCCAGCTACAATACCCTCTGACAAGATAATGCGTGGTTTTAGGCCCTCAGCCCCTATGTCGACACTATCCTCGGCATCGACATCGCACCCGCCATCGTACAGCGCTACAACGACTGCGCGGCGCGACTGGGATACTCTCCAGAGCAGGTTCATGCTATCGCGGGCGATTTGGCTTCAGATGGAGAGCTGGCTGCGGAGGGGGAGTTTGATGTGGTTATTATATCCATGGCGCTTCATCACCTTGATGATCCGCGGGGGATGTTGGAGCTGCTTGCGAAGAGGGTGAGGCCTGGTGGCGTGGTGATTGCTGTCGAGGGGGTTGATTATAAAGCTAGGGGGTCGGAGGGTGAGATGCTCGAGAAGGGAGATGAGAAGGGAGGGAAAGAGTTTGGACGGCATGGGGGTAAGGCTCAGCATGAGATTCACCAACTTGAAGTTCACCAGCACGATGTTCTCAAGACTACGAATCGGCATCTGGTCTTCAGCGAGGAGCTTTTCAGGGGTTGGTTCCGAGATGCTGGGTGTGATGAAGGGAAGTTTATGTATGTTGAGAATGAGGAGGTCAGTCATATTCCTGAGAGTGCTTCTGGGAAGGCTGGGGGTTTGGACAGAAAGATGGTCATCGCTTCCTCTATCAGGAAAGAGTAAGAATGGACTTGCGATGATTTGTCAGGAATTGACTATGCTCGTCAGCAATTGATATGTCAAACGAAGCAAGATTGAGCCCCCTTTTCTCCTGGTCAAGTTCCCGGTCACGATCAAACCATTTAACAGCCTGGGAGAAACCAACCAGCACCCACAAAACAAATCCTTACTGCTTTCTTGAGCAAATTCCATCCTCTCAACACCGGAGACATATGCCGCCGCGACGCCATCTCGATTAAGAACCAAGCCACCCCCCAACTCTATCCCCACGAACAGCCTCACTTTCACCCATCAACCCCCTCAACCCATCAAGGTCGCAACCATCCGTCAAACGAGAGCCAGCCTTTATTGTTAACTTACCCTCTTCCTTCCACCAAGCAAACGGGGGTTCAACTCCCCTGGGCGCTGTGGCCCAGCGGTGGAACACTCAGTTGGGGACGAGGGATTTCCACATATCTCGAAGGAGATGGACCTCGACCCCATGAGTTCGACTCCCCGCTCTGGCCACTCTCTTTTGCACTTTTTGCACTTTTTACACTTCTGTGTTAGTTGAAGACTTTCTCACTCATACGCTTGTGGTATAAGCTGTGTTCTTCTTTCGTTTCCGCTGTTCTGAGGTTGATGTTGTGTTCTTCTCAAACTAGAGATAGAAGCTTGTGAAATTCACCATCGAGTTGGTGATAAAAGCCCGTTCTCATCCACCTACATGTGTGTTTTCTCACATTGGCTTCAGCTGTAAGAGCCTGATGTACCTAGGTCTTCATTTCCGAAAGGAGGTAATCATGAGAGCAGTGCTTACGAGACCTGCCACGGGATCGAACCTCATTCCGTTTCTCTCTACCTACTAAAGCAATCGCGTACAATTCAATTCATCAATCTTAGTAATCGTATCAATCAGAATACAAGCGAAAAACTAAGTGGAGAGGATTGTTTGCTGTCTCTCCTCCACGGCGCTAGTTCTACCACCACCGGCCGGCGACACGACGACAGACACGTCATGGAACCCCTTCTTTTGGCGACTAATTCCAGGAACAGCTAAGATCCATGTGCAATATGTAATTATTGTCCTCGAGAATGAGTCACGCCAAGCTCCTGGGTCCGAAACTTGCTCGCTCGTCACTCGGCGCCTTTCCTCGGAGACATTTCTCTGGCCCGGCCAGGCCGCCCCACTTCGGATCCGATCTTCTCGGCAACATTTCACGGCCTCGGAGACATCCCGCAAGGCCGCGCCTCACGCCGGCACGCCCGTTCTTCACTTCGAAGAGCATATAAGACGACAAGAGAGCCTCAATCATTGCCTGGAATATCGCAACCTCATCAAATACACGAACTCCATTTTCCAAGCTTACACCACATCGCAACCACAATACAACTTACATGAACACCCTCTACAAAAACCTCATCAAAGCACTCCCGCTAACAACAAACATCATCACACCCAACATGACCACTCCAACCCTCCACGACGTCCTCATCATAGGCGCAGGCCCAGCAGGCCTCGCCACAGCAACAGCCCTCTCCCGCCAGCTCTACACCACAGTCCTCTTCGACTCAAACCTCTACCGCAACGCCCGCGCAAGCAACATGCACAACGTCCTAGGCTTCGACCACGTCCCGCCCCCAGTCTTCCGCGCCAAGGCACGAGAGGACCTCAAAGCCCGCTACTCCGAGACCGTGACGTTCGCCGACGGCGTAGAGATCGTCAAGACGACAAAATTCAGGGACGGGCTCTTCAAGGCCGAGGATAAGCATGGCAAGGCATGGTTTGGACGGCGCTTGGTCCTGGCTACCGGCGTCACGGATATTCCTCCTGACATTACAGGCTACGCAGACTGTTGGGGCTATGGCATCTTTCACTGTCTCTTTTGCCACGGTTTCGAGGAGCGCGGGGCGGAGAGGGTGGGCGTCCTCGCGTTCGGGTTGACGGGGAGCGTCAAGATGGCGACGCATATCGCATACATGGCTCGGCCCCTGGGCAAGAAGGTGACGATTTACACGCACGGCAACGAGGCTCTCGCTTCGGAGATTAGTGCCATGGCGAATAATCCCTTTACCATTGACACACGAAAAATCACATCGATGCGCATGGCTGGCGGTGGAGAGCATAGCACCAGTGTGACACTCACACTCGATGGAAAGGATGGGGAAGAAGGAGAAGAAGTCACGGAGGGCTTCCTCGCCCACGCGCCGTTTACAAGGCCCAATGGCCCCTTTGTGGAGCAGCTTGGGCTGGAGACGGCGGAGAACGGGGATATCAAGACGGCTGCCCCTTTTGGGGAGACGAGCGTCTCCGGGGTATACGCCGTGGGAGACTGCGGGAATATGGTCAAGGCCGTTGCGACGGCAGCGGCGAGCGGTGCGCTGGCTGCGGGTGGCATGGTGGTGCCGATGCAGATGGAGCCGAGGGTTGAGATGGATGTTGAGGCTATGGAGAAGGTTATTGGATAAAAGGGGTGTAGACGACGGAGGTTACAACAGAAGATATCTTTTTTTGGGTAAGAATAGATAGTTCGACTCCGGGGATCCATAAAGCCGGCGTAGCGAGGTTATAATGAATAGAAGAAATGCCCTAGACGAGAAATGCCGTCCCCCAAGCCCCCTTCGGAGGTGAAGTCCGTTGTGGACCAGTCAACTACATTCCAGAGCAACATATGGAGCCTGCCACTGAGCCAAGTCATTGTAAAATCTCAAGAGTATTTTAAGTAGCCCAAATGAGACCCATCACCGCTTCCTTCCCGCACCTTCGTAGGATCACCAACCTTGTTCAAGCACATGTCCGAACCATCGTCGGCACCAAGAACCAACCAAACAAGTCAAACCCTTTCCCTCAACGCCACGAAACCATATTACTTTTACCGTAGGATTCAGTAACCCGTCTTGAGTGCAGCAGATCTCAAAAGAAGGTCCGACTATCGTTCAACATGCACTAGCGTCCACCACGTCGTCCCCAATCCCCGGCGCGGCATATCCGTCCGTCCTCCAGGCAGCAGAATTAATTCTCCTGCAGCTTTCCCCCCCCACCCTCCACTCTCAGACCTGCGACCACCAAAACCACCCATCCCCTTTTATTGCCGAGACTTTCTTGTATCGTCAAATCATTATTTGCCTGGATATCAGCTAAACGCCACATGTAAGAGGCGGTGTGGGGGATAGGGTTCTCTACATCGAAGCCTGATCCGGCCGGCAAACCTGACTGAGAGTCTGTGGAGATGAAACCGGACTGATCATTCTCTCCGTGAAGGCTCATTTCGGCAATCAAGGGCAGGAATTAAAACCATGATTCCGTGGTTACATGCCGCCGACATCGTCGGAAAGAGGTTGCACCGGCCGGCGTCTGTAGAAACATGACTTGCATGAGGGATGCAAGTCGGGCAAAGACTGACTGAGTGGCCATCACGGCTTCCACTCAAATGTTTTCCACTAGTAATTGCGCTGAAACTTCTGAATGCAGGAAGTATGATTCTGATTCTCAAGGGAAGACGTATGCTCGATTATTGAAGTTATTCAGTGGCTTCGTCGCTGAGTAATTACCACTTCTTTCATTGGAGTGTATGACGCGTCAAGTTGCCTTACTTTCCTCACTCCAATCTTCCTGCTTCAAGTGTCATATAGCTTGGGCTTCATAATACTGACGAGGGCATGATCTCGCCGCGGCCTCTGGTACCCAACTCATTGAAGCTGCCTGGTTTTACTGGAGCTACCCGGCCGTGTTGATTTGCCCATCCTCTGTAACTTGGCACAAAGTCCGTTCCCGAAAGCTTGAGTCCTATACCGGGTCTTCAAACCTCGAAAAGGCATGTAGTACAGGCTCAACACAGAGGCCCTATAACCCCGCTCCATAATCATTAAATTCGGAAAACTAGGCTGCCCTCGAAAGCTGTGAGATGTCGATGCGGGTTTCCAGGGGGCCACCAGGCCTCTACCCGATGTTTAGGACATATGCAGGTTGTAAAGGGGGCTGAGATTCCAAGAATAACTCAACGATCCTGAAATCACATACAGGATAAGGAATCTGACGTGACGTCCTTGAGCTTGATTCATCTTCTTTGGCCGCTTGACGTTGTACTGCCTTACCCCGTAGGTCACTTGTCACCATACATTTCCGACGTCCTTCAATGCTGTAGCCTGATTGAAAGCTCCTGACCTGGTATGGTTAGCCCGTCAATGGTGGATATGGTCAATATAGGAGGGTCAGGTAGGAGACGCAAGCTTCCTTCCACGCATGTTTCCCTCCTTCTTCAAGCACAAATGTTAGGTAGGCGGCCTGGCAATCAAAGCCAAGAGGTGTAACTCAAGCCCTCTGTGAAATTTCAAAGGCATTTGAAAGAGCATTGCCCAGTACGGCAATGTACGCTTATAGTCAACTCCAGCCGATGAATCCTCTCCCATCGACCCTGGCAAAGGCGCTCTGTCGCTGATTTAACGGGTCTAATTCTCTACTGAGTGAACCCTTCACAGCACTACTCCTGGACCCAACCCCACAGCGCAAGTTGAGTACTCTAGAGTACACGACTCTGAAGTACCAGAAAAGAATGAGAATACAAATGCTGGCCTTTATCATCGATAACTTGAGAGACTCCATAGCTCGACCACCCCATCACCGGAGAGACCCGACCGGACATAGAAGTACATCTTCATCAAGGAAGATGGTGTCATACGTAGTCCTTCCTTCTCTGTCTATCCGAGTAGCAAAAACAAATTTGGACTTTGAGCCGCTCAAAACTGTGCCATTCATCATCCCACCTACCCCTGACATTGCAGCCTTCCATGGAAAGTATTCTCATGTTCAGCAACAACCCACGCCGTTCCTATGTGGATACTCGACGAAAGGATTAGCATTGCCGCCGGGGCGGGGATGGAATGGAACTCCTCGCAATTAAGATGGATGTAGAATGAAACGTCTTTTTCTAGCACGAACCGCGGATACCGCCAGAGGCTTTCTCCGGGTACTTCACGCCATCCACATGATGCAAAGCAGGCCGGCTCAGATGAGGGCGCTTGTATGTATGGTCAAACCTTGCCATGGAATGAGACTTATGAGGCGCTATATCGTCGTGATGTGTTTCTATGGTAACTCTGTCAAGCTCGTGCCTAGGCGAGGTACCCTAAGAGGTATGGGGGGTTATGATTCACGCCACAACCAGCCATACTTCCAGCATGAAGGTCCCTTCGAAGTACACCAAGAGATATTGAGATATTTCTAAAGCCAAGTCAGGTGTCAACAGCCACCAACCAGACTTACTCATCCCCGCGAGAAGCATTGCAGATGGTTCATATCACGCTGCAATCCGAGTGAAACGTTACATACCAAGAACCGTGGAATTCAAGGGCCCGAAATAGTCGTCTATTTTCCACGGAAAAGACATTGTTCACTCAAAGAGAATCTAGTCGTCAGTGTCCAGTACCCTTCCAACAATGCCGCGGGGTTCATAGCACGGAGGTATCTGGACCATTTACTTCTTCAACGAACCACACTCTAGAAGACTGTTCCAGCGTGGAAGGATGCCCTAAGAATAGAACCACCAAGAGGCATCTCAGGCAGCATCGCAGGTTAGGAAATCTTGCCGTCCGACCAGGGTGACAGAAAGACATGGACCACTGAAGCAGACAGGCGGGCGTAATCCCAAAAGCCACCGCTTTGCCGCGCGCTATGCTTCACGTTGAAAGTCTTCTGCCATGAGGTGGATGTTGGATCAAACCTCACCAAGCAGCAGCAGCTGGAAGCACCGTCTTATCCAGTCTGACATGGCCGGAGATAACGAGCAGCCAGAATGAAAGGTATCAGGAGGAAATGTTTCACGGCTTGTACCTATCGCAACACACTCAGGACAGACATTAACCCTCCGTCATCGCCAACCATCTCCTATCAGATGTAATTAAGCATCAACCCCGTGCCGTCCCCCCTCCCCTCTGGAGGACCAGGATCTCCCAATACAACTCCCCGGCGGGCACTTACCAAACAGTCCATGAGGTATCCAGCAGCTCGCAAAAATAGAAATCATGAAAATGGAAAGGAAAAACAGGCTACTTGCCCGCAGGTTAATACCTTCTAAAATGTGTCATCCCATCACCTACCATCACCTCTCCCCACCCAACCGCGCGCGCATCAACGGGATGAAACCTCGACGTCCCTCCCGCGTGCTGTTTCCCGCTTCTGACTCGGATCTCCCCCGCTCGAAAACCCAATCTTGTTCATATTCAAACATTGAATTCGGTAATAACAATAAGTATCCTGCCTTTGGGTACAACGATGCCGCCGCGTTTCTGTTCAATATAGAAGGAATGTTTCGGGGAAAAGAAACGCGTCTGGAATACTTGACACAACCGACGGGCTGGAGATCATGCGGCGCCCACCGCGGAACCCCGCCGTCAAAGGCGTTGATATGTGTCTCCCCCAGACGTTATCACGTAAAAACATCTCAAAAGGGACAAAGACCATGTTTTTTTCAACAAGCCTCATATGGGAGGGACCCTGGTGCGGAAATCCGCGACTCGGAAAAAACGAAACCCATGCTGATGAATGGAAAGTGGCTGCTGTTTTCTTCTTGGTGACACGTGAACACACCCACCCATGCGTTCTGGAGACTACAAGCCCAACTACCCCGGCATGCTCTATGTTCCAACTAGCCAAGGCACATATTTCGTTTTGCTGTTTCTCGTTTTCTAATCCATGGTTCTATTGCCTAAAAATAAGTCCCGCTTTGTGCGTTGAATCGCCTTTGACGTGTCTTGGCAGTTTGTGCTCCCGTGTTCAAGTTTGTGACAAAGAGTCTCAGGATGGGGGTTGTTCCGGTTGTTCGTGGTTGGGGAAACATAGTCACAGGGGGCACGACAAAAGCGAATTGTGCCCATGGAACCGCGAATGGGGTTAAAAAATATTATTTTTTTCGGTCGAGGGAGAAAGAAAGCCCAGGCTTCTTCTCTCCTTCAAATCAAGGACCCTTTCTTGTCCAAGAAATCGGGCACATATTGGATATATCCTCCATGAGAAAACTCCAACTAAAAAAATAGAAAACTCCATAATCAACCAGGATAATTCAGTCTCTCCAGACTAAACCACGGTGAATCCCAATTGTACCCCTAGATCTCCGGCGATCCAAGAAAAACACCACCATTAATATGATAAAACCTGTACGCCATGCTTTGAACCATTTCATGCTCGAATGAACCATCCTTTTTAGCTGTAAAAGAAGAGCTCCTCGGACCTCGTAGTCATCGACCGGTGAAGGCGGGGGCTCGCGTACTCCGACATGGGTGATACCAAGACACTCGGGTTGTAAATCGTAGCACTCATCATGCTCGCGTGGGAATCCCCGCCCTGGGCAGTCACCCACCCCATCGACTCCCTCGTGTCATGGCTCCCGAGCTGCTGGTGGTGGTACACAGGGATCTGAGGAGGCGGCACCACCGCCTCAGCAGTCGCCATCGTGCTCGCCAGCGCCGCCGCTGCGTTCGTCGTCGTCGTCGTGTGTAAGTCGCCAGCCACCACCCCCGGTGCATTGATCTGCTGTCGCTCGCCCTGGTACCACCACTGGTTCTCGAAGCCGTTGTCGACGGTAACCATCGCCGCAGAGAGCGCCTCCAGGTCATGTCTCCGCCCGTCGTCCCCTCTCTCGTGGGCCACCGGGGTGGCGTTGGTGAGGGAGACGTCACGGAACTTCATGGACAGCTCGGAAGAGTAGTCGTTAACCTCGGACTCGTCAGGCATGCCGAACTCGCGTGGCCAGGATGAGGCTGACCACGGCATCTCGTCCTCGCCCAGTCGGAAACGTGACGGGACTTCGGGCAACGCTTTCCAGTAGTCGGGGGCGTTCTGGGGCCGTGGTCGTTGACGTGGGAGCGCTGAGCTTCCTAGAGCATCTGGTTCGGCATCCCAGGGGCTGTCGTTCCATGGCGGCGGGGCTGAGCTACCTCGTTCGTGCGAGGAGCTCGATCGACTCTCTTGTCGAGATTGTCTGCTAACTTCGTAGTGTGGTGGCATTGGTGGTTGCGCTTGGGGTGCGTAGTATTCTTGGATAGGTGGTGAAGATCGTGTGGGTTGATGTTGTTGTTGATGGGCTGAGTGTGAGGGCTCTGCTAGATAATTTGTATTTGTTGGTGGAACTTGTCTGGGAAACTGAGCGCGATCACGGAAACCACGAGTGGCGTATGTGACGGAGTGTTGGTTAGGTGCATGTCTAGGTGAGAATGAGACCCCAAATTCGAAGTGGACAAAGATCTGGGGCTTCCGGCTTGAACTCGACGCCATATCGTCAAACAGGTGAGGTGGTAAAGGCTCTGTTCTCCAAATGGTGCCCATGATCAAAGGGGGGGGACGTCTGTGGTTGATATGAGGGACGGGAGGCGGACTGGAGAGTGGATGCCCTAGACTCGACGGCGGTCTGGGCTAGGGTGAAAGTAGGACAAAGCGGAGATAGAGTCGGATGAATGCTGAGGTATGGCAGTATGATGCGGTGCCAGTATCCGTATGTACGGGGCCGAGCTTGGGCTCGGACGCTAGTGTCAAAGGGATGTGTGTGGATGTATGTGTGTGTGTGTGTGTGTGTGTGTGTGTGTGATGTTCTGCAATAACGGGCAAAGAATGAGGTGGTGTGGATTTGGATGAGACCAGCAGATTTTGTGTTGGTGTGAGATGGATGGATGGATGGACGGATGGATGGACAATGAGAGATGTATGTAGTCAGATCAGATGCTGCGGTTCATCCCTCCGATGTAAGCGGATGTTTACTTTAGTTTTGTTCTAAGCGTATAGCGTATAGAAAGCGAAGTAAGATACAGGAACAGGGCCGCTTAGAATGGAAGTCTGTGTGCGATGTTAACGCGAGGCGTTTGAAAGGCGAACGCGGGCGAGAAGTGGCTCCCCAAGGGATCGGAAGGAGGAGGGGAGGTTTGTGGCGGAACACAAGCAAGACACCGCCCGGTACAGGCCCGCCGTGGAGGAAGAACCTAGGACCTAAGCTACTAAGCACCTAAGCAAGCAGCAGAGCCAGCCAGCGCAGGGTGTCCGAGGGGATGGGGCAAGGAGGCTAAGGTAGAGGGGCCCCGGGGGGACGAGGGTTGGCTGCCACCTGCATCGGGTCTTGGTCTTGGTGTAAGGTGATGTGAACAGTGAGTGATGGGCAAAGGGGCTGCGTGAGTGTGAGTGTGAGTGTGAGTGTGAGACTTGAGAGTGCGGGATGGGGAGAGGCGTGCAGCGTGAGGCGTAAGGCGCGAGGTGTGAGGCGAGGCCGAGACTGTGGAGGGCGGCTGAGGCAGCAGAATTAAACCCAGTTACGCCAGTGTGAGAGCGACCCGTATCTGTGGGTAAGTATCTTACACTAGACTACGGAGTAGTAGTACGGATAATGGCATTGGCAGCTCATCGTTTGATGCACAGCACGGCCTCGAATGCCGGGGACCTTGCCGTACGGATGTAGGTACGGAGGAGTACTCTTCTTTGAGTGTGAGGATCACTTGAGGTAAGGTACGGATAGATAGGCTATGTAATGTGCATCAGTTCACCGACCGTCTGGGAGCAGAGCAATGAGCAGAGCAGTATCTGTGAACAACCAGAAGTGAGAACGGACTGAGAAGCATGGTACAGCCCCTCGGCGCCTCGCTTCCATGTCTGGCAGCAGCAGGTACCCGCTTCGGACGAAATGCCGCGAGCGAAGGAAGCAAATGTAATTTGGCGACGCAAGCCAAAGTTCCTCTTTCTCTTTGGAGCCTTGGAGGAGTTGAGAGGAAATGACGATGCTTTCTGGCGCGAACGGGAAATTGAAATTTCAAGACGCGGGATGGAGACCCCGATGCGGCCATGGAAGGATGCCAAGAACGAGGGCGAAGGCCAGCCAGCCAGCCAGCAGCTACCTAGGTAGTAGAACTTCGGCTTCGCGAACAGTGAGATACGTAGTAAAAGAGCGGAAAGCGGACAGCAGTAGTGCAGCAGCTTAGCTGGTTGGGAAGAAAAAGGGCGGAATGGAATGGGGTGAGGGATGAGGGAGGCTTGGCTCAGCTTGGGATGCTCGAAGGATGAGAAACCCTGACGGGACGATGTCGAGGATGGAGTGACGGAGTCTGTGGACCATGGACCGTGGGCTGTGGTCACTGGTCACTGCCCAGGTGGTGGAAGTCGTGGGGGAGATCAAGGTACAGGGTACAAGATCCGCGCGTACAGGGATGGTCCAAGATACGTACCATTACCGTCTTTCTCGAATCCGAATCTGAGAATCCAAACTTTGAACTTGACATCAACAACTTACTTTAGCTGTGTGACTTGCCTGCGTGCCGGCTTCCATGTCAGACTTTGGCACGTCTTTATGGGTAAGGTACCCTCAACCAAGACAGGCTGCCAGATCTCGTGAGATGCGTCCACCATGACCTATAGATCATGGAATTCCCTGATGGACTAGTGGACTTCCATTGCGGCTTTTGCTCATGCTGACTGAGAGCTGATGTTGGATATCCTACTTATCCAATGCCCTAGAGCCCCATCCTCAAGGGCATCCAAGGCACTGTCGGAAGATTGAGGGCATGCGGGAGAGTCTAGACAGGGTACAGGCCTTCAAAACACCCTATAAGCTCGTGGTAGAGGTACGTACGTACGTACTTGGGAATCCCAGGCCCACTACTCCGTATGTTTTGATCGTTTCTTCTGCGGCCTCGAGATACATCCAGGTGCAACTCCACGACACTATTCTCTTGGTCTCAATGCTATCAAACATCTGCTCTTTGGATAATGCGAGTTTTACAGCTCGCTGCCTAGCCAAGAATTGCCGTACATCATGCACAGCAAGTCGCCTCTTTCATTCGGTGTTCGTGTTCACTTTTTGTTGCCACCACTGGGCCGCCTCAAACCAACGTAAAATAAGACCAAGAGACCCCTTTTTGCACAATCTCCAAACTTCAGCTCAGCTAAAAGCTGCCGGCTGAGATGATTTACAGTCGATCTTCGCCCCCATCCCCTCATGCGTGCCCTCACGGCCTCCCTCCGTGTCACATCAGATCTGTGATCCGCGGCTTTGACAAGCACGCGCTGAACAACAACACTATCCACCACCAAAAAGCGCAAGACAACGAAGCGAGCCAGTCACAAATGGCAAACCACTGATAAGTTACACCAAGTGAGAGTAGGTACTTGAATCAGAAAGGGTTGTGTCCGGCCGTGTGGCCCGACTAGTTCGGGCGTCCCGATGGTGACATTCGCCCCCCGTCCCGTCTCCATACTGCCGCCCATGCTTCCATTGCCAAGGGTCTCCATTTTGAGTCCGCCGATCAGCCCCCCTCCACCGACAGCTGCCAATCATCGCTTTTGCATCTTGGGTATTCAACCCCCCCACCGTGACCTTGTCGACGGATATGATTGGGCCTTGGAGTGAATTGACTCTTTGTGGTCCAAGGTACCTAAACCAGACTCCCCATCTGTTCCACTGGTCGCGTGGAACCGCATCTCGTTCATCAATCAGGCAGCCATATAAAAATTTACCGGTACCGCTCAACCGCCATCAAGAAAAAAGTGTTTCGACTGAACCTTTTCCAAAGATGGATGAGGGGGACACGGGGAGATGAAGATCCCTTGCCTTTCGTGGTGTGAAATTGCCTCAACAGCTGCAGCCAGTGTGTTTTGCAATGTGCCGAATCACCGAACGTCCCTTGATCAGCGTCTTTTTGCCCATCCCCTTCGCGATGGGAAAAAGGCAATTGCCAGATCGCACAGAAGCGATCAGTCAAAGTCTAAAGAGGCTTGGAAGGCAGACGTGGCAGGCAAGGCAGGCATTAAGGTGACACATGATGGAATCTTCGAATCTGACTTCCATGAGTGGAACCCAGTCAGCACCCAAAAGATCCAATGTACATAGGTAGTCATCTATCTACAGGCACGCATGACCGGAAATATCGCACAGCATTCGTAGCTTACCCTGGCACTGCCTGGAAGGTTTACTCCAAAGTTCAAACAAGTAGGAACGAGCTTAGAGAAAACGAGTACGAACGAGCCAATTGGAAAGCTGGTGACCATACGGAGCAGCTAGAGGAACCGCGGGCCCGGGAATACGGAGTAATCATATTGACGGCATGCCTGATTTTCAACTCGGGGAATTATCATTTGGTTACCGGGCAATTGCCCTGGTCTGCCGAATTGTCCGAGTGATTCGTCAGCCATCACCGACGTACGAATATCCATAATCCATCTGCCATTCACTCGTTCGGATGCTGATGTGTTCGTAACTTCGTATGCTCCGAATGTCGCTCTCGGAGTATTGTTAACGATAGTGTTATGTAAGCCCTGCATGAGCCACACCTTGCTGCACAAGCCACGTGTTATCATTCGCCACGTCCCACTCGGGAAGCGCCGCAAGGTGTGGCTTGGACTGCTATTTTTATTACCCCATCCCAGAATCCCCAATTCGATGGCAACATTATGTAAGCGCTTTCTCCACCAATAACGCACGCCCCTCCGTCTCTGCCCCGATCCTCAACCGTAACCCCCGAGTCCGACCCCGACATCAAGCGGCCTTTTGCCTTCGGGGCTTGACTTTGTCGGCAGCCTAAACAGGATCACTTCAATCCAGGCACAGTCCCTTCGACCCGGTTGTCGGTCTGTCTCTGCGCGAAGCGAAGCGCGATCGAAGCGCGCACTGGTGAAGAAATAGACGCCGCAAGCGCGAGCCTCCCCCCAAACTAGGGGGCCCCTCCATCCATGCGCGAAGGAAGCTCTGCTTCCTGAGCTCCGCCTCTCCGTCCATCTATTTCAAGTCGTCACCAAGACTTAAGCCTTTTGGTATATCTTTGCTAGCCATCTGTTTTCGAGGCCCTGAGTTTGGCGTGCTGTACTAATGTCAAGGAGCCGTGTCTCGTTGTTATCGTTCGCTCCAAGGATTGTGAACAATGACCTACCTTCGTTTTCAATATGGTGCGGATGCTAGAAATGTATCAAATAGCGTGAGTATCTCGTAAAAATATTTCAAGACTTGAACCCCCATAAGCAATGAAAACACTCATACGAGATATATGCGGTGCAGCAGGTGAACAAGTCTTCCAATTTTACTTGACACGCTTCTTACATCACAACACACCCGCTATGGCAAACCCTTGCCCGACCACTTGATGCGCTCAGTCTCCTATGAAGGCTCCAGGGCCCCGTGACGGAGAGCATCTTCTTCGTGGGGAGCTGGGAGACCCAAGGCCCCGCCGCGCAAACCCTTGGCCACCCGGGAGGACCTCACAGGCAACTTTGCATGGCACGCCATCTCGCAGCGGCCGCTCGCCGAACCCAAAATCAAGTCTATACGCGTACGCGTCGACGTTTTGGAGCGCTGGCAGCGCGGATGCATCGAGTGGCATGAGCGGCACGCCAGGTCTGACGATGACGACTGTATCTATGGAGAGCTGCCGGACGACCTACTTTACAAGCAGCATCAAATCAGAAGAAGGCGACGGAAAAGACAAAGATGAGGGAGAGATCTTGCGCTGCTGCGACACGGACCGGCCAAAACGAGCCTTGCCTCTCATGATCGAAGCCTCCAACAAGGAATACATCACGATCCACGACTATGTCTCAACGCTGCACCCATGGCTGATGGGTTACGGCAAGAAATCACACGGGCTAATAACCTGATGTGCGACAGGACGCTCGAGTCGGAGAGTCTGGTAGTGGATGTGGCCAACCTAGACTGTTTGAGCACCATGGGACGAGAAGCGCTTTCCACGTTCCAGATACACTAGTACCCTGATTCCGCCTTCAGGCATGAGCCAGGAGTACAATGACTGGCTTCTGAAATACATATTTAAGCACCGCAAGTCATCCGCCCCTGTTCTGATCCTCAACTACAATCTCCGAGTCCGAACCCGATATAATGCGGCTTGATGATATCAGGACTTAAGACTTCGGTCATTCATGATACTTCGATTAGATTGCCTCAAACTACCTACTTCAAGTGATACGTTGAATCTGGCTTACGGCCCCCTTAGCAAGCAAAGGGCGTTACAGGCGCCTACGCCGCAAACGAGTGACACCGCAAAGGTAGGGATCAAGGACGGAACGGAAGGCAGGTGGGTTGAGGTTCCTCAGGAACATCGCCGTCTTAAGTAATGGATTCCAAGGCGTCCCTTCCTCCGCCACTATTCTTCAAAATATCGGTCTTTTCCGATTTTGTACATTGGGCCTGTAGAATGATTTGAGTAGGAATGTTCAACCGTTGACGCTCGCGCCGCACATACTTGTAAATAATCACATAAAGCATCTCGAGTTACGAAAAGACAAAAAAAAAGAGTTCACCACCGGTGTGGCTACATCTCTTGGTGCACTTTCTGGGAATCGAACTCGGACTCGTAGCCTGTCGTCGAGTAGGCTGTGGGCGTAATTTGACTGTCGACCTTTAACCATTCCACCACCCAGCCAGTTTGACCTGACCCGTCGACTAGACGGGCGCCTGCTGGCTGGTGACAGGAACGGAGTCGGAGGGATTTATATAGACATATACTAGGCAGTAACGGAATCTTTTGACATCTGGCTGCCTTCGCTTCCGGCATGAGGCGAATAAGTCCAGCCATCTGGTCTTTTATCCTTTTCTCGTCTGCTGTTGTTCATCTTCACCTCAGTCAAGACCCAGCCGCATTCGAGTCCTTGTTCTCCGCTACAGTGAGGAATCGCAAACACATATTACATCACCCTATTTTCCCCCATGCTGAGAGAGCGAGCCGTTATTTCGAATTGATATTACCATCGATCCGTATCCAGATAGCTAGCTATTCGAACCGCCTGTGTCACACCAAATCACGGTTGAATGAGTTACGACACAGTGCTGCTCTCGTCTTCCCTGTCAGAAATCAACCTCAGGTTCTGCACTCCTAGTCAAACAAAAACCACCAATGATTCATAGCGTTAAGCGAAAACACAGGTAGCCCGGGCCTCGCGATGCCATACTACACAGCCTCGACTTCTAGCCAACCCTCAACACCCGGCTCGTCTCAGTCCTGCGTGAGAAATAAAAAGATCAAAAGACCTAGGCTCCTATTCAAGCGACGGCGCCCATGATAGTCCGTTCCAAACATCGTTCACTTTGTGATCAAACTCGTTTTTGATATGTGATTCTTTCTACGAAAGGCTCTCATAGAAACCATAGTAGGGTCGTGGTCTAAGTAGCTTTCCAACCACACAAACTCCATTTACCCGAGAGCAGCCATGACAAGACGATTGCCCCCGTTGGCACTAACGGCAGCCCCGTTGACCCAGCGCCCCTCCTCGCTAGCAAGAAACCCAACAACGTACGCGATATCCTCGGGGACTCCGATCCGGTCCGCCGCCGTCGTGTCTCGGATCTGCCCGTCGAGATACCCCGCAGGCATCAGATCCTGACTATTCTTGATCGCGTCCGTCGCCGTCAGACCGACAACGACGCTGTTGAACGTCGCCTTGGTGGTCTTGCCAAACGCCTCGGCGAGGGAGCGCGTGTAGCTCTGCAAGGCGGCCTTGCTGGCCCCGTACGTCATGGTGGGGTCCGAGTTGGCCTGGTACGCCAGCACGCTCGAGATGGCAATGACGCGCCCGCCACCCTGGGAGGGCAAGTGAGGTAGGGCGGCGGTCGTCAGGGAGATGGGGGCGAACACATTGGCCTGCATGACTTGGAGGAAGACGGGGAGCGTCGTGTCCTTGATGGGCTCCACCTTGGAGTAGTCGCTCAGGACCGCGTTATTGACGAGGATGTCGATGGAGGTGGTGGAGAGCTGCTGGAGCGTCTGGAAGACGATTTTGGGACCAAAGGTAGGGTCGAGAGCGTCTGCTTGGATGGCGATGGCGGTTTCTACCCCAAGTTTGCGACACTCGTCTAGAGTCTTTTGCGCCGCGTCCGAGTTGCTGGCGTACGTGATTGCCAACTTGGAGAGACCTTTGCGGGCTAGGTGGAAGGCAATGGCTTGTCCGATGCCGCGAGACGCTCCGGTGACGATGGCTGTCTTGCCGGCGAGCGACCAAGGTTCTTGCGTAGCGGAGGTTGAAGACATGTTGGGCGATCTTGGAATCTTTGGTTGAGGCAGTCTTGAGAGTTACGAGTATGATGAATGTCAGGAAGTGATTGGTGAAACTTGAGAGAAGAGCCGTGGCATACCGATGACATTTATAAGAATCGCTCTTCTGGATTCATCTTGAGGCAGCTCAAAGAGCTCGCCATTCTGTCGTCTCCTAGGGTACACATCTTCAAACTCCGCCGAACTCATTGCATGGCATGTCATCGAAGAGAAGGTCACCGCAGCGGAAGTTGATGTGGAGCATGCGGAGCGGCACTTGGACATCACAAACGGCGCCGAGAAAGGAAATTTCGGCCGGGAGGGAAGGGGAAGGGGATCCGGAGATAAGAGGTATTAGTCGCCGAAACTCAAAAACTTTGCACACGTGCAGCACGAACCACCGGCGTAACTACTGACCGGACGAACCTCACGAACCGATAGAAAAGTCTCCGAAGTAAGGCACTTGTTTAAGCAACTGCAACGACGGGGCCTCGGGTTGTTGACCGTGTCCGTCTGGGCTACATTGAATTATACGCAAGTCTGGGATAGGGGTTGTGCCCAAACTTGAACAGCGGAAATAGTGGTCAATCACCGGAGACATCAAGATTACCTTCCTAACGAACTTGGTTATCTCTCGTCCTGCCATACTTGGCAATTTTCGCCTGTGACAGGAACAAATAAGAATTTGGTGCTGTATATGAGCGAAGACGATTCTACATATGCGAACGCTATGACTTCTACCACAACGACGGCGGCTGATAATCCCCCGAAGAGCTGAATCCCGAACAACGTTGTGGTTTATATGCCCACCGAGGAGCTTTATCCAAAATACTGTCACAGTGCTTCTTCTTTTGCTGGATTCATCTTGGTTCGTATAGGAGGAAACCTCAATCGAGGACTTCTGGATGTTGAAACCCATTAAGGGCTAGCAGGCTCTGCCAAATAGCATTGCCCAGACGAATCACGTTTACAAAGGGAATTGAATACTCATAACTCGATTCAATACCCCCTATCTGGTGACAGCCTCAATACTGGCCTCTGTTTTGGACGGAATAGATGATAGCCCCGTGGTACTGTCGCGGACAATCTCCACGAACCTTGACATGAGGGTAGTATGCTGATTCGCAGGTTGGTCTGAGCTGAAGTCTGAGCTTTAGGGCCGGTCCTATCGCTGTCGACCTTCGCCTCTCCCTTGTTGGCTCAATAGGTATGCTTTCCTGGCTATACGAATGTTGTCTTGAGTTCGCCTTCGTCGTCGACGGCATGCTCATGTCACCAGACGTTTCAGCACTCGACGTTGGTCTGGTAGGATCTAAGAATCTTCTGTGAGACGGCACAAGACATTGATACAAATCCAAGGGACATGTGATGGAGAGCATAGTCAAGCCTAAGAAGCCTTACCTTGGTCTAACCGCGAGACAACAGAGGCATTCAATCTCACGCTTCGTATATCAAATGATCTGGCAAACAGGCAATCACGGAGAAGCATGGAACACTCAAGTATCAACGAACAAAATGTATTTACGAAACAAGGTCAAAGAAAGGCATCTTATGCCCGCCTGCGCATTTTATGCTCACCAGCACCGGGAGAAAAACGTCATACTCCAAAAAAAAAGTATCGCGTTCAAAAAACTCCCACACTGCCCACTTTTCCCTCCCCAAATCCACGGGGAACAGGCGCCATATTTCAGACACCTGTCCCCCTCTCATATACCATCCCATAAAATCCCCGGGGCCAGGCCGTCTTTCAGACCTGCCACCCCTCCCATATACCAAAGTTAAGTTGCCCGAAGGCTTGCCCGGAGGCCAAAAAAACGTGCCCGAAAGCGACCCAGAGAATCCACGGGGCCAGAACCGTCCTTTCAGGCCTGCGTACCCCTCCCGTATACCATCCCAAATATCCACGGGGCCAGAGCCGTCTTTCAGGCCTGCGAACCCCTCCCATATACCGGTCTTGCCCTGCCCTTTTCCCCGAGCTGTAGAATCAATCTGGTTGCTGCCTTTCGGCTGAGCAAGCCCAGAATGATACTACCGATAAGGGGTGTGAGGAAGGGGAAGAGAAAGAAGAGAAGAGGGTTTAAAAAGGGCTGGTCACGAAGACTCAGCCGGTGTGCCCGTAGTAGCCCACCTGGTTCCCCCAGACCCCGTTGTACTGGTACTGGCCCAAGGCCGCCGTGTAGGAGGTGGCTTGGGGGTACTGGAGGGGGTAGGTCTGGGGGCAGGCGGAGAGGGCGGGAGGAGAGGGGACCTGGGCTCCGAAGTAGCCCATTGCACCGCCGGCGAAGCTATTGGCGTCTCCGTATGATGCGGAAGGAATACGCGCGGGAGCAGGGGCGGGAGCAGGGGCGGGAGCGGGAGCAGCAGGAGGAGTGGTCGAGGCGGCGCGGAGGAGGGAGGCGGCGATGACGGGTATCGACTCCGGCTTCAACTTACTCACCATCAACTCGGCTATCTGTTCGGCCTGAGCCATCTCCTCTGGGGTCGCGAGTGCCATCTCCAAGGGAGGGCTTGGCGGGGGAGTGACTGCTGCTGCCGCTGCCGCTGCCGGGGGATGAGAGACGGAGGAGGCTGCCCGTTGTTGAGTAGGTGGCAGGGTCCAAGACGGCACGTAAGCCAGCCGGCTCTCGCGTCTGGTCCTCTTTGATGTGCGAGGTACCTCAGCTCCGAGCGGAGTGGCCGGCTGCTGCTTGGCATCCATGTCAAAGATGAAGTCGTCGAGCGCGTGACACGTAAGGCGGCCGTCCCATTCCGGGTTGTGGAGGAACCGCGGATCGCGCCAGGTGGAGTGGGCGGACTCGGCGAAGTGGTAGACCTCGACGACCCAGCCGTTGGCGAGGGCGGACTGCACGGCGGCGGGGAAGCCTCCCTCCATGTCGCCGTCGAGGTTGCCGTCGCCCGTAGCGAGGATCATGACGCCGGGGGCACCGAGGTTGTCGAGCACGGCCTTGCGCATGTGGTGCTGGACCGTCTCGTCGACCCCCTGCTCCTTCATGGCGAAGGAGCCCGCAGACGAGGAGTTGTCTGCGGGTACCCGCAGGAGGACCTTGGCGGTGTAATCACACGCCTCGGCCTCCTGCAGGTACAGGGGGACGGAGGAAGGGGAGGAGGAGGACCTGCTGTTGCCGGCCTTGTTGTTGCGGGAGCCGACAATCACGCCCTCCTTGACCTCTCTGCCTCGCTCGAGTATTCCCCTGAAAGCGTGGAAGGAGAAGGCGGAGGTTGAGAGGCGCTGGTCCCTGGACATGCCCATGCGCTTCTTCAGGTCGTTGAAGAAGGACACGGAGATGTTGGAGCCGTCGGCGTAGATGTAGAGACCGCGGGCGCATTGTTCCGGGTAAGCCCGGGCCAATGACTCGTCGCGAGCGCCGAAGCGCTGCTGCAGACGGGCGGCCAAGGGGAGCTGGGAGCTGGGAGGAGGTCTCTTGGCGGTCTGCTTGTTGAAGAGCCTTTCTCCCGCGTTGTCGTTGTCAGCGGGGGCGGCGGCGGCGGACGAGTCGGGATGG
>JFBX01000863.1:355337-392898 GCA_001563135.1 Colletotrichum simmondsii
AAGAGGCCCGAGCTACCATTCCGACAGCGACGACAGGCTTCTTGTCCTTGGGCTCGACCTTTGACCTTTTGGCCTCGGCCAAGTCCAAGGACTGGTAGTTGCGCTTGGTGCCAGTTCTGGCCATTTCTTCTGTGGTGAATATGAGAGGGAGGAGAAGAAGTGGCTGAGACTGTTTGCTTGAGGGGCTCTCTGACTTGCAAAGAGGCTCAAAGCAATGTAAAGAAGAAGAGTAGACTCTGTCTGGCGAAGAGAGAATACGTGTAAATGAAGTAGAAGTAGAAGTCTCGTGAACTCGCAAAGTCTCAAACAGCTTGCTAAAATCTCCTAGGGAAGTAGGTGGTTGTGTAGGAGATGAAGAAGGTGAGTGAGATGTTTCTGCTAGGTCCGAGGACTGCAGAGAAGGGATTGGGGAGTCCATCTTATAGTGCTCGAGACGAAGACGACGACGGGAACCCGTGTGGTGTCTCTGAGTAAGTTATCTGTATCCAAATGATACTTGAAGTATGTTGGTGATAGTCAAGGTGCCGGGAACCTTCTTGGAAGCCCTTGGTGATAGTCAAGGTACCGGGAACCCTCTGGGAATCCCAGGAACAGGATCAAGGTTGGGTGTTATGACCAAGCCCCTGGGCCGCAGCGGGAGGCAATTGGGTATGGCGAGTGCGGAATCAAGCGTGAAAGCCGTGATACTCATCGGAGATAGCAAACTCTGCCCTGAACGGCCACCTCAAGCTGGCCGTAAATGCTGATCGAGAACCAGACCGGGTTCTCTCTAGCCAAAGTTCACGATAGAGCCTCAGGTATCTGGCTCAAACTGTGCTTCAGAGATTCGAGGAGCCGTATGTCTTGGCCGAACAGGTTGAGGAGAAGAGGGTGAGAAGGTTTTCGACCTGGTATTGGGGCTATGGCGGCCCAGTTTCGACTGAGTCTTTGGTACTGGCCTGACTGGCCCAAGTAGACTCTTAATTTCGAGGTTTGGAGGTTGCCGCAGATCTTGGGCGGACGAGTTGCTATGATACCCAGGTTGCTGGAATTTCAGAGAGAAGAAATGCCGGTCGTTATTTCGAATAGTAACAATGCTTTGATGTCGATAGCCTCGAGTCGGTTCTGGCTTGGACCCTTCAGTTGCCACCCAATGAAGAGCTCGATGTACCAGGACAGTCAACAATCAAGGTGACTGAAAGTCAGACAGAAGAGAAACACCAATGTGAGCCGTGGATGTATCGTAGCCGTCAAGTCGTAAAAGTCCTCCTACTATCCGCACAAAACGCCGACGCCACCCAAGAAGAACAAGGACGGGGCTGTGCAGAATAAACACCGGGAGAATCGCGGATAGCTCGAACTCAAGAGAGAGACAAGCACAGCAAGGTAAAAAGAAAAAGAAAGCAGAGCCTCAGGAAACGACAATTTCAAAATCCTCCGCCCAATTAGACGAAGAACTGTGCAGACTTGATGGATGAACGCCACTATCCGAAATGCTTCAATCAGATCCACCTGGATGAATGATCAGGAAAGAGGAGACTAAGGTGGGCGGATGAGCGGTTGGAGGATCGGGTGTGCGTGTGTCGGTTTCCTCGGGGTTTAGAGGGTGATGAAGTTCGTGAACTCGCGAGTCGAGAGAGAGGTGAGAGAGAGATGAGAGAAAGCCGAAGTCGAAAGTGAGAAGGCGAAAAGGCGGTTATGAGTAAGAGTAAGGAGAGGTGAGAGGTGTAGTCGGAACTAAGAATCGAGAACGTCAGCGAATCATTCAATCCTAGCCGCCTTTGGGCAGAGCGAGGCTCAATTAGCGTGCTGCGCTGCATTTGCCCCTCACCCACGCGAATCGGTTCGCCCAAAGGAAAGGGTCCGATCTCTAGGTGGGCTCAGAGTGTCTAAAGTGGGCGGCACACGGGCACAAACGTCCGCTCGGGTTGGATGGGCGGGACTGGGTACTCTATTCATTACACTAACATTCGAGACTCATATATTGAGGAGCAGAGTCTCAATTTCACGTCTTTTGTGAGTTTCAAAGCAATTTGGAGGTAAGGATAATCATATAGATATGATTGCCTCTCAATTTGTCTCATTGGGTAGTTTCCATGCTGAGATCTCATCAGAAATAGAATATCTCAATGCTAAGCAACTCACTCAAGATTCAGCGGTAGAGTCACACAAGCCGGCACATGACTTTGGGGGGCGAATCAGATCTACGCTAGTGCCCCCTGGCCGGGTCCAGCTCTGGCCTGGTCGGGTTCGATACACTGGAGAGCTTCCGTCTCATAGTGTGTGATTGGTGCAAAGCCTCGTTAAATATGGGGCATGGGTCCTGAGGCAAAAAACTGCCAAAGAAGCATGGAAGGTTTCCATACTGCGAGCTGCGTACAGCAAGTGGCCGGAGGAACTCGGCCGGGCCGCTCCCTCGACGGCGCAGGTACAGCCCGCCAGCCACTCACAGAGCTCGGTCTCCCAGATCGGTCTTTGTCTTGTTCATCTTAAGATGTCTCACTCCCTTCAAAGGCCTCGAGGTTGGAGGGCGCATGGTAATCAAGATCACAAAAATGTGTGGTTCGGCGTATCGCTAATGGATTCAGTACGAGCTCAGGATTTGGTATCAGCTACCTAGGCACTCAGATTGAATCGTGGCAGAACGCACTCGAATCAATACTCATTAATAGACACCACGTCATCATAGAATGAGGCCATTCATCAACAGTTCCTGTGTAGACACAAATATCATCAAGGGCTATTATGGTAAAACACGCCTGAAAACAACGGGATCTCTGAATACCGTTCATCTCAATTGTGCAAATTAGGTACTTGAACAGGCATCATGAATATCGCATCATGATGCCCTGACGATGATAATCTTGTTGATACAGTGAGCCATTTCGTTTCCCCCTCAAAACTCCAAAAAGCCAATAGGTATCACAGCAGTCCGACCCGCCGAAAAAAACTCCGCTCCCTTTCTACCCAGGAGATCGAATCCTCCCTGCCTTACCCAAGGCCCTTCAATTGCAAGTTTGCATCGAATGGACAGAGAGAAGCATGATGGTGTCGATTAGAATACACATTGATGTTGCTCAATCCGTTCAATCAGTGAGCAGGCTTGGGCGTGCGCAGACTGGAGTGGACAAAGTAAATGTCCTCGAGGTAATTGGCACGCTTCGCCTCGTCGGCTCGCTCCTCCTCCTCTTCCAGCTCCTTTCTCGTCTTCTTGCGCCGGGCGGCGCGCTGCTCCTTCATGAGGCGATCGTGACCGTCCAGATCGCCCTCCTCGCGCATGCGCGACGTCTCCTGGGCGTGTGCCTCGACGTAGCGGACCAGGGAGTCGGCGGCCCAGTCGCGCAGCTCATCACCCGTCTTGCCCTTGGCGGGTTCGGTGACCTTGTCCAGGGCCATCTTGACCTTCAACTCCTTCTGCTTGGCGACGGCAAAGGGCTTGGCGCGGGAGGCGCGTTCGGCCAGCCATTGCGGGTTGCTCTTAGCAAGGTAGGCGAGGCTGTGACCCGAGTTGGCATTGTCTGGGGCGAGGCCGTGTTCGGGGCGGGCGATGGGCGGTGTGGAGTAGAAAAAGATTCTGCCGTTCTCGTCCCTGTTGTACTGGCTGCGCACCTCTTCGGGGATCTGGTCATTGAGGGACTCGGCCAGGGTAAAAACCTCGGGAGGCCGAGGGGGGTTGTAGGCATTGGCGGGCTGCATGGCATTGGGCGTGTTGGCCATGGGTGTGCGGGCTGCAGCGGGATGAGGCTGCATTTGATGATGGTTGTAGGTCGGGCCGCCCATGGGATTTGCTGGCATCATTTGTGGATGCATTTGGTGGTGGCCGTGCTGTTGCTGGTGGTGGTGCTGCTGCTGTGGGACCGGCGCTTGGGCCTGATGGTGCTGGTGCTGTTGGTGCGGCGGGAGGTGGTGCTGCTGCTGGAACTGAGGCGCTGGAGGGGGCGGGCCTTGGTGGTGCTGCTGCTGGTGCTGCTGAGGGTGCATGTGCTGTGGTGCGTGGTGGGGATGGTGCTGCTGCTGGTGCTGCTGGTGTTGCTGGTGTGGGTGCTGCTGGTGCTGGAACGGGCTAGGCGCAAATCCCTGCTGCTGGTACATGGGGCGGATGGGCTGCTGCGGAGAGTGAGACGCCTGGTGAGGAAGTTGGGGTAGAGGCACCGGCGTTTGATGGTTCACCGCGACTGGCGATGCTGAAGCATGCTGAGGCGTGTACTGCTGAGCATACATTGCTGGCGACGGAGACGGCGCAGCTCCCATTCCGTGCCCGTAAGGCGTGGGAGGATTACCCATCGACATGTCGCTCGGCGTCTGGCGCATCGCCTGGAGAACTGAAGGCCGTCGCGCAGGCTCTTGGCTCATGGGCGGCGGAGATGGCGTGGGCTCAGGTGGAGGAGATTCCTGTACGATCAAAGTCAATTTTGTCAGTAACGGAGAAAATCAAATGAAGGCCAAGTGAGGCCCAAAAGGTAGGCTGTGGGAAATAGAAAGAAAAGACAAAAACTAACGCGCAAGAAAAAGAGTGAAAGTGAGGATGAGTATGGCAAATTGCAGAGCAAAGGTGAAGGTGAGGGTGAGGGTGAGAATGAGAATGAGATCAAGAGTGAGGGCAAGAGTGAGAGTAAGAGGTGAGGGCACAATTTCCTGCTGCGAAGTACGTCTGATACGGGATGCAGGGTGTTGTTATCCCACACGCGTCGCTCCCTTTATCTGCCTGCACTGCATAACCGAGAGGACCGACGAGAGGGTGTGGTCGTCGTCGTGGTGGTGGTGGTGCTGTTGGAGGGTTGGAGGGTTGGAGGGTTGGCAATTGTCCCATCCACCTCCTTCATCCAGGAGGCGGCACGGTAAGGCTCTGTGGTATTCGTCCAGGTGTTCCAGCGTGTATACCGTATTCCTGCACGACGACACCCGTCCGGCCTAGGACCATAGACCATAGACCATAGACCAAACAAAAGGAACAACAGCAGGGAAAACAGAATGAATCACATCAAAACTCACGTTTGATTCTCGAGGGCGCCGATGCACGGCACCAATAATGGGCGGTGCGTTTGCTGCCCCCCAGGTCGGTTTCGGGAGCTCATCCGTTTCCTTCGCATCCGCCTGCAAGAGGTGTTTGATCGGGCTGGGCACCTTCTTGAGCCGCCGCGGCTGATCAAACAGCTTCATCTCGTAGTCCTTCTCCCGGACTTCGTCAGGCACGCAGCTCGTCCACGTCTTGATCTTGTTGAATTTACAAGTCGCCTCGTTGTACCGAGACTCGCACACGTACACCTCCTTATCCGCCGGCAGAGTACGCGGCCGTCCTTTATTGAACCGCGTAACGAACATGACGAAGCACCGGTCGAGCACCTCTTCGATCTGGTGGTCGCGATACTGGCCCGTCTTGGCCACCTCGTTCTCGAAAAAGTGCTTCTCGAACCTGTGCACCGTCTGCTCGGGACGGTAGTACCAGCAAGCGTTGATCCATCGCTGTCCAGCTCGGTCTTGCCAAGTTCGGAATATTTGCGCGACAATGGGTTTGGCCATGTCGTTGACATTACGAATATGCACCCAGTCGCCTACACAATATTAGCACCCCAATTCATCCTTTTCGAATATCCTAGGGACCGGGAACAGAACTTACCGACTCGCCATGCCTGGCCGTTATGCTGAATTTCCGACAGTGGCAGTTTGCCATCCTCGTCACGGAATTCATCGTCCGGCCTCGACTTTTCCTGCGCAACTAGCTCATGTGCTTGCTTCTGCAGCTCGACAGCAGCTTCGTAAATGTCACTGGCCTCCTCGTTGTACTCCTTTGCGTTATTGAACATGAGATCGATATCCTTGAGCGCATCGTCGACAGTCGAGTATTTCTTCCTCTTAGCATTTCTCTTGATGTTGTCGAGCGCGATAGGGTTCGTGATGACCTGGTAATAGTCCGGGTTCGCAAGCTTATCGGGCAACTTCTCAAAGGGACCAATGAGCAAGTCACCGTCGTCTGACTGAAACTTGCGCAGGCCCTTGATGACGTTGTGAATACGCGCCTCGAGCGGTGTCAAGACTTTGGGAGGGCGGCCGCGCTTCTTATGTTCGTCTTCCTCCCGGGCCTCCTCAAGCTGGCGCTTGGTGAGCGAAGTTCGGCCACGCCTCCTGCTTCGCCGGCGTTTTCCGTCATCGTCGGACTCGTCGTCTTCCTCCTCTTCCTCTTCCTCCTCCTCCTCTTCTCCTTCGTCCTCTTCGGATTCGGCCTCTGGCGACGAGTCTTCTGCGGGCGGGAGCTCGCCCAAATCGGGAAGCTCTGCCTCTTCAGACTTGATCGTGCCTTTGGCAACGAGTTTCTGCAACTCCTTCTTGAAAAGGTCTCGGATGACGGTGGCACTCTTAAAGATGGCCGAGGAAGGCCGATTATACACCTGCGCATTGTGACAAATCTGTGCAAGATCGCGAACAAACTCGGGGAAATCTGTGTACAGCTTCTTTTGGATCTTGTGCTACTCGGTGTCAGTTCTGTGTCGTGCCGACAAGGCTCTACGAATAGGCAGGACATACGCGAATGGTGCTGAAGGCGATGGGGTTCTCGATGATCTCGAAGTAATCTGGCAGTTGACGTTTGTTCGGGATGCGCTGGAAACTGGCCGCCCACCATTCACCGCTGCAATGACAACTAATTAGCAGCAAGACAGGCAAGGGGTGCGTCTGATCCGAACGTACTCTTCATCCTTGTAGTTGCTCACAGTTGAGCTGATGGTTTGGATGACATCCAAAAGGTCGCCAGGCTCGGATTCCACGGGGGATGCGACACCATCATCTGGATCTCCATCTGCATCAGCGTCTGCGTCAACTTCGCCATCCGCATCAGCGTCTGCGTCAATGTCGCCATCTGCATCCGCTTCACCGTCCGCGTCTGCGTCCGCATCGGCGTCGGCGTCGGCATTCGCACCAGCGTCGATGTCCATTTTGTCGGATTGAGCCGGTTTCGCAGAGACAGTTGGTTCGGGTTGCTTGGCTTCGGCGGTGCTGGCGTCGGGTGCGTCGGTCATTTCGACATCTTTGGTGACCTTGGCCTCGATGGACTCGCGCACTTCGGGCGCGTCGCTGCGCGTCGCCATAGTCTCGTCCAACCTCTTTGGGGAATCGTAGAACGAGGGCAGCTTCAGGAATTGTTTTCTCTCTGGTGACAATTGAAGACACAAGAATTCAAGCGAGACTCTGGACCCTCTTGATTGGCAAGGTTGAGTAGGAGAAGGGGTCGAGGGCTTCCGTCGCAAAGGTGGGATTCTACAAGTTACTACGTTTCTTTGGGGGGGAGCTGAGGAATTGAAGGTTTGCGAAAGCAGTGAGGCGGGAGCTGGCCGGGGTCCTACGGGTACAAGTGGTGCTGCGAGGGGATGTTAGCAAGGAACCAGCCCGGGGCCGGTCGTGGCATCTTCCGGCTCCACCTCGGCTAACTGGAACATTGGCGGCGGGCAATTGGATGAGACTTGGATCAATGGCTTCCTTTGTACCTTGAGATGTACCTTGAGCTATCCAACGGGTGAGAGGGAACTTGATGGTGCCATCTTTTGTACCTTCCTTTCGCCTCTTTGAATGGCTTCTTCTCTTCTCAGAGTGAGTTGAGAGAGACCTTAAAGAGACAGCCATTGGTAAGTTGACCAAGGCTTTTTTTTTTGAACTTTCATTCCCCAAAGCCTTCGAAACAGCGTTATGAGTTTGTTCCCTGATAGGACCTCTCTGTCTCTGGCCTGGCAATATGATATCCTATATCTCCGTTCTCTGCGGGACACTTAATCCCTGTCCCATGGTTTTCGAGACAGCTATATCCGTATCTACATCAGCGCTCCTCATAGCTCTCAACATGTTGGCAGCGCTGCTTAGTTCCCAACTCTATAAGAACTCGGCGGAGAAAAGACAAAGTGGGCGATTGCAACGTGGAACCATGAAGTCATTGTCACTGCAGCAGCGTTTATTGGAGTAGTTCTCCACTCGGAAACAATCAAAGACAAGCACAAACCTCCAATCCCAGCACCCGGAACCGTGGGCGCCGTCATCCTCTAGGTTCTCGAGTTGGACAAAGCTACTGCCCTACCAGAGTGTCCAGAGCCTCGGTCTGACCTAGCCCATCTTGGGTGCTCAGGTTGAAATAGCTACGCTCCAGTTGTCAAAACGCTCAGACTCGATTTCCCACGTCTTCCCGCGTTCCAAACATCACACGACCTGTTCAAAGCAGCTTTCTAGAGCTACTTAATAAGCGGAGAAGCTTCTAGTGCATCCGAACTCTCGGCAGCAGCTGTTCTACCCCTACCTTACCTTGACCTTGTGGTGCCACCTCTGCAAGTCAACTCCATCGTTTTGAATCCGGCATAGCTGCAGAAGCATCCTTCCCGCCCCCTTCACCGAGGAGCCTCGCCTCAGTGTCTCTCACGCCGGAAGGCTCTACGAAGCTAGTCAGGATCGAAACTCGAGTCAAGTCGGGCCCAATTCAACGCACATCCTTATTACCTACGTCTCACGTCCAGATTCCTTGGCTGTCAAGTCTCCAGAGTGAGAACCCGCCATTGGTACTCTGCGATAAGATAAATCCCTCCGTTCGAACCCCGCCATCAAGAGCTTGGTGACCATCAGTTGTCCGTCCGGATCCGTCCCCGGCCAAGATCGTCTACCGTCAGTCGCTACTCCATCTCATTCTGAAGCCTGTGCGTCATTGCACCATCAGACACCTATCTCAGCTCGCTATCTTGACTTTGGCCCGCAAACTAATCATCTCACAGCTCCCCCCAGCAAAGCAAAGCACTTCCGCATCCATACTCACAATGAGAGCCAGGTACAAGGGTCCGGGAGGCACAGGCGTCGTCTCCCTCGAGGACACCGCAACAGTCGGAGACCTCTTCAATGAGATCAAGGACAAGACGGGCATCGCCGAGTTCACACTCAAATACGGCTGGCCACTCCAGACCCTGACTCTCGAGCACAAGGACGCCAACGCCAAAGACCTCGGCCTCAACGGCCAGTCCTTCAGCATCGAGCCGGCCCACCATCGCGCAATCACACCTCCGCCCGCCGCCGCCGCCTCGGCATCTCGAGGCCCGGAGGCGTCCAAGAAGCCCCGCCTCGATCCCGATGCCGACCCGTCCCCTTCGGACATCAGCATCCCGTGGCCGGAGCGTGAGTCGACGTTACGTGAGTACCTAGCTGCCCTTTCACCCCCCCAATCCCCAAACTCCTTCTCATCTGACAACAAATCCCAAGTCCTTCGCGTGATGCCCGACGACAACAGCTGCCTCTTCACCGCCTTCGGCGGCGCCATCCCAGGCAAACAAATGGAAGCCAAAGAGCTCCGCAAAATGGTAGCAGACTACATCCGCCAACACCCAGACGACTACCCCGAAGCCGTCCTCGACATGCCCGTCGAAAAGTACATCCGCACAATCCAAGACCCCGAGCGCTGGGGCGGCGCCATCGAGCTCGGCATCTTCTCGGACCTCTTCGACCTCGAGGTCGTCGCGTTCGACGTCAAATCCCAGAACCCGCTGCGCTTCGGCGAGAACAAGGAATCGCGCTGCATCCTCGTCTACTCGGGCATCCACTACGACCGCATCGCCTGCAGCCCCTCGGAGCCGCCGCACTACGCGCACTCGGACCTGCCTCCGGAACTCGATAGGACGAACTGGAGCACCGCCGACGACGAGGTTCTCGACCGCACGCGCGCGCTGATTCGAAAGCTGCACGAGATGCACTACTTTACGGATACCACCGAGTTCTTGCTGCGGTGTACCGTGGCCGGGTGCGACTGGTTGGGTAACGGGCAGAAGGAGGCCAACAAGCACGCCAAGGCGACGGGGCACATGGGCTTCAGCGAGATCAAGGATGAGCCTGCGGGTGGTGGTGGTGGTGCTTCGGGCGGTGCCGGCGCCGGTGCTGGTGCTGGTGCTGCCTTTGGCGATAATGCGCTGCGCAAGTGCGATGCTCCTGGATGTGAGTGGTTGGGCAGCGGCACGGCCGAGGCCAGGATTCATACGGGCGCGACGGGACACACTGCGATGACTGAGATTCCGGACTTTTGATGAAAAGAGACAGAGGGCCTATTGATATATGCATGGCGGGGCGGAGTTGCTAGGCACGGTTATAGGAGAAACGGGAAACGATGACTCGGGGAGTTTGGCTTATTTTCAAATCGAGAGATTCTCATTGGGAAGTGAAATCTCACGGCTTTATGATGAGTTTGGCATCTCACGAGTGAGATTCGTATGAGTTAAATTCACATAAAGATTCGACGACTACAATATCTCATGACTACGCTTGCCCAACCTCATTCGACTCCAATCAAACTAGACCTCGCAACTCTCATCCAATCGCTCGCGATGAAACAGAGCAGGGGAAAAAATGAACGAAAAAGGGGAAACCCACACATAATGTCCATCTCAAAAGAGACCTCTCATCTCAAAAACAAACCAATCTTCCACAAACCCAGTCTCATTGCCTCACTCCTTATACGTCAACCCACCACCATAGCTATGCTGACTATTCGCCCCGCCCTTGGTAACAGTCCCCTCCTTCACACCCGTCGCGAAAGCGCAGCTGCCCAGGTCCCGCTTCTCGACTTTGCCCGCGCCCGGCGAGATGTCAAAGTCGAAAATGTCCATCGGCAGGCCAATGGTCGTGCACGCGTTGGGTATGTCGACGATACCCGCAACGTGGCCCTGGATGGGCGCGCACGACATGAGCAGGTAGACCTGGTAGTCGCTGTAGCCGAAGCGGCGGAGGTATTCGATGACGCCTTGTTGTTTGTGTTAGCAAACATACAACGATTAACGTCTCCCAGTCACAATATTCAAGGAAGCCGTGAGTCAAATGCTACTTAGAGGAAGAAAAAGGAGAGAAGGAAAAAAAAGGAGAAAACGTACGAAGACATGTCTGACGATAGGCGACAGTAACGTCCATGTAATGCTGCTTCCCGTGCTGGTCGACCGAGAACCCTTCAAAGTAAATGTGTCTACCAGGACCAAACTGCGGCTCGACGGGGCCGGGGATGTAGATGGGCGACTTGAGGTCCAGGTCGGCGACACCGTTCTTGATGACTTTGAAGTTTATCGTGATCACGCCCGCCATCTCGATGGCGCCGCAAAAGGAGATTTCTCCGTCGCCCTCTGGGATATGGTTAGTGAGCTACCTGATGATATGGATGCATGGCCGTATGAGAGAGAGATGGAAGCACAGTTGGTTTTGTTTGAAACTTACGAGAGAAGTGTAGGTCGCCGACGCTGAATTTGGCGCCGGGGACGTGGACGGGGAGGTAGACTTTGCTTCCTCTGCTCAGATTCTTGATACTACACGCCCATCAAAGTCAGTGCCCGCCGTTTGTCATAACAATCAAGTTCAATCATCCCCTTGCCCAACTCTCCTCGTCAAATATCTCCTAAAGGGTAGAAAAAAAGCAAAGAGAATGCTCAAAAACTCACTCGCAGTTCCCGCCATGCTCAGGCCGCCCAGGAATCGTCCTGGCCCCCTCCTTACCGACCTTCTCCTGGAGCTCCGCGTCCGCCGCGCCGGCGTGCACGTTGATCGGCTCCGGCGGCTTCGCGACGTCGCGGTCGAGCTTGTTGGCCGCGATGAGCTCGCCCTCGCGCGCGTTCCAGGTGTCGAGGACCTCGGCGGAGGGGGCGCACCCCAGGATGCCCGGGTGGATGAGCCCGGCGAATTTCACTCCCGGGATGTGTCTCGAGGTGCAGTAGATTCCTTCAAAGTCCCAGATTGCCTTTGCCCTATTTGCGTACACAGTGTTAATACGAGTTTGTTTTTCGGTGAGAGAGGATGAGAACGGTGAGGATTGCGTTCATTATGTATGATACATAAGTATTGTCGGTGAGAGTGAGAGTGAGTGACGTGATGTGACAACGAAACAACTTACGCCGTAGGATACAATTCATCCAAAAACCCACCGCCATTGTTCTTATCAAATACACCCGTAAACCCCCAAGGCTGGTCTTCAAATGGCTGGACGTCCATAATCTCCACCAGGAGCAGGTCGCCCGGCTGAGCGTCCTCGACCTCAAAGGGACCGCTGAGGTAGTGGATCTTGGTCAGGTCGACGTTGAGCATGTCGTCCGCCGAGTCGTTGTTGCCAATCTGGCCACCGGTCCTGTCTTTTGCGTGAGTTTTGGATCCTAGCACTGACAGGCGTAAGTGAAAGAAAGACGGGTGATTTACCAGTCTACGCATTCAATCTTGACTGTCTCGCCATTCTTGATGGTGCCGGAGAAGGGGACTTTGAGAGGAGCTGGTTAGAGGGTATTGAGACTTGGATTCTTGTCGATTGTAACACTCACTGTCCGGATGCCATCTGTTCTGGTTTTGATGTCAACAAACTTGATGCTCAAGGCGTACATCGACGGCACTTGGGCACTTACATGCAGGCCGGGCTGCTCAGAAGCCGGCTTATCAAAGCTGACCTTATTGGCCGTACGGATGCCAGTCTTGCCCATGATGAAATAATTAAATGCAAAGTTGATTGTATCAGGCAAGCGATTCCAAGACAATATACTGAGATGAAATGTTCACTTGTCGTTATGAGATTGAGTGCCAGGACAGGTCGCTCTGCTTCCTAGTGTAGTAGATATACATGCATCCAAGCCAACGTCTCCAAACTACCCCGCCCTGAGCTCCTCGGAACTATCTCACCCAGCGAATGAGACGCCTTTCTCTCCTGCCTCGTCTGGCTATCTATCCCGAGTATGGGATTATCCCCAACTGTAGTGTGTGAGAGTGGTGGTGGCTGCTGGGGAGTTGCAAGTGCGGAGCTGGGTGCGGGCTGATAAGAGCTTTTGCCCGATACCGTAAGAGGCTTGTGTCTGGCAACCCCCGCATTGGCTCCGCCCGTCGGCCAGTCTCCAAAAACCAATCGATAAGACGGCGTGGTGATCTCATGTCGCATGGCTGCTCCTATCATAAAACGTAATTGATTGGAATTCGGGGTTGGCTATCTCGGCATCTGTCGTTTACGCCTTGTCGGTCCCCTTCACCCGTGCTGTTGCAGAAAAGAGCATTGCAAATGTCCGCAGAATGTCACCCTATCCCGGCATGTCTGGATTCACGCGATTGAGTTAAGCCTACGGATAGCGAACCCCGAAAAGCGACAGACGAACAGACACCCTCGCTGTTCCCTTGCCATTTGCCTACTCGTGCTTTTGAGCATCACCTGGCGGATTGGCCGGCCGCGACTTGAGGTGAATGGCATCAATATCGCCGAGGGAGAGGTTGAGGAATTCGTGCTTGTTCGTCCACTCCTGCTGGCTCGCGGCGAAAGCAGCCTTCTCGGCGGGAGGCGGGGGAGGATCGGTAATCTTGGTAATCAGGTACGCCGTTGAGGCCTCTGCGATACCGTAGATCAAGACACCAACGAGGGGGATCTTAATCAGTGTATAGAACCCGATGGCGAATCCGAACAGCAGCCCCTCGCGGTTCCGGAACCAGTTCCTCTTCTGCTCCTTGGTAAAGTGCACACGAGAGAAGTACGGCTCTAGCAGCTCTCTCATCAAGCTCCTCGACGCAAAGTAACTCTGCAGGAAGATGACGATGTACCGCTTGGGCAAGAAGATGCCTGTTCCAAAGATGACAGACGCGGGACCCAATCCAACGGCATTATTGAATGTGTAGAAACTGGCTGCGGGCAGCACGAATCTACCGACGATGGGTAGGTACGACAAGGCGAATACTGCGAGGGAGATGGCACCCTTTCGAGCGAAGCGGTACAGGAACATGCTGATGGCTTCGGCCGTGCTAGTCGTGTGGGTGCTGCCGTCGCTGACCTTGTACATCTTGAGGTTGGGATAGTACATATCTCGAAGCTTGGTCGGGTCTTCGTGCTTGTGTTTTTGGACATATGTCTTATCAACCCAGTTCAACGAGTCCATAAACCTGTCCCTTTGTTAGCATAAGACCCAGTGACTGGGGGTAAGATGCGGACTTACATGTTGTCGAGCGTCGGGGTGACGTAGCGCATCAGCGCCATGAGGAAGAACGGGACCTGCAAAACATATTCCTCGATGAAGTTGAGGCCCCCAACAAGCTGGTCGTCCCAAGTGACATGGTCCAGGCTCAAGAAGAAGGACAGAATCCAGAGAAAGACTCTGACGCCAATGATCTATTGCGCTGTGTCAATACCTGCTATGAGGAAAACAGGAGTATCTTCGTGGTTTTTCGTGCTCCTGGCGCAGGGGTTTAAGGTTGACATACGGGAATGGAGATGACGAGACGAATGGCAAGGCCACTCAAGACAGCAATGCCGGCTTGTCGGTAGTGGTCCGATGTGAACAAGGCAGGGTTTTGAAGGGCTCGTTGAGCTTGTTGGCAGTTAGCATTTTGAGCTGTGTCAATAAACTCCAAAGGAAATGGAGTCTGGATGCCGTGTCCATGGTTCCATCAACTGACCTCCAACCAGTGTCAACTGAATGCCCCGCAGGATTTGGTTCAGGTCGAAGTGGGAGAGGTCGAACTCCCGCTTGAGCCTCTCCTTGTCAATGGGAAGCTTGTCGAGCTGCTTGTCGATCTGGCCTTCAAGCTTGTCGCGCCTTTGACCCTTTTCGGAGGTCGCCATGGTTTCTCGAGGTTGTGAAAGTGACGATGCCGATCACCACGAACGTTGCTGGCTATTGAGGTTCAAAATGTCGAAAGTCTTGGAGGGGCACGCGAGCTGTTGCGACCTTGTCAGCGCAGGGCTGGTTGCTTGGCCGGGAGCTAAACTTGCTGGGAGCTGGAGCTGAGTGTGGCGGGCAGACGATGACGACACATACCGGGGGTTAGTGGCTGAGAGACCTAGCACCTCACAACGCTGCAACCGGTACATCCGGAAGGTCAGATGGTCCAAGCTTCACCGAGTGCCGGGAAGCGTAGTTCTTATCTTATCGATATCAAAGATAAGACCAACCAAATGAGTCCGGGAGCTTCAAGTGCCTTGAGGTATGGTACGCGGGTACCTAGCACGGTAGGTACTTTTGGTACTGAACCAAACCAGACAATTGAGGCGCCTCAGAGGCAAAATCATTCGCTTGTATGAGGGCGAGTTGCATGGCGATGCATCAACGCAGGGCCAGTCAGCTCCGATGATCGGGTGCAAGTGGATTGAACATTAGGAGATGTGGCACCGGTTCATGTCGAGTTGCTGCGGCTGCGGCTGCGGCTGCATTGCGCACGCGTCGAACTTGCATCCCAGAACGCGTCCCTGGGCTAAGAGCTGGAACCCCTGCATGCATTGCTCAAAGCTCGACAGCTCGAAGCTTTGAAGCTCAGAGCTTTCAATGGACCAATAGCAGGTCCCTGAATTGTTAACCCCCAGGCATGCTGAGGCTCTTCAGGGTAGGTATAAACCCCAGGCGTTATATCTGCAATTGAATAAGGCGGCTGTTGTCATGGGGGACCCGAGGCTCTTGAAGCTTTTTTGGAAACCTCGGAAGCTAGTTTCTGGTTGAGAATGCGGTGAGGGCCGAAATGACAAGGCAACACGACCTCTCTAAGCCTCAATTTTTCAAAGGCGAGGATTGCAAGTGCGGAGCTGAAAAGGTATCCGTAACCAAACATAAACACTGCTGAAAATGCCAGGTTTCCACTGGATTTTATGCTGAGGTTGCCCCGTCTCATCTTTGCCGTTTCCTTCTAAGCGAACATTACAACGCCTGGGCTCCCCCATATCGATCCCCATACTTATACGCAGTACGGAGTACAGATAGTCATGAAAAAAGTTAAGGGTACATTTGGGCTGGGATACGTCGGCTGTCCCCGGTGCGACCCCCCAATGGATTGCGGACGCGGCACCTTATTCGCGAAGCGACTACGACGTGCAATCTCCAGGTTAGCTCCAGATGGGGCCGGGCACATCACGAGGGCGCGCGCTTCAGTGAGCCTAGTCATCCTAGCTTGTTCTCCAGATCTATCTAGATGGTCTCCGTGCATAAGAAGAAGGGGCAAGTGAGAGATCAAAGCAAATTGGATCACAACAAGATGGGTGATGAGAATCTAGCATAGCAGACTCAAATCAGGTATGAGAGACAGTGAGTGAGGGGCTGAGTGAGTGAGAGAAAGAGAGAGAGAGGCATGTGAAAGCCAACCAGGATATGCTTGAGTGAGTGAGAGGGTTCGTTTTGTCTCAAACTCCCGCATTACTGGAATTGAGGGTTTCTCCTATAATTACCAGGTGGCAATGCATGTTCAGCATCACTCTACTGTGTACGGGGTATGAGTCTGCCAGTGTGTTTGAGCATTAGCAATCAACTCGAATGAGGTAAAGTGAGATGATGAGGTACGTCAGGCAAGGAATGATCCAGGAGAAAGGGAGAGAGAGAGAAAGAGAAAGTCTCATCGTACGGCCACAGGGTCGAGCGGTTAAGGACGGTGCCCAGGTGGGTGCGGGGCGCGGGGGGCCCATCGCTATCAAACGGCGACGCGATGGTTCAGGAAACCGGCAGCGTCAGAACCCCCCCGTCGGGCGCGTGTTTCCTCCAAAGCCTCGAACGAGTCCCCAAGAAGCCGTGACATCGTTAACCCCTGGTCGAACCATGAGCAAATCCCAAATCCGTCCAAGCTTCATCATCTTTTGTCCATCCCCCCCTCCCTGTCGCCCTGCCTCAATCTCAATTATCAAAAACCTTTTTTTCTCCCTTCCTCTTACTTTCCTCCGCTCTCCGCCTTCCGGTCCCTCTTCCTCTCCTCATTCGCTTCTCCGGGGACATTCTTCACACCCATCCTCTTCTTCTTCCCTTCCATTCGCTACCTATCGTGTGGTGGCACAAGTGTTTCTTCTTCATCTGAAGGGTACTGAGACCGGAGCAAGACATTCTATTTCCTAGGTTGCCGATTCTCGCTCGGCTCAAAAGGGGGTCCACGTCCTTCCGCGCCGCTGCATTGGGCCCGTTTGTTTGCCCGTTTCTCGGATCCCTCAAAAATTACCCCCTTGCTACGGCCAGCATATCAGTCTTTCGCTTCCGATTTGCACCGCCCTATTCTCTCGACCAAGGCCGGCGCGCTAGGCCTACGCGACGCAAATCGATAACGCCAAACGAACGTCACCACCGACGACAACTTTCTCCTCTCAAGGCCTGTCATGTACTCGGTGTCAGTTTCGACATGACCCAGGTCCGATTCGTAGCACTCGCCCGTAAGCTGATAGTTCCCGCACGTACCTGACGACACTGCTCTCCTCTGGCCGAGCTCCCACACTCTCCCTTTCCCTAGGGATACCACGATGGAATCTCTACGCCCTGCTTATCCGGCTCCTCGCCGCGTCGCAACTGCCCCGATACCAGCACATATGTCACGCCCGGCACCGTCCACATCGGCCGGTGGCCTTGTCGAGACACTTTACAACCACCCAAATGTCAAGATCGTAGCATTCGCTGCTGCATCCAGAGGCCGAGCTCGGAGTCCAGGTCGCGGCCCTTCAGATGAGCCCGGCTCTTTGTCTGCCCACTCGCAGCTCGAGAGGACGATTGCCATTGGTAAGTTGCGCAAGTCCATCAACGTTCTCATGGCCATTGCTGATTGGGGGCCATCCCAATAGGGCCGTTCCGAATATACCGTACAGGATCCGTCGCCTTCTTGAACTGCGGCTCTGCTCTGCAGCCAATGTTACCCAAAAGCCAATGCTGGGCCCTCGCCGAAGACTCGAGCAAATTCGTCCTCCAAATTCGCCGACCCAATTACTGGAGGATTGAGATTCCCGTCGCCAACGCCGACGAACAGGAACTGGCTGCGGCACTGAAGGGTGTCTGGGATCAAATATTGCAATTCGAGAAGACGGAATGCCCTTTCAAACGGTCCTTTACGGTCATACTCCCCGAGAAACCAAAAACACCCGTCAAAAAGCGACCATGGACACCCCCGGTTAAACGAGCCCTACCTGTCCTTTCGACCCCAGCTCACGAAGTCGAGGTATCACCGACGCCAAAAGCTTTGACGCCAAACACTGGCAGGAGAGCTTCGACATCTTCCCTCCGCGGCCGAAGCGAGCAACGGCGGCTCTCCCTTATCAGCAATGACTTTCACTCAAGCTCAAGATCCCGTGATCCTAGTGCCGAGATATCGAAAGCAGCAGAGCCCACGGATGCCGCGCTAACTCCCACAGCCGAGAGACCAGCCGTTGCGACAGAATTGAAGATTCCGAAGCGCGGTGCGGAGGCAACCCGCAATATCGGTAGCAACAATACGGCTCAAGAGGTGACTGATGAGGAAGGTCCTACGTGTGACGCGGTCAAGATGGAAAACACCGAGCCCAAGGGGAGTCACGAAGAAGCCACATTCGAGGACTCAATCGCCGAGGAAGTGGAGCCCGAAGATGAGGTTTGCCATAAAGATCCGACGGTTCCCGCCGAGGAGCCATCAGCAAAGTCACTAGGTGTTCAAGTTACGAATGGTGACGTTTGCGGCATTGATGCACACAACAACGCTGGCAAAGAGGTGACTACCGCCGCGGTCTCACCAGTATTGCATGCCACCCCGCTACAAGCACCTGTGACAGTACCTTCGACAGAGACGGTCGATTGCGAAAAGGACGCCCAGAGCCCTGAGGTTTCCCAAGTTTCCATTAAAATCGACGACTCATTGACCCAGCCAAAGGAAAGCAAGACAGACATCCAGGTGGAGACTCTAGCGACTGTTGAGCGGCCAGCAACTGATCGTAGGCTGCCAACCGATATCAAGGAACAGCTCGTCACTGTGGAGGCATTGCCCAAGACACCTCTGTCGGCTGAGGCAAGCACACCAACGCCCACTAACATTTATGACGTGATCCGGAACTACGAGATCAAGATGGCCGCTGCAGTTCCCGAGTCTACGCCGGCCCCTGAACCTATCGCTGAGCCCGAGGCTGTTTGCGAGACGTCAGCGATAGAGACGAGGAGTTCCAGCGCGAATGGGTCAAGCAGCGAATCACAGTCTGCGACAGACGAAGAGGCAGTTCTCGAGGGCAGCGGAGTTGTGGGTGGCAGAAGAAAGAAGCTTCGTGGATTCAGAGCCGGCAGGGCTCTGGTTCCCCCACAATTGACCCTCGTTACCTCGCCGCCGTCAAAGTCGGCCATGAGATCGACTCCGATTCTGGACGAAGCAACTTCACCAACTGGATCTACAGATTCGTTCCACAGCTCAAAGTCATGGCACTCGCCGGCTCAGTCGCCAATTACGCCTGTTCCAAGATCTCCTGCCTCAGACGTGTCCCCGACGAGGTTCCCATATCCTCACGATAATATTTTGATCCCTAAGAAGCCTTGGCACTACCGCGATATTTCCGATCTGACTGTCACCCCGGAGACTCGGCGAACTTGGGATGCGACTTCGTCTCTTACCGATGACAGCTCGCTAGAGAGCGCTGCCACGGCGCCAGATATGGTCTCTGAGGTGGTTGAGCAGCCTGACAAGGTTGCTCTTTCCGAGGACGAAGCAGCAACCACAGCTGTCGTGCGTCGCCCGTACATCCGACACAGATCAACCACCAGCAGTATTTCCGTCGGCCGTAGGGCGCTCTCCCCTCTACCGACAGCGGCCAACCTTTTTGCGCCCACGAGCACCCAGGCCAGATACCACCCCCTGAGAAGCCGCCTGGAACTCGTCCGCAGACTTCCCATGGCCATCGTATCCAAGACTTGCGAGGTTCTTCTGGGTCCGCCGAGTCATCTCATCGCCCTGATGCTCCAGGTGGCTGCTAAGATCGCCGCCGGGCAGTGGCGCGGTATGATGTTCGGGTTCGGCGAGGGCGGCGAGACGATCCCCGTGCAGTGGGACTACTCTGACGACGAGTACGATAGCTGGGGCGAGAACGACGATTATTATCTCAGCCAAGTCGAGTCATCGCGTGCGAATAGCGTGATTGGCACCGACGACGGCGAGAATGACGAGGCCACCGACAACGCGAACGGAACGGGTCGCGGGTGGGAGGTGGACTGATGAAGCCCCTGCGAGGCATCAGTCTGTAATGATTTCATGTATGACCACTGTATGTTTTTAATCGCCAGGAACTGCATCTAGGATGGAAACCTTTTTGGGCGTTTTCTCTTTTTGGAGAGAGTAAAGGAAGCAAGCTACACGAAACGGGCCTTGGATCCTGGAGAGGTTTCCGCGCGTGCAGATATCCCGACAATGTGTGGCGTCACATCCACGTTGGGTCCTGGTTCTTTCTCTCATGTACAAACACTTTTGGGAACGGTGGGAAGGGATAGGGGGGCACTTGAAGGATTTTTTTGCCACTTTCTTAATTGGCATTACGAGGCATTTAGCCCAGTACGCTGGCCTTGCCAGGTACTATTCAGGGATGAATTCATTCCACGATTTCAAGAGCTTGTTACAGTGTCCTGCGTGCATTTCTCATGAGTGTAAGCAGCCACACTTGGTCCTCGGAACGTTGACCTATGAGAAGAATGGACTCAAGAGGCTTGGGCAGTCTCGCAAGGTCATCTTTGTAGAGCGCTACATGCCGCATTGCTCATAGTATCCCCAACGAGCCGGTTAGTCACCGTCGAGGCGACAGCGTCGGGTACACCTTCCGGGTTATTGACCAGACTATATGAAGAGACTGACAAAGGCCAGGGGAACCTAATGGAGATCAAACACACGAGATATACGACGGAATGACAGCTGACAAGGGCCTACATACCGGGCACGCACTTGACTCTCAGGCTGGGCTGTCTCTCGGGCTGATTCAGGCACCTCGAATCTTAAGAGATTTGGGAAATCGTCCCCCATCGGCGTCGAATCAAGAACGAGACTGCGATATTGGTGAAATTTAGCTCTTTTGTTGGGTGTTCGAGGTGTTGTCAGTCGGGTCATCTTTCTGCGCGCGTCGTATTTGAGGGATGGATGCGATTGGTTGATGGCGACGCCTCGTGAGGCTGATCTTGGGGGGGCTTGGCGAGCGTATTCGTCGGGTTACGGTTTCGATGCATGAGTAGTGGACAATTGGAAGATTATCGAATGGTAAAGTGCATAGTTTCTGCTGATGGATGAAAGGGCGTGTTTGAATGATGGCGCAGGTGTTGAATGTTAAGAAATGTATAAATGATCGTGGGACGAAGTTCTCTTCATCGGATCAGATATGTCTCGAGACTATAAGAACGCAGCCCCCCATTTCAGAATGCCATGACATCTTGATGCTTCCCAGACTTTACTGATAACTGGTTTCATATCGACTGGAAGAGAGCAACTCTTAGAAACCGGTCAAGCTTGGGAATCGGAACAAACATGGAGGACGGCAAGTATGGTAAGAATGAATCCCCCCTTCGGGGTCCCCCCCTTTTACTTACAAGAAATCCCAAAGTTGACGGGAGCTACTACTTCTACGCTCCAAACAAGCCAGCACCCATCTTCTTCGCCGTAGCGTTTGCCGCCTCTGGCATATTACACTTTTGGCAGAGCTAGTACGTCTATCATCGTAACCGTTCTCCTAGTCAGACTCTAGAAGCAACGATCAACCCAAACCCAACCACTTGAAGAAAGAGTGACTTTGCTGATAAAAAGCTGACCTGATGGTCTAGTCACTACAAGTTCTTCAAAGTCACCGCCCTCTTCTCCTTCTGCTGCCTCCTCTTCACAGCCGGCTTCGCCGTCCGCACCTACGGCGCGTGGCACTACGACGACCTCAACATCTTCATCGCGAGCGTGTGCCTCATCTACGCAGCTCCGTAAGTACACCCATACTTCTCAAATCTCCCTATCAAAAATGGGCGGAAGAGAAAACAGGAACACTCAACTCACCATTCTTCCCAATGCTTCTAGACCCCTCCTCGAACTAGCAAACTACAACATCCTAGGCCGCGTCCTCTACTACGCCCCCTACGCCTCCCCCCTCCACCCAGGCCGCGTCCTCACAACCTTCGCCTTCTTCTCCAGCATCGTCGAGGCCTTAAACGGGTGGGGCGCGTCCTACTCCGCAAACCAATCCCTCACCCAGCGCGAGCTAGAAACAGGCCACGCCCTCATCAAGACAAGCCTGCTCCTCCAAATCTTCGTCTTCGCCTCCTTCGTGGCTCTCGCCATCGTCTTCCACAGGCGCTGCGTCGCCGCCGGCGTAGCATCCGTACGTGGCGTACAGGGGCCCATGGTGACGCTCTACGTCAGCGTCGGGCTCATCTCCGCGAGGACGTTGTTCCGCGTCGTGGAATACTTCAGCCTCGCTCGGGTCCGGTTCGACGCGCAGACGAAAGAGGGCGACGTACCCCCCGCGATACGCTACGAGTGGTTCTTTTACGTCTTCGAGGCGAGCCTGATGCTGGCCAACGTCTGCATGTTTAATGTCAGGCATCCGAGGCGGTATTTACCCGAGCGGTATACGGTGTACCTTGCCCCGGACGGGGTGACCGAGGTGGAGGGGCCGGGGTGGAAGGATCCGAGGGCGTTTTGGGTGACTGTTGTTGATCCGTTTGATGTGGGGGGGTTGATGAAGGGGAGGGATCGCGGGATGGAGAGGTTTTGGGAGAGTGGTGATGGTGGGAGGCATGGAGGGAACGAGGGGGGTAGAGGTGGGGGAAAGGGGAAGGACGGTGTTTGATGAGTTGTGTTGTGTAAGTGTTGTGAGTGATGTTTGCCGTCATTATTTCGTTTTTCCATTCCTTGCTTTTCTGTTATCCAGTCTGTTCATGTCTGTAAATATACTTGGGCGGCCGTGTTTGAATATATCCAGATATTTCTGTCAACGGTCATCTCTCAGTAATCTGGCATGATATCCAAGAAGTAGAATTGAATATTAGAAAATTTCCATCCCAGCGCATAAGCATTCTCTACGAGACTGAGCTCTGTGTCTATACACCACCACATAACCGTTTCATGGGTAACGGCCCGTGGCGAGTAATGGATCGAGCCCAACAGCATCATCGTTCCCATCTTCCTCAGAGTAGTTGGTGCAAGTCAAACGACCTACTATTACTTACTTCGTTGGACCAAGTTTTGAGGCCTTCACAGCCTGGAGAGAAGACACCGAACCCGCCATGGCATAGTCAAGAACTTGTGGTAAGTCTCAAGCATCAACGCCTTGGATAGGTGGGTGGTGCCAGCACGATAGTCACATTTGCGATTGAGGCAACGCCGTTGACACCATAGCACATAACTCACTCCAGATAATCAGCCATCACGTCCACGACAGACAGATACAGGTTTTCATGCAAACAAAATCCATGGGGTATGTCTCATTCAGCTACTTTCCGTTCATATAAAATGGCTAACACCAAGGCCGATGGCCGATGATTCGCATCCCTCATCCGTCTCTCATCTGCATCACCCACCCATGGTATCAAGCGGGTTCATCCCGACAGGTACTTCATACGTAGGAGGGAAGGTGTGCACGAATATAGACAAACGACGGGGAAGAAAAAACACCGCTTCCAACCAATCCGGCCTTCATAAATGCTTGATCGCTTCTTTTCTAAGCCCAGTCCGCTCCGCAAAAATCATCCTTAGCCAGCACCTCCTATATAGAAAGATCTCAGACCAGGTAACCGACCACCGGGGTAAAGGAAGGGCTGCTTTTCTTTTGCTGTCCTTTCCCACCTCCAAGAGGTAGAAACTTATGATGCCAATCTACCCAAAATGATGTCGGTGTGGTATCGTAAGCTGGTCAGCTCCGGCCGTAACAGCGAGTAACTTATTATCACCCGGCTAAAATAGATTTGCGTTCTGACCCCCGGTCCATGACGCCTCGTGTACCTTACGTAAAGAAAATGTCAAAGTTCCTAGAAATGTTCAAGAAAAAATCGCCGGGGTGATATCA
Source organism: Colletotrichum simmondsii (assembly GCA_001563135.1). Classification (NCBI taxonomy): domain Eukaryota; kingdom Fungi; phylum Ascomycota; class Sordariomycetes; order Glomerellales; family Glomerellaceae; genus Colletotrichum; species Colletotrichum simmondsii. The sequence continues at coordinate 379,024 of JFBX01000863.1, forward strand.
ACCATCTTTGTTGGTGCCGCATCAGGACACTAGGTATTACCAGGCCGTCGCCACAAGACTTTGGAAAACGAAAGTATAATGGTATCTCGACAGAAAGGGCGTGCGCTTGGACCGATAGTATGTGAGTTGCGCGTAAGATAGATAGATGGATGAGTGATCATTGTCGCTCTCTCGTTATTCTCGTATGGATGTCATTCCGCCGCCACTGCCGCCTTCGAGAAGAGGTTGACTCGGTGGAGGCATGCCTTGGTGACTTTTGGAGACGGAAACAGACGTGGCAGGTGTGCCATTCCCTGAACTGTCGCTAGGTCTTGCTGGCGTGCTGCTGCTGGCCTTGACTTCGTTTTGGAGCTGAGACGAGTGTATGGGCGAATTCGACTTCTTACTAAGTGCGTCTGCGTTGGTGTTTGCGCCTCCTCGAGACGAATTGCGCGGTGAAACCCGTCCAACCTAATCCTAATTAATATCGTCGTCCTCCACTCGGCTTACTACAGAGGGCTCGGCACTTCTCACCTGCTTTGCCCAGCGTAAACCGCAGCTGTTGCAGAGGTCTCTTTGACCACTAGGACCTCGTCGCCACTCGGGCGTATTGCGCGTATGGCAGTTGGCGCAGTCGCGGACGACATTGCCTACTCCCTTTCTCCTCTTTCTCTTCTTCTTATTCGATAATAGGCCACCCAGCTCTTCAGCAAGGATCCTATTGACCTTCTCCATCTGGCGGAGCTCAAATTGCCAGCTGGAGCACTTCGTCGTTCGCAGCTCGTCGAAAATGTTGTCGTCCGAGGCCAGAGCAGCATCCTGCGAGCCGTGCATCGCTTGCTGCCCGCCCGGGAGTGACATCGGCCCGGCCTTTACGAGATCGGTGCTCTGTGTTGCGAGTTGCACATTCTGGTTGACCTGAGAGGTTGATTTGACGCTTCCAGGGGGGGTAGCCGCCGGTGCGATGCTCCTCGATGATGCTTTGAGAAGTTTGGTCTGCGCCAATAAGAATGTAGGCTTCTGACCATCTGAGGCATCTCCAGGATACAAAATGGTTTGTGCCTGAAGCACCTGTCCTCTCCTGTTGTGAACCTCATGTTTGCATGTCACTATTTTGCCTCTCCTTGCCTTTTCGATCGCTCGGCCAAATTCGGCACGACTCTCTCTGCGCATGAGCTCCTGCATGCTGGTGCCTATCAGGGTGTCTGGCTGCAAGTCGAGCAAAGACCGAATGTTAGAAGACACGAAGAGGAACATGCCGGATACCGAAATCTTGGTCCATAATTCGCTGTCGCCAATGCCTCCGTACGCCTCGAGGTCTCGCCGGCTCAATGCGAAAACGGGTCGTTTTCTCCCTACCAGAATGATACATTTTCTACCTTTTCCGTGCTCGAAGAATAGTGAGCCGTGGCTTTCGAACCACGTGTAGCCACTTTGCTTCCGCCTTATGCGGAAGACAATGTTGACCGAATTGCCCGCCGTGGCGTCTTTGAGTTCACGGGTAACGGGCACAATATCGGACGGGTGACACACGGTCGAAAGGGAATTGCCTACCAGCTCTGTCGCGTCGTACTCCAAAACCCTCTTGCAAGAAGGTGATAGGTAGAGGAACAGCCCTTTCAGTGAAAGAACGTGGACAACGTCATCGGTGTTTTCGAGAAGCATCTTATCCCAAGACTGCTTGTGCCAGTCAGACACCACGCCCTTGGGGTTGAATTGCTGTAGCAGGGTAGACACGTCGTCGACACCCAGCGTCTGTCCATTTTCGGCCTCGACAGTGTTTTGATTCGGGGGTGTCCAAATGTACTGGCCAATGTCGCTATGTTTGTAGTTGACCTTGACACCTCCTGCGTCCTGGCCCTGGGAGATGGCATCTGGGCACTCGACGAGATCGATTTGAAAGCCAACGAAGAATCGGACCTCATTGGGGTCGTCCCACGGGATCGGAATCATTGTCAAAAGATTCAGGAAAGGTTTGCCGCCCTTGCGATAGTTGATCAAACTTTGCTGAACCTCGCGGCCTTCTGCAATCTTCTTTTTGAGATTGTACACTGACGCGTCGTCCACGAATTCACGCTTCGAGCCAGCTTCGACCTTGGCATCGGGAGCTTGCAGGAACCGACAATTTTGGCCGACAATTTCATGACGGCTGTAACCCGTCAAGTTCTGGAAGTTATCGGAAACGTAGATGATCGGGCAGTCATTCAGTGAGACGTCGCACACCACAAATGCGCAGGACATGTCCACGGCGCCAAGATGAATCTCGGGATCCTTTCTTGTAGCGACATACCATAACGCCCGCATCATATCGAAGCCGCTCTTTGAGTAGACGTTCTTTTCTTTGGACTCTACACGCGGTGTTTGAGGCCCCATGGCGGGAGTGGTCTCTGCGGTTGCGGCAGGTGCAGCAGAGGCTGCTGTCTGGCTCGTTGCCATGGATGATGATCGGTTATTGGGGGACTGCGAAGAAGTCTGACCAGAGTTGGTTGACACCTCGCGGGATAATGTTGACGGAGTTGTCTGTTGACCGCTTGAAACAGAGCCGAATTTGGGCACTTGAGCCATTGATCTGTTCGAGTTGTCTGCCGGCGTTTGATATTGCTGACCCATACTCAAAGCCTCGTTGTCGGCGTTGTCGATATCTAGTGGCGTGTCGAGGGCAGACTGTGGTGCTGTTCCGGGTGTTTCATCGGCTCCTAGATCCATGGTCATGTCGTTGGCGGTCGTGTTGAGAGGGCTCGGAAAAGCATTGGCCATGGATGTTTGGTTGTACATATTCATACCTGACGTAGTCGGCATTCCCATGTTGGCGTACGCCGGAGGCATCATTGAACTCATCATATCGGGAGAAAAGGAGGTGAATGCATTTGTCGGCGACATCTGCAGTCCGTCTTGGGTAGCGTACGCCTCCATGCCTCCAGGTATGGAAATGTTGCCGGGAACACTGTTGCCCATCCCTCCGTTATTCGTCATGCCACCGTCCATGCCGCCATTCATGCCGTTGCCCATTTGGCCGGCCATGTTGGAGAATTCGCCGTTCATGGTCGGGTTTTGGAAGGGATAGTTGAGCATCTGGTTGTCATCAGCGCCGAACTCCATCATGGACATCCTCCTGTCGGCGCCGGCGTTTTGGGTGTTCTGGTTCGAGGGCATATATGGTTGGTGTATGCTGCGGCGCCGTTGCAGTTCATGGTTGTTACTGTTAATAATGTCGTCCAGCGAATCGCCGTTGCCGCCCATCATTGACATGCCATGACCTTGGTTCATCTGGTGGTAGCCGTGGCCGCCTCCTTGGCCTTGGCCCTGCATCTGGCGTTGCTGAGACTGTTGCGACATCTGTCGCTGCAGCTCTTGGGGAGTGAGCTGCGGGTAGAAGGCCTCCATGGCGATCGCATCGGTGTCCCAAGGACTTTGTCGTTGATAGTGGGCCAGTCGTCGTGTCGTCTCGTATCGGTCGATAGTGGTGGTGGGGTGCAAGAAGTCGTCGAGTATTGTCGAGTCGCAACCAGTGGGTGGTTCGTTCAGCCGTCCAACTTGTACTTTTCTCTCCCGAGGCGCCGGCTTAAATAGTGCCACCGGTGCATACGGTCGGGGGTGCGATATCGCGTCACAATCCTCGTCCTCTTGTCATGGACCAGTACACGTATTGTAGGAGTTGTGAGGGGGAGACTGTCGTGTGCTGCGGGAAAACTAGATTAGGGTGCCGGCAATTGAACGTCGGCCAGATGAGTATCGGTGGTCAGGTTTTCGGGGTTGGTGAAGAGCGGGATAATGGCGTCGAGCGCGGTGGTCGCTTGGTTTTGGCGAGGCAGAAATGGGTTATGCTGCGCGGCGGCGGGGGATGTCGTCGTGGGGTTGTTGATTTCGAGTCTTGTCGTGTCGAAGAATTGAGCGTCGGTGGATTCGGAGGCCGGAGGTGGTGGGAGCAGACGTGAGAAACAGTCGTGGGAGGACCCAGATTGGCTTTGTTGCGGGGAGGGAAGATGGAGTTTGATGGACGTTCTCGGTGGTTGATTCCAGTGTGCCCAGTCACCCACCTGGCAGGTTACAGAACGCAGTACGCAGTAAGTAACTATGTAGCTATGTACTCCGTACCTTACGTAGTGGTGGGCGGACAGGCGAAGGGGGGAAGCGACGTGATTGGGGGCGTCATGGCATCAGGGCCCACGGCTCGGCGGCTGATGTATTGACATGTTCCTCTTGGAGCGGACGAAGCTTGATCGGTACCTAATTAGGTCCGAGAGATACTTGGCTTCACCTTGCCATCCGCTTACCTTACCTTGGACGTGGGCGGGCACCATTAAGGGCGAAAGAGCGGACAGTCACGGTCGCTTCCATCATTTGAGAGCCCGGTGCGCTGGAGTGGACCGGGGATGCTGGGTGCCACTGCCTATTTCCTTGCGGATACTTCCCAGGTTGGGTTTACATTGGAAAGACTCGGCGCGTTTGGGTAGCGACGGACGGGGACTGGGACTGGGACGGGGACGGGGAGGAAACGAGACGAGAGGTCCCTGGCACCTGGGAGTCGTCTACCTTACCACCCTTCCTTCAATAGTGCCCGTGCTGATCCGGCATGTTTTGGCGGCGGGAGGTTGCCTGCCCTGCGCCATACACACATAGTAAGTGCCTATGTGGCTATTCCTGAATCCTCTGTGAGTGAGTCTGTGTCTGTGACTGAGGTGTCGCCCATCCGCCGGAGGAAGACCACCGAGACAGGGCATGCCGGCCTTGGGATCTTCGGCATGGCACATCGTTTCTAAGGTTGTATGATCCCAGGCCCCGTTCTCTGTCCTTCTCCTCGGTTCTTGGCCTTCACCGTATCCGTAATAAGGTACTACCTTGGTTTCACCGGGCACGTGATGGAGATGGGCCATCATGCTCCAGACAGGCTTGACAGTGTGAACATGACCGGTTATTTCTTACCATTGCAATAGTTTAAGCAGCCTTTTATGTAAGAAATCAATCACCACGGTATGAGGTGAATGGCTATTCTGGAGAACTGCCCTACCCGCAAGTTCGGAGCCGCCAGAAGCCAGAAGAGAAGAAGAAGGCCCAGAGAATCCATGTAACAGGAATGATGTGCCGAGCGATATGCCCTATATGAGTGAGTCCGGAACAGAGCCGGTGGGAGAGATTTGACATGCATGGATTGCGCATGGCAGCACCATGCTGAGTGAAGTCAGAGACTGTCTGAAGTTTGAAAGACTGCGGCTAGCTGAGGCGGTGGACACGAATTGAATGGAACTAGGCCGGTCAAGAAGCTGCGATCCGCCGTGGATCTGTGGTGTTCCGATTTCTCGGCCGTGGCAGAGTCGGGTGGAATGTTGAAGATGCTGCCCGTGGCTGACGGGACGCGGGTAGGTGTCCGCACCTTAGTTTTTGGTGCATGGCATGCAGCATCTCGTGGGAACAGGGCATCCATCCCACACCTGGGTCATTGGGCTTGCTGAGTGAGTGAATGAGTGAGTGAGGAGGTCCAGTAAGGCGCAAGGCTTGGTTTGTTTCTCTTTCTTGCCTATGAGATGCACCGGCTGTAAGCCCCCATGGCCCCCAAGGCTTCTCCCAAGAGTTCCCAACACTCGAGAGGTGCATCTGAAGAATGCCAGCAGCAAATGGAATGGTAAGATATGCGCCCGCCATGCCACAAGATAACGCCAATCGTGCTCGAGAGAAACCTCTTTCGTCATCATATGGGGGGTGCTGGGTATCACTACGCGCAATATACATCATCTTATATATAGGTCTGTACCGATGAGTTGGTTTCCTAGATGTACTCATCAAGTGGAGAGGGATGACCCCACCCTTGCATCCAGACTGGACGCTGAATGGAGGGAGATGCGACAGAAGGAGGATACGTACTTTGTACCTGTCTTGATTCCATGTTCCTCCGACCAATAAACGGGCGGCCACACTTTCCCATGTTTTCCATGATTCCGACAGGATGAGCATTACTTGTCCCATCCAACCTTGCCAACTTGCATCTACACAGCATATCGACTTGTTGAATCCCTCATCCGTATGTTACTTTTGTTACTTCCATCCCTCGAGTACCTTACAACCACATGTTATCTGACCTGACTTCAACAGGTGCCTAGGCCATCATTTCCAGATACTGAAAATGGCACTCACCTACCCAGGCAGTAGCATAGGAACAGGGATGGGCTTGCGAGCGGGACAAGCACAGACAGAGTTGACTTTTCCCCAGCAGAAATCCATTTCGTCATTTCTCCTGGGGCCTAGCCGCCTTGGACAGCCTTAAATTGTTCCGACACTCACACACACGGAATGCCAGAGACCGGCCCAAACAGCTGCGGCACCAACTCCCGCTGAAAGTCTCCCACCCACTTGACACCCTTGACTCCTGACGTGCTCACAACCAACACTTCCGCACCGCATTCATACACACTGACTATTTACGGTATCACAAAAGTATGTAGGTAACAAACATCAACTGCACCCAAGCTCGAGCAGCAAAACGAACCGTTGGTCCCATCCCATCTTTCTCTTCCGCCAACTACGGCACCACTTGCTGCAGTAGGTAGCACAGCAGGAAACCTACTACCTATGTGAGGAGAGAACTTGAGCAAAGTGCGTTCCCCATTTCATCTCCCCTAGCGTAGGTAGACTGCACACCTAGGCACCATGGTACCTAGGGTTTCTCTCATTCTCCATTTTCAAATATGCATCGACACCGTCTCCCATCCATCCACTTTCGATTTCCCATGTCATCGGCGATCGACCTTCTCTGGCACTCTGCCACGCGCCCTCGATCTCTCCCTACCCATATTCGTACTTCGTACACAGATTTTTGGAAAAAACCCTTTCGCCGAGACTGGAAAGAAATCCTGGCATAGCCTGGCAAGCCTTGAGGTAGCGGCCCGAACCTGGTTTAACCACAAACATCCTGCAGCCAATGCCACCACCCGCCCCCGTCGTCTCACACAAAAAACCTTCGTGATGCTTATTCACGATCTACCCGTCGTGCCCTCCGCCGTAAGAATCGCTGACAAGGCCCCTGACTCGGCGGCAGCCAGCCAGCCCCTTCGGCAGCAGCCTCATTCTAACCCCGAAGCTGAGCAGTGTCCCAAGCTCTCTGTCTACCTTCTATTACGTGCAGTTGTGCCTCTTTCCTGACTGAACCTATCCTGCCGTGCCTGTCCGCGTCTCGGCGCCACATGAGAACTCAGCCGACCGCCACAAGCACCACACTCAACAGCGCACCTGTGGTCTGCCATGTGACTCTCGCCCACCAGATACCCCCGAAAGCAGTAAAGATCAGCAAAAGAAGGGCATACCTCAATGATTTACTTTGTATGTTGCGAGTTCTGTTGGAAGAGATATCCGCCAATCTGGAGCGCTTCTCATCATCGAGATGAGCTTCTCGACACCATTCATATATTCATGTTCAGTCGCGTGAGCCAACCCATGATGTGCACTTGAGCTTTAACCTCCCCCGGTTATTGAATCAGTAGACAGAGCAATCACCATTTAGGCAGCCCAAGCCTGACGTCGTAAACGGATGCGAATCCGACCATTCCTTCTCCTCGCAACGAGCTGAGGCACGCGCACTTACAGATAACGTAACGGGCATGCATCACTAGCACCTCCCCTCGCTCCGTCTCTGAACACCAACCGTAAACCTGACGTGCCCCTACCTATGTCTATGCCCTCTAGTTAGCAGACCACAGCTTGAAATCAAAGTGCGCTTTCCGTCGGGGGTTGACGAAAAAGCTCGGGAAACCACAATGCAAGAGAACCGTTAACGAGCAACACAAGAACATCTCGCACGACAGTAAATCAATAGTAGAGACCCGTAGGCCGGGTATGATCCGAGTCTACCTATTCATCTTTAGAAATCGAAAGCTCGGGGCGTGCGTGGTGCGTGTCTCTGTGTCTCTGTACGACGACGACGACGACGACGACGAAGGAAGCAATCAATCTCCCGAGTAACTGTGACACACAGATCCCCATACCCAGCATGGCATTCTCTTGATCGATGCAGAAGAGAAGGAAGAATGCGGTAACACCAGGATCCCGCTTTCCCCCTCGTGTACCCCTCCTCCGCCTCCCCGCCATCCCCAATGATGGGAGTACGAAGAAGCAGAAGAAGAAGAAGAAAAGCAAAGACATCATCCGACTCTCGATCCGACTTGACCTTGAATTTCCGAGATGGCAAGACCTGTCAAACATCTGACTCATGGTCCGGGCCAACCGAGCCAACACGTAGCCAAGTGGAGAGAGGGTGACTTTCTCTACAACCTATGTATCTGTAAGGTGTTCGTAAAAGTGAGGTCGGGGTGTAAGTCTGAACCACACCACCCACCCCGCCATATCCGATTTCCCATGCCTTTCGGTCCAGTAATGAGGGGTGGCGAACAGACATGGCAATTCCATTTGCCCATATTCAATTCTCCATTATTACTTGATGATTTTTCTTCTTTCTCGCTGAAGGATTTCATCAGTCAGCCAATCAGCTTTATCACTCCTGTTGCCCTTCAAGCAAACATCGTAGCCCACCAGCAAACCTGCCACTGGACCAAAACGTCAAAAAACAAAAACATACAACACCAGGTATTCGCTGATCGTCACCGACTCAACTACTAATCTGGCCCTCATCAGCTTGTCTATGGGAGAGCGGACGGGATCCCGAATTCTCCGATGGGTGTGGTCGTATGTGCTTGTTCCCAGGTAGAAATTCTCTTATATCGTACGTGAACGAGGGAAGGGGGGGCGTACCTTTGACCCCCAGGACAGGACAATGATCAGACTACCGAGGAAGAGTAGAATAGAAAGACAAGTCTAAAAGTCTGGCCACGCAGAGCAGAGTGACTCACTCAAGCTTCGTCCGTAAAGTCACCAGAAATGGTTCGATACGCCCCCCATCTCAGCTACCTACCCCAAGCTCAGCACGCAAAAGACGCCGTCCATTCCATAGCCACGTTCCCACTTGAGCTTCCTAGCTCCAGCTTTCCGGCTCCAGCCTCAAAAGAATATGGCCGAGATGGTGGGAGTAAGACCGTTCAGTATCGTATTCAGACTACTAACCTGCCTAGACCAAGAAGCTGAAGCTGAGACCCCATCCAGACCAAGTACGCCACCCAAGGCGTTTGGGCGTCAGGCGTTGCCGCTACTTTTCTTTCGAGATTGCCATTTCCGGTGCTCAGCTCGTTCAGCCTACTTACTTCCTGTTTCTTTATCAACGCCAGTGTACTGGGTCTGCCAGACATAGTTGGGAAGGCCAACAGATCACCGGTGCCAAGGAGGGACACCTCTTTCACCGAACCCATCGTCTTTCGTTCCTAACGTCACTCCGCAGTTCCTTGCCAGCGATATCTCACGATAATGCTTGTTCAGGTTAACGCGTATTCGTCTTTTTCGAGTCATGTTTCTAGTCATTGGACGTATCTCATCTGCGTGAATTTCTATTCGTAAAACAACCACTCCTCTCTATATCATCGTATTGCCATCACTTATGGCGCCGCTGAAGAGGGGACTGCTTAATGATAAAACCAGGGTTCAGTAGAACTAAACCCCCTTACAATAATGTCCGCCCCTTACTGTTTCCTCTGTTTTTGCCACCGAAGTCGCCCTACGCCGGAACTTGGCTCCGAGTCTGCTTCAGCAGCTATCCAAGCCCAGCGCTGTTTCTCGTGCCTCATAGACCCTCCCTCAACCGTTCGGTGCTTGTGGTATCATCAACTGCTTCTCTTCTAGTACAGCGGCCCGCGGCGTCCTCAGCGCGTCTTGTTCGTTGCGGTTGTGTGCAACACGTCGTCCCAGTATTTCCTGCGCAAACTCATCTCCTAAGAAAAGTACGAGGTGATCGCTCTTTGAGATTCGGGCGAGAATTGCTGAAGCAGCGGCGTGGGGTCCACACCTGCCTGGGACAGAAGAGACTTGATGGCGAGTACTACGCGGCTTGCAGTCTGTCCTGCCAGAGAGTCTGCCTCCAGAGCCTGTGCAGTGAGCACAAAGATCTTGCCAGCCTGGCCAACGACAGCCGGATGTTGCCTGAATTCACGAATTAGTATCGGTCATAATTGACTACTGACGTCTTGTAAATGTACTCACTTGTCAATCAATTCTGCCAGGTAGGCGTAGGCGTAGGGTGCGGCCTCCTCGTCATTTGTGACAGGAAGGGTCTCGATCCACTGAGCCACGATGTTGTTGGGATCCTGGACTGAGCCGGCGTTGAAGTGAAGAATCTTGGCAATGGCAGCACAAGCATTCTCCGTTGCGTAGACGTTGTCCTCGCTCCGCGCCTCGGGAACTTGCGTCACTTGGAAGAGGAAAGGCAGGGCGCCTCCCAGGAATTGAGCCCAAGGAAGGCCGCCGCGGTGGGCAGCCACACCGATGCCGTAGGCCGCGGCCTGGCGGATGGCGGGCGATGAGTCCCTGCAGCCATCAACCAGGGGCTGGGTGATGAGGTTGGCGTACTTTTGGCTTTCGGTGCCGCAGTACTCCAGCACATCGTCCATGATGCAGAGACCCCATTGGCGCTGGGTGGGGTCTTCCGACTTGAGGAAACCCTCGTAAGTGGGAAGCAGGCGCTCCCATGATGGGAGGAAAGCGGCACCGTGGTTCTTGAAGATGGCGTGGAAGGCCTTGTTCATATCAGACAGGAGGGTCTGGTCATCTTCGATGGCCAACAAAACGTCCTCAGCTTCGTCCTCTGCATCCTCAGCCGGGAGACCCTCCTTGTCCTCGAGACGCTGGGCAACACGGTCCTTGTAGTCTTCGATGGCAGAGTGGACTGAGTCAATGAAGCGAGAGAGGTGATCGGCAGTGAGGCACTCCTTGCCAACGACTTCGACAGACTCGTAGAAGCACTGATACATCTCGGCAAGAGTATCAATCGCAGGTTCCGCGGTCAACACCTCGAGAAGCTTATCCACAGTCGCAGCCCAGAGCCCGGCGAGCTCGTTTGATGGGCTACCGTACGTCTTCTTGTAGGAGCTCAGAAGCTGAGGCACCAACTTGGCCGAGATGAATCTGACGGGGTCGTGGAAGAAGAAGGCCAGACCAGGGAGCGCAATCTTCTCCATAATCTCGGCCACGTAAGGGGCGAAGCTTCCCTCGAGTACCTGAGCGTACACAACAAGCAGCTCAATGGCCATGTTCTTGTCCTCCATCGTGCTAGTCCGGATTCCAATCATCTTGCCCTTGAGAGGGACGAGTTCCCAACCTTCCTCCTGCTGAATCTGCTCGACCTGGTCGTCGTCATCCAGGAGCTGAATGTCGGCCTTGGCGCTGGCGAGCTCGAGAAGAGGTGGCATGACGTTGGGCAGGAAGGGAAGGAACTCCTGGCCGAGGACTCTGCACATGCGGCCCCAGCAGTGCATCAGGTATTGCGCTTGAGGGTCATCAGGATCGGTGATATTTTGCTGGATGGAGGCAAGGAGCTGGACAAGAGTCATAGCATCTTGGCCAAGTCTTTCCTTGCCAACAGCCAGGGCGATCAGCGTAGCGCACTCCATAGCCTTGGCGCGGAGAAGGCGGAACTCCTTGTCGTTCTCTCTCTGCAAAACACTGACCAACAGAGGCATAAGGGTATCGTAGTACTTCGAGAAAGCAGCCTCAGCAGCGTCGGCGATGGTGGCGATGGTCGACAAAGCCTGCTCCTGGACGTAGCGCTTCTCGTTCTGGAGCAACTGGAAGAGGTGAGACAGGAGCTCGTCAAGGTAGGGCTCCAGAATGGACTTCTCGGCCTCCTCGCAGAAGTTGACGAGGGCAGCAGCAGCGTGCGACTTGACACGAGCCTCGGGAGAGTCAAGGACTGGGATGATGGCCTTAAGAACACGGTCGTAGTAGTCGGTCTGCATCTTGGGCGCGAAATCGGTGCTCATCTGGCCAAGAGCATTGCAACCAGCCCAGCGCACACGGGGGTGCGGGTCCTTGAGCGCAGGAACAACCAAGTCGAGAACCTGGCTGAGCTCACCGATCATCAGCTCCCGGCAGCCTTCAGAGATGGCGGAAATGGCCATCAGAGCCGCATGTCTATCTCTCCAGGCCATGGAGGTCATCATGCGGGGAAGCCAGTTGAAGGTCGGTGCCAGAATGGTCTGGCCACCAAGCTTGTTGGCGAGTCTGTCCATGCACTGCTCTCCAGCGACGTGGTTCTGGTCGCTTTCCTCTTGATCCAGCTAGAGAAGTGTCAGTACTCCAATGATGCAAATTCTGTACAGTCCAAATGTATCACTCACGTCGTCAGATGACAGCCAATCAGCCGCATCGTCATCGTCCTCGCCAAGGTCAGTCATGAGGCTGAGGCACTGTGTGATCATATCGTTTGTGTAGGTCTCGTCCTTGCGGCACAGTGACGGTGCGTAGTCGGCAAAAGTGGCCATCAACTCGAGAGCGTTTTGGCGGCAAAGGTTATCGAGCTCCTTGTCCTGGATGACGGAAATACTGAACTTGACCAAGTTGCCGAAGAGAGGCTTAAACATCTTGGGCGCGGTCTCGGCCATGTCAATGAGAGCGACAAGGGCGCTGCTAAGGTCCTCAGAGTCGTGGCTTTCCTTGATAGGCGGCATGATGTTGAGAACATCGGTAATAAGAGGGTAGTACTTGGGCTGCGACTTCTTTCCCAAGCTCCTGAAGAAGGCCGCAAACGCCTCCATGGCTGCCAGACGCACCTTGATGAAAGTCAGCCGGCTTGATATCGATGGCGAATGGATGGGAATTCTCCTACCTGAACGGAATCGTCCTTGAAACCCTTCTGGAAGGCCCCGATAACGGTGTCCTCGTGCTGCTTCTCAATAATACCCGGAGTCGTGGCAAAGACGCGGAATGCCGTCTCTCTCTTCTCGGCGTCGGGCGCTATGCTAAGCTGAAAGAGACCGCCTAGCAGCTCGGGCCAGGAATCATCTGCCATGGTGTTAGGCTCGGGGCGTCCCAAAGCATGAAGAAGCAGAATGTGGGTGTCGACGTACTGTTTTCGGTGTATTGCCTCGCGACTTCAGCGACAGCGTCACTGATCTTGTTTCTAACGGCACGCTGGAAGTCACCACCGAGGCTCTCGAGAAGCTTCTGGCGGATGACGGCAGCCTGGTCCTGAGACAAGGACAAAAACATATCAACCAACTCGCCGCGGTCATTCTTGCGGCTCTTGGAGGCGATTCTTCGGAAAATAACGGCGGCAAAGGAGCGTATCTGGTGGGCAAGGTGGCGCGGTTAGCTGGAGGCCAGAAGAGCGTGCGTGTTTACATGCGCAGGAACGGCGAGGGAAGGTAGAGGCGGAGGGATGAGGTGCAGGGTAGAAGAGCGTACCGAAGCATCAGATCCGACTTGAATCTGCTCAGCAAGACCCATCAACAAAACCTCGGGTCGGGTGGCTGTCCAGTTATTTTGAAGGTGGTCTTCGGCCTGCGATCGAACCGAGTTGTCTGGAGATTGGAGAGCTTGCAGCAGCTGCGAGAGCTCTGCGTGGACGTCTGGGGGGAGAACAGACATGTTTGCGACGGGGAGACGATGAGGGTGGTCTGTTGTCGAGTCGTCTGCTGGGTTTTTGCAGATTAATTAATTACCAACCCCAAGACAGCGCAGCCGGGGCGGTGTGAGGTTGTCGAGGGCGCAAAGCTTGTCGAAAAAGAGGTAGGGTATACGCGGGGGAGAGGCGGATAAGAGTCGGCGTCGGGTTATGTTTTGTTCTGAGGGGTACTTTTTTACCCTTTTCGGTGGCCCAATGTCTCTGGACCTTAATTTTTTTCCCAGTCTTGGTGCGCCAAAGTAAGCGAACGCGTGTCGGACGAGGATAGGGAGGAGGGCGGGTATATGCAGTCGTCTTCTGGAAGAAGGGACTGATCGCAATGAGTTTTCCTGTGCTTCAAGAGGCACGGTTCGGGTGGTGGAGGGAGGTTTTTTTTTGGGTCGAAAGGGAAGAGAGAAAAAAAAAAA
>JFBX01000863.1:401082-424022 GCA_001563135.1 Colletotrichum simmondsii
AAAAGCGGTCAAAAAGTTGACTAGGTAGAGAGCTAGGCTGGCGGTGCGCGGAAAGTGCAGAAACTAAATCGCAAATTGGATGGTTTTGACGTGAGATGGCTTGTTCTTTCATCGTTCTACTCATATCATTCAAACTCAGGGGAGAGAAAAAATATAAGACACTGCATGAACTAAACCAAAAGTCTGGTTGGAATTGACTTTCAGAAAGGTTCGTCTGCGCTTACGTGGGTGTCATCTCAGCCGCACACTGTGCCCTAACACTGTCTTTCAAAACTTTCAAACCTCCAATATCTCATAGTTCATCTCATCTCAAAACTCACTTACAGCAACCCCCAACCCAACTGAAATCTCACAACAAAAAAGCATTACACACACATTTTCTTTCTCTTTCCGCAAGCAAAAGAAAAGAAAAAAACGGAACAAGCCCAGCATCACGTATCCCTATACCTACAACTCATCATGGCAACCACAACATCCCAAGACTTCACAACCTACTACCTCCAACGCACAACCCAAGAATTCGCAGAAGACCTCGACAAAGTCCGCGCCGCCGACGACTTCAAGGCCGAGTCCCTCCCCTTTCTGATCCACGCCCTGCAGCAGGGCACCGCGCTCTACTCCGCCCGGGACCAGGAGCGCGTCGTCAAGCCTGCTTCAGCCGCTGCTGCTCCTGCTACCGCTACCGCTGCTGCAGCAGATGAGGATGTAGACATGGCAGAGGCAGCCGACGACGAGGAAGCCGCCCCTAAAAAGGAAAAGAAGGAGAAAAAGGACAAAAAGGAAAAGTCCAAGAAGAGGAAGTCGACTTCTGGTTGAAGAGGGGGATCACTGCGGTTAGTTCCTTGATGTGAAGGAATTGGAAGGCGGAAAACGTCCTTCGCATGGCAACAAGGGCTCGACTTTTCGAAGACACGCTCATTCATCAGCCCGCCAAGGGGGTGGGCCTCATTTCCATACGGGCTCACGGCGTTCTACGGAGCCTCGCGATTGAACCGCCATCGAGGAATACGCCATTCGTTACGCGGTATAGAGGCCCGACCTCAAGTTCTGTACTAACACGAAAGCGAGCGAAACGGGCAACGAGGCAGGAGCGCAATCAAGAAATTTCGGGACAAACGAGCATGTTCATTCCAAATAGCCTTCATTGAAGCTGCACTGGCAGCTTGATAGATACTTATCCTCCAGGGGTTGAGGAAACTCCGGGTGCAAAAGGATTTTGGGGTTAAGGCTCGCTGGAACTCAAAGGGGAGTTGTGAGGAGCCTCGAGTCAAAAGGTAGATACCCTCAAGGCATTCGAGAAGGAAAAGTCTGGTACAGGCACAGAAGATAGATAACGGTCATCAGATACGAAGCCGTAGCAAGTCATTACGAAAGAGTCTCACGCCTAAAATATCCCTTTGTCACTGTGCCCCAAACCATGTGAGTTTGTGAATCGTTACGATAATCAACTAATGATTCAACTCTCCAGGCTGTCTGTCATAAGGGTATCTCTAGGATTGAAGATTAAAAAAAGAAGAAACAAACGCCCTCAGCCATGCTTCACACATACCGTCGCTGTCTAATGCCGTTGTCGACCGCATACTCATTACTGCGTCATTACCGTCGTGATTCCGTACCAGCACTTCTTTCCACTTAATGCCGTTCACAAGCAACCCAAGTCTAATCCTTCGTCAATAAATCAGGGCAGCCGATACGATCGGCGGCCGGCCTCCTTGCGCACAGCCCAGCCTTTGATGGCCAACACAATGATGACCCAGGCCATCAAGACGCCTACAAGGCCCATGGTCACGGTGTACATGAACATAGCATCTAAATTGTAATGCTCCATGCCCTCGACAGTGTCGCTCGCCTGTCAAATTGTAAGCTATTGCTCATTCGAAGTAATGCAGGTAAAAGAGGACTTACACTCGCCATGAAGATGATCCCACCAGAAATCAGGCCAAATGCGGCAAGGAGCTCCGTGGGAGGTCGAGACGGGAGAATGGACTTTGGAGGCTTCAGGTACATGATGACATACGAGAACCCACGAGCGAAAGAGGCGCCGGTGAGGAGGTTACCCCATTGCTTGTGAATCATGCTGGAAACCATAGAGTGCTGCGTGTGCGAGCTCATCATGATGCCCAGGAGGAGGATGACGAGTGCCGGGATGGGGTTTATGGAGAACTCGTATTGCTTCGGCGCCTGGAGATCCTTCTTCTGCTCTTCCTCGTCGTGGTAGTGCTCAGAAGCAGCGTTGATGACCGATGTGTTCAAGAGCTCTCGAACCCGACTGGACTCGATGAGCATGCCGACCTAGTGTCATGTGTTAGTCAACTCCACGACTGACGATGCTGGCGACGAGAGGCTCACCAGTCCACCACCAATGAAGAGAACAGTGATTGAAATGTGCTCCAAATCCTGCGCGCTGTATTCTCCCCCCCAGTTCCCAAGGTGCTCGAGGAAAATGTTGGTTGATCCGTAGACGAAAATGAGGGCGCTCTCGACAAACTCGGCCGAGGGCCGCCACTTGCCGTCGGCACGCTTCGGTCGGACATTCCACGCCTGCCGGAGCAAAGTCAGCAAACTGATTCCGAATACGGCCGGCGAAGCACCGTTGACTTACCCATCCGAGTTCACCAAAGCTGCCCGTCCATCGACCAAGGGTCAACAAGCCAAGCCAGAAGAAAATGCCGCCCTTGACCCAATGCGCCAAACCGCTGAAGATGCCGTTGCCCTCCTGTGCATGGTTAGCGTTGTAACTCCAGTAAGCTCATTCATGTATTGCTTACAAAGAACCGCCCGTAGGTCACAATACCTAGGCACAAGGTGACAAACCCCAGCGGCAAGATCAGTCTATCGATTGAGTTGTAGAAAAAGACCAAGCCCTTCAACACGCGCGAAGGAATCTTCCCCGCTACTCTTGCAATCGCCGACCTGGGGTTGGCACTGGTGTTCTCGTCCCTGTTACTCGGCATGGGCATGGGAAGGCCATCTTCAACATCGTCCTCTTCTTCGGCGTACTCCTTTAGGTAGGCGTCGGAGTTGCGCGGGGACACCTCATTGGATGATGAGGAGCGGGAATGACTCCGGAGCGATTCGGTACAAGGCTCGGTGCCCTGCCCGCTGTCGTTGGACAGGCGATACTCGCCAGCATATCGAGAGCTGTTGACGCGGTGGTGCTCTACCATAGCAGCCGTAGTTACTGGGATGAATGACTGGTATTGGTCAATGTCGGATGTTCCGCGCCTGTCGTGCCTCAGAGCGCCAGCAACTCTTCCTACAAGGCCGATCAGGACCTGCGCCAAGAGGACCCAGGTCACCAGCCAGCCCAGTTTGTGGTGCGCATTGTTGGGGTAGAGATCAGGCGTGCTGGCGTTGTAGATTGTTCCCAGGAGAACCCCAAGCGCATTGACGGCCATGAAAACAAATTGTAGCGCAAGTGTATATCTAGAGCGGGCAATGGAAAGCATCACAGCTGCGAACCGCGTGTAAGTCGGCGTAGGATTACTGGCCAGAGCTCGTCAAACTTACCAATTGGCAGAACAAATACCCAGGCGAGCACCATAAGTCCAATGTGGGCGTACATTAATCCGGCATGGTCGGCGAGCGCAAAGTATGTTGGCGGATAGCTGTTGGATTCGGCTTTCGGCTCGTCTGCGCCGTGGGCCATGCCCATGTCCATCTCCATGGCGTCGGCGCCGGCTTCGTGAGCGCCGTGGGCAACAACCAAGGGCGCAATGCCCAGTACCACCGCCGTGGTGATTTGGCTAACTGTTAATTCCATCAAGGGCCTTAATGCGAAGAGGCTGTCCGTTGTCGCAAGAGGAAGAGAGGTTAATGTCAGGCTCGTCTATGTCGCAAAGAGGATCTCGAAGTTTCCCCGGATCTTTGCAGACAAAGTACCGTAGGATCGGTGAGAGGACTATCTGGCGCTTCTTTGCAGCTTCGTACGCAAGTGCAGAGAGCAGAAAGGTGGGCTTCAAGATAATTGAGAAATCACAGTGAGCGAGAGCGAGGTCGGGTCGCCTTTATTAAACAACAAGTAGAGTGGGGTCTAGCGAAGAGAGAAGTAGAGACGTCGCACCGGCGCCAGCACCGTAGCGGAGACCGAGAGAAGTCCTTTTGCGACAAGATTCTTGTCTAGAGGTGTAAGTGAGGTACAGAGCCACGGTGAAAGATAGGCCAACGATAGCTTCTTGGAGCTGGCGTCGGTACACGGCGATGACATTGCCGGGCTTTGGGTACCTTGAGACTGGGCAGCCAGAAGTCAGGTCATACCCATGCGCATTCCCCATCTCCATCGTTCCTTATGGGATGGTGCAAGAAAGTACCGATGGTGTATCGCACATGCTGTCCACGGAGGTTTCCTGGAAGTCATCCTACCCACCCCATGTAAGGTAAGGCGGCGGCCGCGAGAAAGAAGTCACCGACCGTAGTAGACGCGAGGCGAGTGGCAGCAAGTATGCTCGGCAGCGTGTGTGTAAGTGGTGACAAGGTCAAAAAATGTGCAAAGACCGACTCCGAAGGTTCCGAAGGCATCCACGAGCGAGGGTCCGGCCAAGTCCAGCATCATCCAGTGACCGGAGAGAGGAGTTAGGCCAAGAGCTGTGCGGGA
Organism: Colletotrichum simmondsii; assembly: GCA_001563135.1. Lineage (NCBI taxonomy): Eukaryota > Fungi > Ascomycota > Sordariomycetes > Glomerellales > Glomerellaceae > Colletotrichum > Colletotrichum simmondsii. The sequence continues at coordinate 405,677 of JFBX01000863.1, forward strand.
CGGGAACGGTAGATAGTGACTTGTCGCCCACCTTGCCCTTGCTGGCGGAGGTACTCGAGAAATGTACCCGCCCACCGACCCGAAGCTACGGGAGCTGGCCGGTGTGAGCACGTTGAACAATGGATGGAGGTGAGAGGAAGGGAGTACATGGCAGGTAGCGTAAGCAGCTTGAGGGAGTGACATGTGGTCGACATGGAAGACGCGAGAGCTTCATTCCCTGAGATTCTACGGATACCTTACCTTCTTTCCTCCGCGCCGTTAGTGATGCTGGTGGGGCAAGCACTACACATCCTGGGAATCTAGTGGGGGTGCGGGGAGCTTTCCTGCACCAGCTCACCAGACTAGCTGCCTTACTCCAGCGGATTTCGCGGCAGTGACGCCATGAGACCCTGCCAGAATTTTTCATAACCACCTCATTGGAGAGAAGAAGGTTGCGATGAGTGCAGTAGCGTGCAGACTTAGACGGGCAGACAAGGTAAGTACTCACCTTACCTGCTTTGAGAAAGAGAGGGTATTCCCGGGAGCAGTTGGAATCCGTACTCTCACTCATCCGTTGGCTCACTCACACCACTTACACGCTTAGTCATTCAAGCTCATCCATCAAACGTCCTCAATCATGACATCAAAGTAAAGATCTCGTTCCCGGTAAGTGAGTGGCTGCATCTCATAGAGACACATGATGCGCAACTCATTTCTTATGTTAGCCTCATGAGGGACCAAGAAAAAAAGAGGACAACCTCTAGCATTGAGATGTACTCCCTTGAACATGGAATCTGTGACCATGCAGCTATGTGTGACTCTCCCGGGATCAACGGGGACTAGGGACACCAGGTAGGTGGGTGGGTAAGGTAGCGACTACGGAGCAACAGACCAACACCAAACAAAACAACCTTATCGCCAAGATCGCGGCAGCCGAGTGCCGTTTTCTATCGTTAGTGTAAATCACCGATGACCTGCCTTTTCTCTCCTTACCTCAGGCCTCAAACGCCCTGCGAGATGGTATCTGACCACCAAGCCGTCAAAAACACACGCGTCGATTCGTGGTTCTCGCCGCAGCCACTCGAGCGTCGTCGTCAGATGTGCGAGGCTGTCTTTGCTGTCCACATATGGTACTAAAGAAGGGCTCATTGGATTTGTAAGTCAACTTTGCTACGGACCAACATTGCTAGTAAAAGGTGCCCCACCATGTCAGATTCTTACATGAACGTGGCGCCCTTCAGAGACCCAAAGACCTGTGAACACTTCCGTCTAGGCATGGGAGTTGAGTCACACGGGGGAGACGGGCGAGCTACCTATCCCTGTCCTGCCTTGCCTGCGTCGATCTGTAGTGTAACTTCCGTGGAGGTTGTGGTGTGGTGGGCGTCGTTCCCACTCCACCGATGGGTGCGGTAAGCAGAGACTGAGAAGGGCCCGGCCACGAGCTAAAATCTCATAGGGCAGAGAAAATGTTTTGTTAATAAGCAGAACGAAGACGTGCAGGACCCCCAGTGCCGGCCGATGCGGGAAGCGCGAAGTACCGACATGAAATGTCTGAGGTACCTAGGTAAGTAACCCAGAACGTAAGAATAAAAGAACGAAACCAACGTGTTGGCCGCGCTTCCGAAGCTCCGTCCGTTGGGAGTAAGCCCTGCCTCAAATCCTTCTGACGCCCAGCTCTGCTATCACTGCAACATCATCTAGAGGCCTGAAGGCTGTGTATTGTTTCTCACCCCGAGTTGGAAGTTGAACGACGCCCGGCGGGCGGCCGAGCCTTTGCCAACGCGGCGCCAAGATGAGGAAAATTTACGGACACGGAGGATACACAAAAGCTCCGTACGAACAGGCTATGTACGGAGCACGTTACGGCGTGTCTCACGTTCCGTAACCCCCGTAGACCGCCCGGCCATGGGGTTGTGAAACTTCTGAACTTCTAATTTCCTATATTGATGATGATGAACTCGTTTCCCTGTAACTTCTATTCTGCTGCCTGCCTGCAATCTGCAATGAGACTTTGCTCTGCTTCTCTCAATGGTCTAACCTCAAGGGAGCCAATGAATTCTCCTGTTTCTCTCTGCGCCATGCCCTTGGCCTGAGTATATTCAACCTGGGCGGTTGACCGAGACCTGCAATGAGCCATACCCCACGTCAACAGACGCCGGCACAGATGAATCACTTTGATTCATCACGTACAGAATCCTGATGGGGAACAACACCGCGGTACGCCATGTAGTGACCATATTACAGATGGGATGGCACCTAGAAGCCAACAAGTAGAGGATAAGTCAGCAAGAAGAAAAATCAAAGCAGCCTCATGAACAACTAGGTAGTCCGCGCAACTCCACCAAGAAGAGAGCAAATCCACATGGATGGATGCAACCAGGAAATCCACCACCCATCCACCCACCACCTGGCCAAATCCACATAAGAATTCCGTACGTTCGCATCCTTGCCTTCGATCCGCCCGTCAAACCCACGATCCCGCTCTCCTTCTTGGCTCCACATGACAAAATGGCGGGTACGTTGTACCTTTGATGTACCTACCTGAGGTTCCTTAGGTACCTCTCATGGCCGACCGGACCTGATGGTTGAAGCACTGCGAGACATCGTAAGCGAAGGCCCCTCTTTTCCCGCGGCCTGCGGTCGGTGGCTCCGGAGTCAAGTCGGAGTCCGACCCGCATCGATCACGGGGCATCGTAAAATTCGCAGGAAGTTTTTGAGGCTACTCTGCTTGATATGGATGATGACGCTATTTCTCGATAACATTGAAGAAATATCAGCTTCTATGCAATTATATAAAAATCTTGAACAAAACACATCTGCAGCCGAAGAGCGGATATCTTAAGCACCCTTCCGACTACAACACCCAGTATAACAACTTAAGGTGAGCTGGACATACAAAGACATGACGCCGCACCAGTTTTCTCTGACATTCCGACATTCGATAAGGTGAGATTGTGACATATCACTCGCAATGCTCTAGTCTGTTCCATGTCAACTGCTGCACCACACCGCCCTCAACCTCTGCTGCGTTAAGCTTGCGTCACAAGATATCGGAACAGCGCATCCGTTTCGATGCTACCAAGAAGAAGAAAATCCTTGGTAAGATGCAGACCGCGACCGCCGTTTCTAGCCTTCCAGGTGGCGCCCCACTTTCATCGTACGTCCCGCGCCCTCACGAGATTCGACTTGTCCGAACCTTCCGGCGGTTTTGTTGCCCTGTGTAACCTTGCCGCAGAGCCATCGCGATGCACATGGCCCATCTTAGCTACGCGATTCTTCCAATCGCCGGCTGATCATAGAAAACTCGATGCTATTGTATTGCAGTAGATTCTCAACGCCCTCATACCCTCACTGCGGGATCATCTGGTTTCTATGATATGCGTAGTCCTCAAAGCCGTGAGGTACATCCCCACTTTCCTCCTACTTAAGCATGACATATCACGGCGTCAAATCTACCGTCTTCGGATCCGAGGCTCCGGCCAAGGTCCGCCATGACCTCTGCCCCGGTTTACCATATGGGCGAATCATAACGCAGATCGATCTTTCAACTTCCATCTCTCATCACTCTGGACCACCTTGTTTTCCTTTTCGAGCTTTCCCAAGATCTGTATGACCCCACCGCTCGCCGGGATATGCAGCTCCTCAGGAACGTCAGCGTAAATGACTTTGACAAGCTCCATGACCGTCCAGGCGTAGGGATCGCCCTCGATATTAGAGCCTTGCCTCGCCGTCCTTAGCGTACGAATGACCTGCTCCTCTCGAGCCTTCCTGTGGTTGATGTAGTCTTGAATCTTGGACGGGCCGTTGTCAATCACGGGCCCGTGACCCGGATACGCCCTTCCCTTGAACAGGCTCTGCATTCTCTCGAGACTGTTAAGGTAGACGGTCAAGTCCTCGAATACTGCGGTACCCTGGCCCAAGACATTATCCGCGGTGAACATGGCGTCCTCCTCCTCCAAGACGAAGGCCATGTGGTCGACGGTATGCCCCGGGGTGAAGACAGCGGTAAGGCTGACCCCGTCGACGGAAAACTTTTGGCCGTCCGAAATGTCTGACTGGCCCTCCTCAGGTTGGTTCTTGAAGACCTCGGAGCTCGGGGACAGCTCTAGCAGCTGCTGGATGCCGCCCGTGTGATCATGATGCCAGTGAGTGATCAGTACCTTCTCCACCGTCGCCTTTTCCTGCTCGAGGGTTGACTTGACCGCGGCGATCCACGATGGCTTGCCCTCGCCTGTGTCGATGAGTATACGGCGGCTGCCTGTGCCAACGAGATACGTGTTGGTGCCCTGCAGCGTAAACTTTCCAGGGTTCCCTCCTAGAATGCGAATGCAGGCTGGGCTGAGGCGCTCGACCTCGGGCAGCGATACTAGTTGTGAAGCCATTGTGTTGTTGTTCTTGGTACGATTCAGACGGGTGATATGTCTAGTCCCGGGTGTAGTTGAATAAATTGGCCGTCTTAGTCACAAACCAGCGTTGCGATTACATGGGGAAAGCACGCTGGACACAAGACCCCGCATGTTCCTTAAGGTATGCGATAGAGAAAAAGCCGCGACGTGACGCTGGGCATTCACTTTGGCGAATAGAACAAGTTGGTGCTACATGTACGAGAAGACGCAATGGAGGGGCAGTGAAGATACCGAGGTTGAACCAGATGCGCCGACAGGCAATTTGATGATGGCTCTTGTAAGCAGCTTACCTCAGCAATGTCTTTACATAGAATCTCATCAGTGACAGTGACCTCACTGTTGCCGCGTTGCGACGGGAGGGTCCTTTTCCAGACCCACTGAAAAGTGCCCCGAGGTCCTGTGGGAATTCAGGGGCATAGGGGGGATTTCGGCAGGCGGATAAGCAAAAGTTGTTATCGATAAGAAACCGCCCGATCAGGTGCCGATAAGACTGGATTTACTGCCTGTTGGCCGCTGGCGCCACGGAATCTACCCGTCTGTGCACCCAGCGCCAGCTCCAACATTTGCAACTTCCAGGGATTGTTTGTAAGGCCTTTTGGGAACTGTGCCTTCCCGACGATCCTGAATCACTTTGCCCTTTGCGCATGCAATCTGTCGCAGTCTGAAGCCTCTAATTCATTTTCCCCTTCCGCACCACCAACTTTGGCCTCTTCCACGGCTGCGACTGGGGTTGGAAGCGACAGCCCGCGCGGACCTTCTCGATCTTCGGCTTGCGCCATCCACCAAAGCTCACCCACCCGCCCACTCTCTGGGGAGCTTCAATACGGCGCGAAATCGCTCCTTCCGACAATCCAAACACCCTCCACTTGGCTCAGCATCACTGGCTCTGCCATTCTAGCCGGTAAATCCCACTCTCACTTTATGTTTCCGTCTCTTGTCTTACCAATTGACCCATTTTCTTGCGACGAACTCACAGCTAACTGTGGATTTCTACTAGTATTGTTGCTGCTGGCCCGACTCCGGCCGTTACCAATCCACGACGCCTTCCTTGCCCATCGTCGGAATTACGAACTTATCTTTTCGGTTTTGGATCACTTTTTGCCTCGGCCTTTTTTTGCGCAATAAGAAAATCCAAAGTATTTTGCTTTCCAGGTGCTTCAAGGCAAGAGCAAATAGGCGAAAGAGCAGGACGACCGACCGATCAATTAAATAACACCATCCATAATACCCAAGATGTCTGCTCGACCAACGACGCCCATGTCCCCAAAGACCGCCAAGGTCAAATCGCCCCTCCCTGGCACACCGGTCTTTGGCTGCGGTCAGTAGATTACAATTGTTACTTGCTGCAATGGCAGGAATGGCGCAGAGTCAGGCTGACAGGATACAAACAGAACACATCCAGCGGCTGTTTACCCAGTCGACAGAGGGCATTACCCAATGTGTCCACCACTACAAGATGATCCTCAAGAACATCTTTGAGCAGACGCCTGTTGTGCCGCAAACATTTAAGAACTCTGACGGCCAGGTCATGACGTCTCTCACATCCAACTACCTCTGTCTACAATGCTCCGCCATTGTCAATGAGGACGATCGTCTCAAGCACGGCACAAAGAAGCAGCATCGCTTCTGTATGTGGCCCTTCACCGAAAATAAATGTGAATTTCCTAACAAAGTTTAGATGTCGACTCAAGGAGTGGTGCCCTCTACTGCCAGATATGTGATGACCTAGTCTGGGACCCCACACTCGAGGAGCTTCGAGTTCGTAAGATGGGAACCGGAACTTTTTCCAGTAAGTCGTCTTTACTCATGAGAGGCGTCCCCCTCGCACCTCAAACTACAACCTGCGTTGTTGTACCGCCCATCTGTGGCTCCTAGCTGCCTGACCAACATGCTAATGGATCTCCTAGACCGCAAGAGAAAGCACGATGAGATGTTCTCAGATGGCGTAAAGGACAGTTCTGCAAGCAACCCAGGCTACATCTCCAACAACACCACCACTGCCTCTTGCAAGGCCAATGGTCTGCGCGGAATCTACAACGCTGGAGCAACATGCTACCAAAATGTGGTGCTGCAGAGCTTCCTCCACAACCCCCTCCTGCGCAACTTTTATCTCAGCGACGGCCATCAGAGCACCGATTGCCAGCTGACAAACTGCCTCAGCTGTGCCATGGACGACATGTTCCAGGACTTCTATGCCGTTGAGAATACTAATGGATTCACGGCGGCTAGTATTCTGTCTGGATTCTGGATCTCAGAGAAGAAGGCGTTTGAGAACCTCGTCACCACCAAGGAGCAGGATGCCCATGAGTTCTTCCAATTCCTCGCCGAGGAGCTGCATGAGCGAAATGGAGATGGCAAGCGTCCTGAGACTGGAAGCGAGCACACATGTAACTGCATCATCCACCAAACATTTTACGGCAAACTCCAGACTGGCACTACTTGCCAGAACTGCGGAGGCGTCACCAACGCGGTTCAGTCTTTCCTGGACCTCAGTCTCGGACTGGAGAACCTCTCTCACAAGAGAAAGAAGGGAGGTCAGAAGGTGCCCAGCCTAACTCTGCAGGAGTGCTTGGATGAGGAATACGTCAAGTCAGACAAGTGCGAGTATCGGTGCCACAACTGCAGCTCGATGCAGCAGGCCAAGAGAGCTACCAGCATTAAGCGGCTGCCAAATGTGCTCGCGATACAGCTCAAAGTACGTCTAGTCGCATGATTATGGTGTATTTGTCGCCAGCTAACAATCATTACCAGCGATTTGAGTACAAGCAGGGCCGCCATGACCGCGCATCAAAGATCGAGACGGTGGTTAACTTCCCCCTTCAACTCAACATGCTGCCATATACTACCAGAGGTAGAGGCGCGGACTCGAAGGATGCCTTTGACCTCGGAAGATCCTGCACGTACGACCTCCTTAGCGTGGTGGTCCACGTGGGCGAGATCGACACGGGTCAGTTGACACAAAACGAACCAATTTGAACACTGTTACTGACTGAGTAATTAGGCCATTATGTATCCTACTGCCGAGTAGGCGACCAGTGGTTCAAGTTCAACGACCATAAGGTTGAAATGGCGTCAAAGTCAGACGTCATGAGCGCTCAACCATATCTGCTCTTCTACATTATCCGTTCACTCTCGTAATCTCATACCTCGAGAAGGGACGAAATGTATCACGCCGAGCAGTGTAAAACAGTAATGCCACCAGGTTAAATGAGGTAAAAGCGGTGGCCCGCCGAAAGTATGGGGAAAAGGGGCGCTTTGGAACGGCGAAGGCGGGGGGCGACGGAGGATCAAGCATCTTGTCGGCGTTGGAAATAAACGTGGGTAATGCATCATCTTGGGCCCTTTGGCAAAGGCGAACAACAAAATCCGCATTTTGGATGGCGATCTTGAGGAGCCATCATTGTATAGAACAGCGATCAAGCGTATGTACTTTCTATTGAAACCTCGCAAACCAGAAACATGTGCCACATCGGGCCCCGTCAGGGCTCGAGGGCCGGTCTATCATCATGAGCCAGCCTACCAAGGTGAATGGATGGCCGTCGCCAGTATCTACTTTCTAATGGCGTGTTTCCCCGTTTTCAACACGAAGCCGCCTCCCGCCACGTCCAGTCCTTGCACTCAAAGTTTGCATAACACCAAAACTCGTTGCTAAGCCCTCGCTCGTGGCTCGGCTCATATGTGACGGTCCTGACACCGAGGGGCTTGTATATCCTGTTTACCAACTCGGCCATGCGCTCACCAGTGCAGACGATGATGCGACCCTTTTCGGCGGCGTCCGGCTTCATCATCCACCGGACCGACATGGCGGCTGGGAATCAAAAGACTTTTATCAGCATGGGAGCGTTTTTTATTCTACTTGAACCCGCAGGGGGAGGGGGTCTTGTCTGCGCGACTGGGCTGGGGGGGTTGAGCTTACTCTTGGTCTGGCAGTCCTCACTGAGGAATGGCGGGTCGATGACGAAGCGGTCTACGACACCCTTGAGCTCGCTCGGGAGCTTGAAGGGCTGCGCAAAGTCGTAAAAGACGAACTCGGGGAAGACGTTGAAGCGGTTGTCGTGCTCAAGCAAAAAGACCTTTGGCCGGGCCTCGCTCTCGCCTCGCGCAGTCTGCAGAGCAGTCAATATATTGTCCAAAGACAGACATGGCGAATCGCCCCTTATGGCGGTGCTCTTACCAGGATATTATGCAGAGCAACAAACACACTGGGCGCAGACACAATCGCAATCGTGGTATCCGCATCAGCGCCCTCGAGGAGTTGCCTCGCCAAGAAATTCGCCGTCTCGTCAGAATACTAAGGGGAACAAAAACAAAATCTCAAGTCAGAAATTTTGTGCTTCCTCTTTTCCAGAAACCCTTGAAGAAAGCGCATCGCTTTTCTGCGTGCTGATGAAGGTTCCTCCTTACCCAAAATTGCGACTTATTCCAGTCCTCCATGAACGCCGCCATGGATATCGGCGCCTTCTTGGCCGCATTCGCCTCCGCTTGTTCCTGGAGCCTCTCGAACTCTTTCAGGCGGGCATCCTCCTCGGCCTTGAATTCGGCCAGCGCCGCCAACGCGTGCGAAGAGAGAGTACTGTCGGCGCAAGGAAGATGTGTTAGTCAATGCTGTGCCACTTGTCCGGTGGGGACGGTGATGGTTCGAATTTTTCGGTTCATTGGAGCTGGCTTACAGAGGCTCATCCTCGCTGTCTGAGATGCTCATTTTGACTGTGTTTTGACGAAAATTTTGGTGAGTTTGGTGAGCAAAGGGAACAGAGAAAATCTGCAGGTGAGCCAGCCGCGAACGAACAAAGTTTTAAGATAACGACTGCAGTGACCAAGAGGGTTAAAATGTAAGAGAAAATGTAAGAGGAAAGCTGAGTCGCAATGTGAGGTGAAAGGGCTGCTAAGTCTGTGTCAAGGACCCAGTTTGAGCTGTCAAAAACTACACTGTTCCAACGAATCAGCTTTGACATTGCAGACATACTAAGTAATGCCAACAACGCGCAGCATAAACCACACTGTAGAACGTTCGCATATTTGGGAGATGATGTTCAAACTGTACATAGATTCCTCGACTTTTGCAACTCTGTCTAGCTGACTACTTATATACACTCTAAACGACTTGCTTGCCCAGAATCAAATCCCTCCAACAAATGAAACCCAGGCTTACTCGTCAAGAACGTGCAGGTACTTGCGCTCCTCCTTCTTCTCCTTCTCTGTTGCAGGGGGCAGGTCGTAGAAGTTGGCACTGCGGAAACCTTGCTATAAGGAAGTCAATACATGTTCCTCTGATAGATAAAATCACAGGCGTCCTTACCAGGTAATGGTATGTGAACTTGCTAATGTCACCGGGCTCGATGCCGAGGTCCTTGAATGTCTTGGCCGTCTCGTCAATCTCCTGGTCAATGAACTCACGCTCGACCTCGTCGGCAGACATGGTGTGCCACCAGAGGTACTTGTTCAGGAGACCGGCAATAGGCTTAAGGACAGCCTTGGGGAGGTTAATGTGGCGGCGCTTCTTGAAAATTTCACGGTCGGCAAACTCGGCAATTTCGGCCATCGAGTACTCCTTGGGGCCGTACAGCTCGTAGGTCTGACCTGCTGTGCTGTCGTCGTAGAGCATGACCTCGAGAGCCTGGCCAACGTCGATGGACTGCAATTGTTAGGTCTCGTGCAAGATAGGCATCGTTACGGAGAGCTTACGTGGACGGGCCTGAATCTCTCTTGCATGTTGTTGGCAGTGAAGAGGTTCATGACGTTGGCGAGCTTCAAGAGGAGGTTGTCTTCGAAACCGAAAACGGGCGCCGGCCTCACAATGGTGGTCTCGGGATAGATGCTGCGAGCGACTTGCTCGCCACGGGCCTTGGTGCGGAAGAACTCGGATGTTGACTCGAGGTTGGCGTTGTAACTGGAGACGTGGATAAAGCGATCGACATCGTACTTGGCAACAGCCTCAGCTATCCGCTCGGTTCCCTCGACATGGACATCCTCGAGGGAGTAGTTCCTAGGCGTTTTCTCAGCCATCGATCTTCAAATGCCCCTCGCTTCATAGACCTACTTGGTGGGGTAGTCACGGCCGACCAGGTTGTAGACAACATCGGAGTGTCTAACGCTCTCTTCAATCGATTGGGTGTTGTAGAGGTCGTACTCCTACAGCCATTTCATTAGCCTTCCTAGACTTCAGCCCGCCGCATCGGAAGGGAGACCATACAAGGAAGACGACTCGGCCAAGGTCACCAGAGACCTTCAAGTGGCGCTTGGCCATCTCCTCGCGGAAAGGGACGATAACGGTGCATCCTTGGCGAGCTATTGAAATCGATCAGTATTGCAGAACAAGTTCGTCGTGTGTGTGTGTTCGTACCGAGCCTGTTCACGATGTACCGTCCAACCTGTCCCGTTGCGCCGAAAACCGTCGCAGTGTGTCCTGTAGTTCGACCTTAGACAAACGTCCCGTAATCAATTGTTCGATCGCTTCATACCACCAAGAGAGTGTCTGTATTCAGAATCTAGTCAGCGACGGCCTATAGAAACGCAGTTGACTGGCATGCCTACCTTCCGCCCTGGGTTCGCAGGATGGGTTTGCCGGTACGGGTGATGGCAATATCGGAGATGGGCCTGCTTCTCAAGGCATTGTGCGCGACCTTCTGGGTCGACCGCACGGCGGTTTGAAAGGAGGCCATTTTCGGATGTCGAGGCTGCAACAAATAAGTGCGGTGGCCCCTCAATTGACTCGCAACTGAACGCTTCTTGACCGGCCGAAAGCTCCAAAGTCGCGAGCTTCATCCAGAATCCCGGACGGAAGGTGAGCGGGTCACGTGGAAGAAGGTGCACGGCCCATTCCATGGTCATAGGATCGGAAAAACAACCATTGGTTATTCTGTCCGGAAGTGGGTTCTGTCCAGAAGCATCCGAATCGGTGCTGCGCTACGTACCTCTCTCTGTACCTTAGCTGACTGACCAGGCTGCTAGCTAGCCGCGTTATGTGCATCGCCCCTCCGGAGCTGCTACTGGCAACTGCTGCTGCTTGCATTCATCAACACCATTCACACAACTACCAGACGAACTCCCCGGCATTTTCCACGACGAAAGTCCGCCCTTGAGCCTCAATCCCTCTGCCTCTGAAGCTGCAATCTGAGGAAAGAACTGTCACCTGGTCTTTCTTCAACGATTCTGTCGTCATCCTCAACCCCTCCGAAGCTCACACACCCACCCACCGAGACCTCCCACCAAGATGAGCGCCGACGCAATTCCCGACTTCCTGGCGGAGCAGCGCGACGATGCCCCAGAGGAACTTCAGCACCTCGTTTTGGAGTTTGAAAACTACTGGGAGAGGAAACTCTGGCACCAGCTCACCGATGCCCTCGGCCAGTTCTTCAGTCACCCGGGCAGCAAGCCCCAGCGACTCTCCTTCTACAAGGTCTTCATTCTCAAGTTTGCGGATAAGATCAACCAGCTTAAGCTTGTCGACTTGGCATTGAAGGCTGCTACTGAATGCTCTGGTAAGGCTTAGCCACACAGGAGTTAGGAGAGGGCATGGAACTGACTGGGTCTTTATAGATGATGAGGAGCGCCTCACATTTCTCCAAGGAGTCGCGAAGAAGGTAGACAACGAGAACTCACAGGACGCTTTGGTATACGCTTCCGTCGCTGTGGCCAGAGTAAAGCTGGATCTGGAGGATATGGATGGCGCTCGCAAGGACCTCGACACAGCCGAGAGAATACTGGACAGCTTCGACTCCGTCGAGACGATTGTCCACGCAGCGTTCTATGATGCGAATGCCAACTACTACCAGGTAAGCACTTCGTCCACCTTCCCCAAGCAAGTACAGGACATTTGCTGATGTGCTTTCCAAATCCAGCGCAAGATGGAATTCGCAGCCTACTACCGCAACGCCCTTCTCTACCTCGCCTGCATCGACATCAACTCCCTCACACCCCAGGAGCGACACAGGAGAGCACTGCACCTCAGCATCGCCGCATTAGTCTCCGACACCATCTACAACTTTGGTGAGCTCCTGTTGCACCCCGTCCTCGACGCCCTCAAAGGCACACAGGACGAGTGGTTCCGCGACCTCCTCTTCGCCTTCAACCGCGGCGACCTCCAGGGCTTCGAAGCTCTCTCGGCTCGCATGCGGGCCAAGCCGTTGCTCGCCGAGAATGCCGGCCACCTCCGTCAGAAGATCTACCTCGCGTCCCTCACCGAGGCCGTCTTCCGCCGGCCGCCCCACGACCGTGCCATGTCCTTCGCCGATATCGCTCAGGAGACTAAGGTTCGCCCCAACGAGATCGAGCACCTCATCATGAAGGCCCTCAGCCTGGGTCTGCTGCGCGGCAACATTGACCAGGTCGACGAGGTGGCGCACATCACTTGGGTCCAACCCAAGGTGCTTGATATGAAGCAGATTGGCAACATGCGCCAGCGGCTGCTCGACTGGGACTCGCAAGTCAACCAGCTTGGTAACTGGATCGAGACCGCCGGCGGCGACGTATGGGCAGCTTAGTGGACAGCAGAGGATACCAGGTTTATGGGCGGAAAGGAAAAATTATGCCTGTAATAAAGGTCTACGGTGGCAGGGGGGAGACCAGTGTACACCACTAGACTTAGAAGAGGAATGGAAATCGGCCTCCAAAAAAGGGCCGTTATGATTTTGATGACAATGCTACTACCCCTTTTCCCGATGCGCTAATTCTAAAAGCTAAAAACGTTTTTTGTCATTGTCGTTCCTTAAACTCCGCCAGGAATAATGCTGTCATACAGACTACGTGACCAACATTCATAGTACCTTACATCATGCACTTTTTGACTTAGCTGTAGGCTGTCCGAGCACGATGACGGATCCCATGAGCCACGCAGGCCACCACACCCCCCAGATGATGACGGGTGTATACATGCCCCAGACATCCCAACCGAAAGCCGCTTCCTTGAGGACCTCGCCGATGCTGATACCAAAGTACGACGAGACAGAGTACAGCGCCGCCGTCGGGGAGGCGAGTTGGAGAAAAGCGGCGCAGGCCCAGCGAACGGCTGCGTGGTTTGGCCACGGCCGCATGAAGGACAGCGGGCTGGCCATGACACCCACGAGGAAGGCGAGAGAGAAGTTGAGGGTCGCCAGAGCTGAGAGGAACATGCCGAGCAGGAGGAGGGAGAAGGACTTGATCAGCTGGTATTGCTGGACCGTAGGATTGTACGTGGATTTGAGGAGCGAGGAGATGAAGAAGGGCAGGGCACAGTTGGCGAGGGCGAAGGCTGTGTATGCGCCAGCGAGCATCTGCGGGATTGGGAAGTGAGCATTTGGATCTTGGTTGAGCTGAGAATGAGAGGGAGAGCTTACATTTGCAGGCATATGATTGAAGATGTACAATGGCACGACACCAAGAAATTGACAGACAGCCACGAGACCCAAAGGAAGAAACAGATCGCGTTCTGCGGCGGGAACAGAAGGTGACGACGTGTTCGTTTCCTTTGCGATTTCGAGTACCTCCTTAGACGGAGTGCCCTCACTCTCGGATTTCACCACCGAGTTGGGCGCAGCTGACGGCTGATCCTGGTGACCACTCTTCACCCAGAGGGAGATTGCAGTTATGGTGAAGCTGGCGGCTAGGATCATGGCACTTGGCAGGTACGTACCAATGCTCACGAACCTCTCCTTCTGCATGAGTAGGTAGAAGAAGAAGCTCTGGTGGAGGTGCTCAAGCAGGTTGTTCAAGCTGCGGAAAGTTCCTTCGACAAGGCGGCCCATTCCCATCTCATCGTGCCACCCGTCACCGAATGGTTGCAAAGTTACGGCATCCACGTGGTAGGGGATGAAGCTGCTATGCGGACCAGAGGCGTGGCCGAGCCCCTGGTTCAACATGCCGCGAAGCATCGTGAGGAGTCGGTCCCGGTACTTGTCGGAGTGCGACCACATCTCCTGGATGGCAGTGCCCATGCCCATCTGCCCACCCGCGATATTAACGACGGAGTTGATGAGGTCCAGGTTGGGGAGCTGGCCGTTGATGCCGTCGTAGATGATATGGATGGACTCGAAACGGTGGTCCTGCGGATAGTCGATGGCGATGGCACCCTGCAAAGCGCCAGACTTGAGTGGAAGCGAGTTCACCCGGGAGGAGTCGTGCGAGTCGTGGTATGCGTCGACCCATGCCTGAGTGCCCGTCCTGCTATCAGGAGGAATGACGAGGATGATATCCTTGGACCAGAGTGACCATCGCTTGAAGTACCTCGCCAGTGTCAGCGCCAGTGGAAGGCCGTTCTGGTTGAACTTGTCGTCGACCGTTTTCCAGGCCGCGATGAGCACAATAGCCTCCGTGGCATCGCCGCGAGGAGCTTGAAGAATGGCGTAGATGTTCTCTCCGGTATATACGTCGCCGGCGGATTCGTATGTGTAGTTTTGGCGGCCAACCTTCAAACCAACGCTCTTGAGGATGCCCTCGAGCTTATCATTGATTCTATCATGTTCCAGTGGTTAGCCCAAGTCATGAAGCAGCCGTGAGGATGCAATTGCGGTGCTCCATACTCGTAATTTGACTTGTCCCTGACCGAGTTGACCTCATGCTTATACGCCCTCAGCACATGCTGATCACTTCCACCGAAATACGTGTGCACTTGACCCGGAAGCAGCGCATTCTCGGAAATGTAGGTTCGTCGTGAATAGTCGTTTAAAGGCAAGAGAAATAGCCATGCAATCCCACCAAGAATGCATGCGAGCGAGATGTAGGGCGGGAGCTTAAGGATGCGCGGGTCGCGGCGCAACGACAGTGCCGAAGCTGGATGGATGCGATGTCAAGTCAGCTACAACAAGGGTAAGAGTAGAGGGGGATCAAGGGGTCTCTTGTTTGTTCTCACATATTAGTCGCGACATTACGGAGGCTGTTGTTCTGCAGCTCCCGAGAGCTGCGCAATCGCACAATTAGTTCGTCTTTGCTGTGCGGTGACTTTCCGAAAGGACAACCGTCATCTTTAAAGATGGGTTGTAAGGGCGTCCCGGGGATGGAGGCGGAGCTGTATTGGAGGTACAAGTGACAGGAGTGCCCATATATTCATTTATCCGGGCGCGTCCCCTCGCGTTCCATCCCCGAGTTTAGCTCAAGCTTCGGGCGACTTTGCCCACCAGGTGGTACCTAGACTTTTTAGTGGACCCGGGACCACGGAGGCACTAATCCCCGTCGTTTGTGAGCGGTGAAGCAACTTTTTTGCGGTTCACCACCAGAATTCTGCCCCGCCATCGCCATCTCGAGTATCAATTTTGGGATTCTGCCACCTTCTCTAATCGATTCGCGACGCAACTGCGACACCTTACAAACCATAAGCACTTTCTTTCGTCGTACTCGGCGAACCGGGAAAATGGGCGTCACCAACAAGAAAACTTTGACCAAGACACGAAGGAAGACAAGGTAAGGGTTTTTACAGGAGCAAACGAAAGAAAAACCACAAGTAATCTTTCGGTTCCTAACAAAGCATACTATAGGGATGTCGACCAGATCAAGGCCGATCTGCGCTCGCCGCGCCACCTCCAACGTTTCACGGGATCAAAAGCAAAGGAGGATCTTCCAGGATTGGGTCAGCATTATTGCATCGAATGCGCCAAATGGTTCGAGACCGAAGTCAGCCTCGTAGGCCATCGTAAGGGAAAGCCTCACAAGCGCAGGTTTGTCTTCTCCTACTACACTTCCATGCCTCCGCTTGGCCTACATGTGCTCCCGTCTGTTGCGGCCCCGCTAACCTAGTCATTTCCAGGGTCAAGCAGTTGAAGGAGGAACCGTATACCCAGAAAGAGGCAGAGGCCGTCGTCGGCATTCGAACAGACGACAAAGGTCCCAACAAGGGAGGACCCGAGAAGGCCCTCGACCAGGAGATCGAGATGGAGACTTGAGATGCGCTTGGCTCCTACCCACAAGTCTACCGTGGCTCAAGAGTAGACGCTAGATGATACCCTTTCACGACATAATGTACTGGAATTGCCATCACCCCTATCTCATTACTGCACCCTGAAGGGCCGTGGTCGGGAAGTTGAGATCCAGCTCGCGATGGCTCGGGGCTCAAGGCAAGGAAGCGGCGGCAATGATGCCACCAGTGAGGTTCTACAGCGGGCATCTGTTGTAGCACTTTCACCGGATGCCACGGCCGCGTGGTCTGACGATTCCGGTACCCCGACCTCTCGTTGTCTCGGAGCCTCCGCGGCCTCCCGCGCGACCACGCGTTGTGTTTCCACGTGTAGAAGGTGCCGGCACGCGGGAACCTCTAGTAGCTGTGCTGGGGGTCTTGTATTTCGGGGTTGGCTTGGAGGAGGCGGGCGGGTTTTCAACGAACGAAACGTCAGTGGTCCTGTAAGTGATTAGCAGGATCCTTGCGAAGCTTCCAACAGAGGAATCTAGGGCATAGATCAGTACATAAAAGTCGTCTCGCCGTCAAAGTCATTGCTAGGCTTTTCAAACGCGCGAGGAATGCCTGTGAATGTGCATGTCAGAAATACCGCCAAGATTGCACCAGAGATTGTGTTGGAGCTCGTACCTGATCCAGCGGCTGCGTTCATCTCTTCCTGCAGCTTCGCCCTCTTGAAGGACTCGGGAACAGGGCCCTAGAGAGGAGAACGAGGTATGGTCAGCATTGGCTACTGCGTCAGAAGATATCTGATGGAACCATCGCACCTCTTGGAAATCGACGCAAAAGGCATTCATGTTCAGGCCGTACATGAAACTCGCAAAAGATTCGCTGAAGCGCGCCAGACTCTCGTGCATCAGCTGGAAGTGCATCATATTGGCTTCAAGGTCGGCCATGGCATCCGAGAGCTCAGCAAAGGCGGGCTCAAAGGTGTTGAGGGGAAACGACTCGCCGCCACCGTGAACGCTATCTCTGGCGGACTCGCGAAAAGAGGATCGCGAAGAAGGGCGCAGAGGCGTGGTCGGGCGCATGGGGGTTGTCGGACGGGAGTTGCGCGTGCGCGAGCCAGATCGCTTCTCGTGGGCGTTGTAATCTGCCATGATGGGCAGTGGAAGTGGAATTGAGATGTACTGTGTGCAATACTCTGCGTTAAGAGCTCGGCGAGAGAGACGTCGTCAGATTCTTTGGTGTCGGTGGCAGCTGTCGGTGTAACGCGGGGTGTCGAAGTACCTTAATGGTGGGGTGAGCTGTGGTTGCTGGTTGATGGAAGTTCAAGAGAAAGTCAACATCAACAAACCCGACGGCTTTGGTGGCCCGACATCAGGTACAAGGCACCTCAAGGCTGGAGTCCCGGACTGCGTATCGTCTTTTAATTTTCCTGGCGGGGTTCAATCTTCCCAGGGCATGGCCCCGCACTCAGCACAAACCCAAACTGCATTTTAGCACGTGTAGGGGCTTCAAGAAATCGCCCGTCATCTCTAAAAGACCCCGGCAGACAGCTGGTCATCAGGCGGGATGACGCAAATTTGGGTTTCCTCAGGCCGATCCCAGCGTGCCCAGGTAGGTATTGCAGCTTGGGCAGGCTTCTGTCCTGGAGTGCAGCTACCTAGGTACGTTCCCCCTTCCACGTTCACTCATGGAAGGTATCGAACGCGTCTCGCGTGACTCGGCCCCGAAGTTCCATCAAGGTAAAGTACGGGGCACCTCACCTCGCGTTCGCTCAACCAGGGAGGAGACACGCACAGGTAAGGTAAGGTAGGTAGGTAAGTACCTGGCGTCCCTGCCTCATCGCATCCGACGGGAGGTCGCGTGGCCATTTCTGATGATTTTGGTGGACCTGCTGTAATGAGGAAGGTACCTTACGGATACAGGTACCAATACTCGCACTCGCACTTCCCCCGCGACCCTGAGGCATCTTACGGACTCGAATACGACGTATTTTATTGTGCTCGTTTACGGTTTACGGTTTACAGTTCACCACTTCAGCGTCAATGTTCACCATTTTGCAAACCTGAACGACCAGAATCGATCACAACGTCCTATTGCACCATTTCACTGCAAAAGGTTGCACGCATCAACCCCCCCCCCCCCCCCCCCCCCC
>JFBX01000863.1:424032-483258 GCA_001563135.1 Colletotrichum simmondsii
CCCATCTCAACCTACCCATACCTTATCCCTCCTGGTCGGTGTCGGTCTCCTTGCTGGGTCCGCAAAGCTGTTCCTCTTCCACCATACCTCAGCACCACAATAGCTCGCCAACTCCAAGGTACATTGGGCAAATCCACAGCTGACACCCAATTACTACAACAAAAGGCACCAACTAAGGCACCTAACGTCCAACGGTACTCTTGGAAGCTGTGCCAGTCCGGATCGCTCGGAAATTGAGCTACATCTGCGTCCACCAGTGACCAAGCTACCAACTCCGTGAAGTTTGAACAGCCTCCCAAGGGGTACCAAGTACAGCGCTCGACCCTCGCAACATTGCGCTTACCTATTGTCGCTGAGGTGTCGTCGTCCTCCTCCTCCTTGTCCGCCGCGTCTAAGCCTCCCTCAATCCCCGTCGCCCCCGACTTTCCTCTTTGCTCAGAGCTCCGTCCGCAACGCTGCCCCTCCGTCGCACATTCACTGCCCACGTAATAGACCCGGTCTCACTGCCAGGCTATCCATCAACCTCTCTGTATCCGTACCTTGCTTCCACAGTCCTCTCGACTTTGCTCTTCTCGTCTTTCTGCATTGTCACTCCTTGGCCGCCAACCGCATAGACGCCAGTCCGTAAACTCTCCATCAGCCGCGTAACCAAAGTAGGTACCTACCCTAGTCATTCCCCAATCCTCACAACCCCTCCATACCTTAACTCCCCTCCGGCGCATGTCAGCCACCCAGTCTGTCCCTCCCTCCCGTCACTTCAACCTCCGGCGCAAGCCATATTCCGGCCATCCGCGCATTCTTCGGCTTGATTCTTTTCACCTTGACAAATTTCCTCTCCAACCTGCCGCCATTTGCCAATGCACTACACTGTGGGATGACCCTGCTGACCCCGTCTCAGCACCACCAATATACTCCGAAGCATTGACTGACGTCGTCGACTGATGCCGGTCTGTTTGAAACCACAAACCTCGGCTTTGCCTCGAATTTTCACGTTTTCGCAAAGCTCCCTCCGGTACGCTTCGGGGACTCGCCTTGCACAATTGCCATTGACTTCGCGATTTGGACGGCAGCTCCTAGTCAGACCCTGTGTCCGGAAATTCAGCTGCCCCTCCAAGCCCTCAAATTACAGACGATTCCAATCACTCGGATCACCACAGTCACCGGGCCTCCCCAACCTCAAGAGACCCCGTGTTCTCCTCGAGTCACGGGTTGACATCGTCCTCTGCTCCGTCGCCGTTGCCCTTGCGTGCGCATACGGCCTGTTTTATCAGCAAATCACCAGATCCAAACCTGACCCTCAACCAGACAACGAAATCGCAGAACCTCATCCATTAGAAGTCATGGCGACGGACATTCCCGCTGGGAGACCGGGTAACCTCACACCGGAGCAGGAGGAAAAGTTGCGCCAACTGTGGAATCTTATTCTGTCCTTGGGCGAGGAGACCAGCACCGCCGCTGCAGACAGCGCATCTGCTAGCATAGCCCCGAGCGAAACGTCGGCTGCCGGAAAAGGCGACAAGCCCAAGAAGAAGCGCACCTCATTGTTCAGCCGCAAAGACAAGAAAGAGGGCGCCGCGACATCGACAGCCATTCCAGCTGGTATCAAGGAGGACGGCGAGGACAAGTACGGTCAAACGCAACAGTTCAAGGAGGCTTTGGCCAACCAGAGTCCCGAAGCTTTGCGCGCCACGATATGGTCGATGGTCAAGCATGACCATCCCGATGCCCTTGCCCTGCGATTCCTGAGGGCGCGAAAGTGGGACGTTGAGAAGGCCTTCGTTATGATGATCTCCACGATGCACTGGAGATTGACGGAGATGAAGGTTGACGACGAAATCATGAAGAGTGGTGAGGCCGGTGCGCTCGAAGCTGCGCAAAATTCCGATCCCAAGATTAAGCAGTTGGGAGAGGACTTTATGACCCAGGCTCGTTCAGGCAAGACTTTTATCCATGGCCTCGATAAGGGAGGACGCCCGATCTGCCAGGTCAGAGTGCGCATGCATAGACAGGGGGAGCAATGCGAGGAGAGTCTCGAGAAGTATACTGTCTTCTTGATTGAGACAGCTCGTATGGTTCTGGCTCCTCCCGTCGATACTGCTGTAAGTTTTCCGTGTTTTGGCGGGCTGACTTGTGCTAATCGGACAAAGACAATCGTTTTCGATATGACCGGCTTTTCACTGGCAAACATGGTTAGTCACCCCCATATAGTGCGACTTGACGGGATATTTCCTGACCGTTGCTCTAGGATTACACCCCTGTGAAGTTCATGATCAAGTGCTTCGAGGCAAACTACCCCGAATCTCTCGGTGCTGTTCTGGTGCACAAGGCCCCATGGGTCTTCCAAGGTTTGTTCACCCCATGATTGGTCTTGAATAACACTACTAAACGATGATTAGGTATCTGGAAGATTATCAAGGGTTGGCTGGACCCGGTCGTGGCTGCCAAGGTCCACTTCACCAACAATGTCAAGGAAATGTCAGAGTTCATCGAGCCAAGCCACATTCTCAAAGAGCTTGACGGCCAGGAGGACTGGGACTACAAGTACGTGGAGCCAGTCGCTGGAGAGAACGACAAGATGAAGGATACGGCAACAAGAGACGCGCTGCTTTCTGGAAGGGAAGAACTGGTCCACGAGTACGAGGAGACAACCCTCCAGTGGATCAAAGAGGCCGGGACAGACAAGGAGGCAGCCATCAAGGCACAGCGCGAGGAACTTGCCCGCAAACTCAGGGATGACTACTGGAAGCTCGACCCTTACCTCCGAGCAAAGTGCGTCCTGGATCGGACTGGCGTTATCCAGGATGGTGGCAAGATCGACATGTACTCCAAGGGAGCACCTGCTCCCGCCACTCCCGCTCCCGCTGCAGCAGCTCCTACGCCGGCTTCCGCACCCGCACCCGCACCCGCGCCAACCAACGGAGCTCCCGCGGTCGAGACATCGGCCGACGATGTAGACTAGAGACCGGCACAGCCGGCATTAGATTCACGAAGGACGTACACGCAGGTTATGAGAATTGGTCGGGGGGATAAAAGAGGTTGAAAGAGCCAGGGACGTTGAATTACGGGGAATTGATATCCCTGCTATTGAGTTAAGGGTGGGGTTGTTGTTAATACCAAAACTGGCTTCTCTACATCTTGGACTTGATGTCCTCAAAGAGGGCCTTGAGCTTGTCCATATCGGTCGCCTGCTGGGGCCAACCCACGCCGAGACCCTCAGTCTCATTTGGCTTGGGAATCTCCAACGGGTGTCAGTACGAGAATTTGAGGCGGTGGTGAGAAGTGTTACCATGTGGAAGTGAACCTATGATAATTAGCTATGATGACTGGCAAGGTGGATGAATAAAGGGGGAACACTCACGTGGTCGACCATTTGATGAGCGATGCGGCCGTTGTTCTGGAGGATGTTGTAATCGGTGGCACCGGTCGCGGCGACGAGCTTCTTCACAACAGGCTGTAATAACGCAAGGGGTCAGAATGAACACACAAGGGGGCGCGAGAGAGGCTGGTGAGAGGCCTACGAGGAGTTCGCTGAGCTGATCGTCGGGGATATCAGCCAACTTGGCGCCGTGGTGCTTGGGGATGACAAGCTGCGGAGACAATGTAAGTGTATATTCACAGGATGATCATTACATGGGTGAGTTCTTACAGCATGGCCGCGGCTGAGGGGGTTGATGTCGAGAAACGCGAGTGTCTTTTCGCTCTCAAAGAGCTTGAAGCAGGGAATTTCGCCTGATGGAGGGGCGAAATGTCAGTTGATTCTGCGGTAGCGGGGGTTCGGAGATGTCTTGGGGTTGGAATCAGATGAGGAGCGGGAATGGGGACGAACCCTTGATGATCTTGCAGAAGATGCACGAAGCCAGGCTGGACGTCATGATGAGAGGATGTTGAGTCTTGCTTTTGTATTCGATAATTGAAGTCGTCTAGAAAGAGTTGAAAAATCTCCGTATCAATTGCGAGAGGGAAAGGTGAGTGAGGATGATGAAGTTGAGCAAAGGGAAGGACGGTGATTGAAGAGATGCGGAGGGCATATGCAGTGAGGTGGGCGGGGATACGGAAGCTGAGGAAGCTTGTGTGGGGTGGTTCGGGGATTGCTGGGACCGGGAGCGTCTGGAAGGGTACTTGAGGAACAAATCACTTCGAAAAAGTCGGAGTGGGACCTCCTATCGAACTCACCTCTTGCCTTTTACCAGATGTGACCGTTGGATGGCCCAACAGACTCCATTCCACCAATCTTTGGCACACCTTCATCTGGAGTACCCAGGTTCGAATTTTTGTTTTTTGAGTTCTGAATATCTTGCTCGATAGGATCCATTTGTCGCTTTTTCCCTGCGACGGATTTTGCAATTGCTGGTGCCTCTTTTGTGAAGCAGGAATCGGATTGCGCATCAGCCTGTCAAGACGCGCGCGAGGTCTTGAGGGCTAGAAGACAGCGCACGGCGTGGAGTTGCTGAAGGAGCTGCTGGGCTACTGCTGGGCTGCTGCACGGGTGACCTACCTGGCGCATCTGGAGACCTGATCCCTGGCACCATCGTCGTCATACCCCTCCTTCTGCTGCGCAAACGCCAGGTCCTTTTTTTTCTACCCAAGCCGACGTAACCCCACCTTGGAGTGACTGAACAGCCCTGGCCGAGTCTTTTGCTCGGCACCTGGAAGCAAGGCAGCCAGCCAACATAAGGCGGGCAGTCAGACCAGAACGCCGTTGTTCTTCCTAAAGTGACATTCTTCTTGCAGTAACCTTCTTGTGATACCCAGCCCGTCCCGCGTCCTCATTGATTCCCGCCTTCAAGCATCGTCAGGCTACCTTACAAACTACACCTTGAGCACATCCATCGCACATATCGCGCCAGCCCGTGTATCTCTACTACAACAGCATCTACGAAGGAAGCCCCGTTTTACGAGAAGAGGGCAGGTCATTCTAGCGAAGCAACCATCTACAAAAAGCACCCATAGCCTAAAGCAAACACCATGACCCGATACAAAAGCACCCCTCTCTACGGCGGCGCTCTAGTCAGCGACTTGCCCGACAAGTTCGCCGACGTCAGGTTGGTCCCCTCCCTATCTCACGTCCCTCGCCTTCCTCTATATCTACATATGCAGTAGACTAATTAACCCTTCCCAAAAACCACAGCAAACTCCGCGAGGTACCCGACAACCAAGAAGTCTGGATCGACTCGGACGGTTTCACGAGCATCATCTTCGACATCACGGAGCGCGTCGGTCCCGCGGGCTCGAGCCCCGAGATCGACGGCCGCGCCCTGACGACGCACCTCGAGGAGCTCGTCGGCGAGGACGTCGACACCGTCAAGGTCTGGAACACGACCGAGACCTCCTTCTCGCGCCTCAGCCCCGACATTCCCGCCTACACCCTCATCGCGACGCAGACACCGCACGCGAGCAAGTCAACCCGTTCGTCGTCGTCGTCGTCGGCGCCCGATTTCACGGCCATCATTCTTACCCTCGTACGCCTTGAGAAGGAGTCGACGGATATCTTGGTCACGATTAACGTGCCGCATATCAAGGGCGAGTACGACGAGGCCGATGTCGATTTGGAGCTCGGTAAGCAGGGAAAGCTGATTGGCGACGCTGTCGAGTATGCTGCGCGTATTTGGGAGACGTTCAAGGTGAAGGACTGGTCTTTGTTCCAGGAGGTTTGAGAGAGGCAGAAAGAGACAAGGAGCGAAAAGGCATTCGATGAGATAAAATGGAAGACGGAATATGGATATCCCCAAAGTGGAAGACGGATTGAAGATGTGAATGATGAGGGGGTGCACACCGCATGAAAAGCAGTTGACATGTAACTTCCTTCTACCGCAGGGTTACGTGAACACGGCGGGAAGGACAGGCGGCGAAGTTTGACGACGAAACGAAATGAAAGCCACACCATCTCTTGGGTTCTTTAGGTATCACTAGTTAAGTTGTTCTATGCTGAGAATTATGGTATCAAGAAAACAACGTCAGATTTGTGAATGTATATATTTCAGGATCCTCCCTATATTATGATCTTTTGTGTCACTGCCTCCGCGGATGTAAAGAACTATTGGATGATCAGAGAATCATTTAATGATGACCTGTTGCTAAGCTACGTTTATAAATAACACGACAGCTGGGTCAGCGAGCTGTCACTATCGTACTCGTCCTTGCTATATCGACGGAGCTACACGAGCACAAGAAGTCGAACAGCGATCACCATTCCGTGCAAGATTACTTCCACCATACTGACTGATAGTTGTCACCTTCGTTTCGGATAATTAATTCCGCCTTACGTTGACAAAGGCATTTGAAGCCCAGCATTTGAGTTGTATCTTGTTCAGCAAGGAGGGAAATAACGGCGTCGTCCTATAGGCCTTGGCTTTTAACAGACGTCAACCTCTACACTATGATTTTGGCGAGAACATGCAACGATTATCTTGCCTGTGGTGGAGCCTGTGCGTGATGCCAGAAATGTGAAAAGCTCTTAGAGACCTACCGGAATCCCCCTTGGACGGGATTTTAACTTGAAAACTTGAAGCCTTACTTGAATAGTAAAATTGATAAGAAACCTGGGCGCTGTATACATAAGCCTGTTAGTTAGAAATTACTTTGCGGTTGGGACTTGGCAAAAGTCGATTGGGGACAAGTTCATCATGATTAATGACACCATTGACGCTGCGTAAGTATTTTCACAATGGTCTTATGTATATAGATAGGGCAACGCGAGAGGTGATAGTTTTGTTTGAAACCTTCTACATTCGATAAGGTGGAGAGCACTTGATGATTATCCGCTCCACGGTCATCCTGTTGATGATGCGGCTGCAAAGGCACGCAGGAGCTAACCAGAGAACAAAGCGCCTATCAACAAATGAGTGTATCTCCAAACACTACCTTGATAGTCGTCTACCTCCCAGCCACACCCGCTGCTCATGAACCTTTCTGGGCCGCTCTTTGAGGCTCTCTCCAAGCTCCTTACAAATAGGGCATTTGACTAGGGGGAGGATATATACTCTATCGGATTGAAGCCTAGTTTATGGATTCTTCCCTCCTCGGCAGTGATGCGGTACCCAGCGACCGCAAAGTTGGTGCTGAACTTGCGGGTGCCAGCTGCGTAGGTCATCTGCTCAATATGAGATCTTCCCGAGGTAAGTAGCCTTGTCACGCTCCACCTGGGCTGTCTCGTAATTTTTCTATGCCAGCTGCTACGTCCGAAATATACTCCTTGTACTATACCTAGAGAATGATCACCATAGACGACAGACGAAGATTGATGGTCGTAGCGGTAGAGATAATGGCAAGGAAGGTGTCGATCGGGAAATTCGTTTATCGAGCCACTTGAGCAACTGTGTAGCATATCACATACACATCAGCAACCTGGCCGTAGACAGTAATCCTGTGCTTGCTTCTCTGTCACCCGATGAACTCAGACGGGTTCCCCTTTATTGATGATGTCATTGTCAATGCTTATGATGATGGTGTTCTGCGCCCCTGGATATGAATTTAGGAACCCATAAGAGGTGGTGATTAATTATGAAGCCATGGGCAATGAACTTTGTCGACCCTGCCTGATTCTAACGCCAACTGATCGTGTCTTCCTCCTATAACGTCAAATCCACCAGCTTAGAGCCAATCTTGTTCACATCCGCCTCCGAATCGGGGGTTGCCCGGGCACTGCCACCTCGCTTTGCCCACCGTTCTGCAATGATCTTCATTACCTCCTTCTGCTGGCTACCAGGGTGCTCCTTCTTCACCACCTTCATCTGCTCCTTGAAGAACTGCTGATACTCGGACGGCTTCCCGGCGGCTCTGGGTGTCGGTTTCGTCTGCTTCAACTGCGCCTTGCAGGAGCCACACCGATGGCGCTCGGGGTTGATGCTCTTGGAGTGGCGCTTGTACTCGAGCCCGCATTCGGTGCATTCCCACATGTACTTGAAATCGATCTCGTACGAGTGCTTCGTCGTCACCTCGATGCCACGATCCCCGAACCGCTGTGAGCACTTGGCCGCCCAGATCTTGAATTCTTTGCCGTGCGGGTTACCAGTGATGCCGTTGACCATGAAGTTGGCCAGATGGCAAAATTCGTGTGCGACGACGTTGAGGAGACGATTTTCGTCATCAATCACCTTCTCCGCGAGCTCAATGGAAGCGTGATGCTTGTGCGTGACCGATTTCTCTGACCCGTCGGCGTTCTTGGTACGGATAGTTTCGCGCCTCCAGTTCGCTCTTCCCGCTGTGGTGTTGAGTTTGGCCGACCATTGGATCTTGACTCCTCCTGTAGACTCGGCTAGAGACTGCAGCTTGCCCTGGGTGATGGTCTCGTCAAGTTTCTGGAGGAATGCCTGGGCGATATCGTGTTTCCTCTGCTCGAACGCCTTCTTGCTTTCTTTCCGGTTGGCTGTAGTTGTCTTCTGTTCTTTCGCTTTTTTCGGACTTTTCGCCGGACTCCTTTGGGCCGGGGGCAATATCAGTTTCTTGGGCGAGTGCTCCTCGTTCCATTCATCCACGAACTCCTGACTCCAGAACATATCCATACCAGGCCCATGGGGTGTCTTTGGAATACCCGGGAGCTTCTTAGGAGATATCAGTGTTTTGGTGGATGGCCTTGGCGGTGTCAATGGCGGAGTTTTTGGCGGAGCGTCTTCTTTTCTAGCCCTGCTTTGCTTCTTTGGTGGCTCGGCTGTGCTGCATTATTATGTTAGCAAGACAACAATGCTACTTACGAGGTGGCTCTTACATATCTAGCCGACGAAGAGCATCTGCCATATCGTCAGTGAGATCAACGATTGCTGACTGTGGCCGTGTCGTTTTCCTCCCGGGCACACTTTCGGTGCTTCGTTCCTTCGATTTGGTGATATTTTGAGGTCTGCTAGGCCTGGAGTCTGGGAAGTCGATATCTGGTGCAGGTTTTGTGACTGACTGACGCCCCTTCTGTCTCGGCGCGGTTGTTTCCTGACTGCGACCCGATACTGGACCGCGAGTTCTTGAAGCCGTAGAGTCGTGCCCAAAGAGTGTCGGATTTCCATCGTCCTCGAACTCTGATGCAGAATCACCAAAGAATTCAGAAATGTCGGCCTCGGTAATTTCAGTTTGCTCGTTTGTGCTGCCGTCTGATTCATCGTCTGACTTTGATGATAGGTTCCCCGTCGGTGTCACGTCTCGGCTTCTGACGCGCAACTCCCTCACTCCTACACGAGGCGCCTCCTTAGATTTGATAGGAACATCGAATAGATTCTGTCCCTCATTTCTTGAAAAAGTTCCGAATGGCCTCAATAAGGGGTTGTCTGCCTTTGCACCAAGCTTCCGGCGTCGCACAGTGGGCGGCGCAGCCTTGACCGTTGATTTCCCGGCATCGGCATCTTTCAATTTTGATGCATTCCACTGAAGAGCTTCTTCTTCGAGCTGTCTCGAGGGCGAAGCATCGTCCTCGCTATCAATGCTAGTGGTTGTTGTCTGAGCAGGTGCTTTGGTAGGTCGGCGGAATTGTTTACTCCTTTGCAGGACGGCATCTAGGTCGGGGAATTCGTCCTCACTAGACGAGGCAAAGTCGACATATCCAGTCATGGTGTTGGTTTGATTGCCGATTGTAGCTGTAAGTCAGATCCTCTCTCCGATTCCGGTACTTTGAGCTTGGGTGTGGCTTGACTTTGCACGAAAGTGTTGCAGAGCCGTCTTGTAAGGTAGATCGGTGCATGTCTCTTCGTTGCGAGGGGCAACCGCCTGCTGAAAGTGGAATGGTCATTCTGGAAGATTGCCCAATCAGGCTGGTGTTAGGCCACGCGACACGTGACTTTTGAGCGGTGGCATACAGACACGTGACAGCACTGCATGATCCATACTGTCAAAATACCTATTTGGTATAAGGTATGGCAAAGCATGAATCGGGATTCTAGTAAGCTTTGGCAGGTTATTAAGAATCACTGACAATGAAGCTGTGCCTTGAATTTCACGTCCTATGAAGAGCTCCAAGCGCAAAGCCTCCCGTTAGGGCATCAACTGTCAGGACTCTTAAGTCTGGAGAAGCAAGGAGCTTTCAGATCACGGTTCGGACCAAGAATGGCGGCCGTTCGAGAGGCTAGTCCTGGGAGTGACAGGCCCCGGGCACCCCTGCAAAGCTGAAGCTCTATGCATTCGAGAATTCGACTGCACAGCCCTGGACGAAATAATAGAAGACGTTACAGAGATGTCCATCAGGGGCCATCACCAAGAAAGGAGAGAGACCTTGAATACACCGACCTTTGCTAGCCAGTGTCACGAGAGAGGCGCGTCTCACAGGTCGGTAGCCATGAGGTAGATCTACGTTCTCCCAAGCACAGTGATAAGATGCGACCGCCGATAGGGTGTCCTGTAATGCAGTGGCCGATCAGGGACGGGGAATGCTGTGTGTCAAAACACCGGACCGCATCTGAGCAGGCAATCGGCACGCACGGAAATTTGATCCCTCTGCCCAACAAGATAAAGTACTAATTATTACTGTGTGGTACGGAGGGGACCCAGCCGAATGGAAGCGCGCATTGTTCAGGAAAACAAGATGAGACCCGCTCCCGTCAATGGAGAGTCGCCAGCGTCCCGAGACTCCTGTACTCTTGCCGAAAGGCCTACGCATGGCCTTCAGGAGTCTAGATGCCACGCCGTCACAAGGTCTCCGTAGACAAGCAGAGAAAGGAAATGGGGAGAGATATGCTGCCCGTGGAGAAGAAGGCCGCGCGGTACGGAGTACGGAGCATGGCATAAGGAGAACAGACTCAAGCCCAAAGTTCTGCCCTTGCTCACTTACAGAGTGGTTGTTAATCAACGTGATTTCCAATTGCCGTATCAAGACTCTGCAAGACCAACAAAAACAAAATCGTCCATACTGTAAGGTGCCCCAATGCCGGCTATATGCTGACAGTCAGGTTAATGGCACTGTACCAGCATCGCGAGACAAAGAACAAGAAACAGACGGATTGTGTGGATTTGGTGTCTTATCTGGCCCTTGTTGGCGGCGGCGGAACATTTCGACAAAGAAAGGAACCCCTGGAAGGCCGTTGCTAACAAGAAATTCTGGCTTTTTGGGGGGACGGGCACCGATGCCACCGAACCGTTGTGCGCTGCGCCACGAAAGCCACCTAGCACCGGCGGGAACTTGATAAGTTGGAGAGGGATCTAGCATGAAACCGTAGCCCATCCCGGGCGGCGATGCTGACGCTGACGCTGACGCCGATGCTGCTGGCTGCCAAGCATTAGGTGGTTGAGATTCATGAGGAATTGATATCCGTAGATAAGCAATGATTTGAGAGTTGGATCTGCTTCCAGACCAGATGGAAGATGCCCGGGTCTTGCTATAACTCCATGGCAGCGCACTTTCTGTATGGGATACCTATCTCTACCACGGTTCAAAATGCACATAGCGAGGCCCATCTGCCTCAAGACGCGTAACAGACTGAACGAACAATGCCAATCCTTTGAGAAAGACTAGCATGCACGATTTGTTATTTGCCATTAGCTAGTTGGAGTGACGTAAGGTACGAACAGGTAGTAATTTCGGAGGCAGCCCGAAAGCACACTCTGCCGGATCGTTATAGTCCAGCAACTTATGATATTAGGATGCCACAATGTGTGGAAAAAGACTTGGTGAAGGACTGGAGGTGTACTGTAGACGGCGGACGGACGCCCCTCCGATCGAGATCGTTGTGCAAACTCGGAATCCGGGTTTGCAGTGGATTCTTGCATGGTAGAAAATGGGTAGCTTGACATTTTGGTGTGCTGCGCTATTGTTCGCAAAGGGCAAAAGTCGATTCGCTAGGCATGCCCGAAAAATGCCATGGCAGTACCTACCTGTGCTATTCCAATTTGGCTAGACTGCGGTCCATTTACTTCAGTCTGATGTCTTCTTTCTTTCCTTCTCCAACCAAGTGGGTTGAGGGACGTGTGTATGACAACATCATCGTGGACCGTGCAAAACATTTGATTCAAAAACTGAAGATATACATATCCGTGTATGCGTCGGGTATGCATACTGTAGACGAATAACTGTGTATACGAATCGGAGAAGAAACATTCGGGCAAGAAAGGAGGGGCGGGCAAGAGGCAGTTGCGAGAGCCCGGCGCCACAGAAACAGCACTGCGCCTTCCAGATTGTCTGAATCTTCTTGCTCGGTGAGTTGTTCAATGGAGGTGTGCCTTAGTGCCCATTGCCCATTGCCATGGTGGTATCTTTCCAAGTATCTGATTGACTCGTTCCAAAGCCGGTACCTGCATCCGAACAACACATCCACATCGCGCCCGCGTCCAATTCAGGTTGGGTTTCCCACCCATTCGTTATCGCTAGTCACTTTAGCGTTGGCGTATCTTTTTTTTTCTTTCCATGAATCCAACCTCAGAGGTGAGCACGCTGCAGGCCTCCTTTTCGGCTTTGATTAGCACCCCCACCAGCCTCTTTCCCACGTACCTTTTGCCCCCACTCTCCCGCCTCCGCCCTCGCGGCCCCCCTCCAGGTTTCTTGTCCCAAAACCCAGGCAGAGCCAGGTGCCAGGCTCAAATCTTCCGGATGGCCCCAATTTCAATGGATGCATGCACGGATGGTGAGAGCATTGTGCTCTTCACCGTTAGAATCTCCTTCGTGAGTTCGTGCCATCGCGTTGGCCTCTGAGGGTTGTTAAGGCTGTGATCTACATAGAAAACTCCCTTGCGTCCATTCCACTTTGATTCAGAGGAGGCAGAACCATGCAGGAAGATCCATGGAGTGAGGAAGGAACTCATTCAGCTTACTAGTACTTCATACAGTAAACATGCGAATACATCTGGATTCTTGACAGAGGAGGCTGCTGTTGAAATAAATAGTGGACCATCAAGCGCGAGCTATGGGTCTTGATTCTCGAATTTGTGCATCGAAATGGAAACAAATCGACAAATCGTTCATCGCCTTTCCCCTGGGGCAAATTTCGCACTCGGCACAACTGTCGTCATTCCACTGTACCACCATGCCACCATGTGCCTGTAAGGTAGCATTATACCATCTTATATACCTCAAGCACAGGGCATATACTTTACTCAAGTCGCGTTCCTTCTGGGGTGACCGTGAAGCAGGTTTTGAGTAGTTCGTGCAACGGAGTACAGATACGGATGCCATGCGCGACTGGCAATTGCCTCGGCCATAGCGCTGCAGTCGAGGGATTTTGACCACTGATCATCCCGAGTTTAACATGGCATTGTTGTCATCCAATTCAGCCAATTGCTGTTGACGGTTGTTGATCTTTTCCTAGCGGTGCTGATCTGCTGTCGGGCCGCCTGCTAAAGTGAAGGTCACCACAGTAAAACGACGCGTTTCCAGGGCCCGAAAATCAGCCAACACAACAATGTTCTCTACTGTGTACGTTGAGACAGTGCGAAGAGTAAGCATCCGAAGATAGATCAATGGTGGGTTCACACTAAGGCAGGATGCAGGCAATGTGTTGGCCGCAGGTACTCGGGATTCGTACATCTGTCTGCGGATTGGTATGCTTCCAGTTCGGTGGTGCAGCGGTGGCAAACCCAATGCATCCTTTGTCGGCGTGAGGCCACTTGGCAGCCGACAGACACGAAGTGCAGCCAGCATTATTACGAGCTATCGACTCTGGAGGGTTGACAAGACTCGTGTACCAGTAGAGACACAACGCTTCTCGTGTTGTTCGCGATATAGCGCAGATACATAGCGGCAACTGAGATGTCTGTTTGACTACCAGTCGCTTTGGGCGGACTGCCGCAGTCAACTCACGTCACCAAACTTTGTTTGTACTTGCTGTCGAGCGGCATATCCGATACCTCACAGACTATAAGTCCAACCTGCGATCAATCCGATCTCTTCTGCAAGAGGTCAGAGTGTGCTGAAGTCCGCCTCTGTCTCTGCTTGCGAGCTGCAGCTGACAGCTCGCTCAGTCCGAAGGTCAAAGCGAGCGGCCTAGGTAATCAACTCTATCCGTATGCGAGAGAAACAAACCCAGTTGTTCTTCTTACTTCCTCGAGCTGGCCCGCGGATGGTGTTGCGGTATCGAAGTACCCAGTAGGACGAGCCAACCGAGGCGCTGCTGCATTTACTGAGACGGGGATATCGGCTGCCCACCCACAACCATCCGCAAAAGAACTTGCTTGTCCTTCAGCCTTCCAAATCCTTGGCTGAGGCCGGATGACGGGGACAACCGTTGTGGCTCGGAAAACGCACAAGAGTTGCAGATAATGCGGCAGCTGCACATCTGTGACAGAAGTAAAGGCAGACGAGTTGACGGTCGAAGGGAAAGTCCGCAAGGCCCATGGGCTGAAGTGGATATCTTGTCGGAGAAGTTGAGAACCATGCTTCCACTGCTTTGGTCTGGTTTGAACCAATCTCGGGAAAGATGATCTGAGGTCGGGTTCATGGGGAGAATGGCATGGTGCGGAGCGAGACGAGTTTGACCGTTGACGGGATCTCGGGAACAAGATGCTCTCGTCGGTCGATAATGCCCTAGGATTGCCACCTATTCCTTATTATCCTCGCTAGCTCATGGACGATGTACGCGTCCAACTCGTATCGAACATTTCAAGATCGATACGGCGTTAACGGCAACCGCGACGGGCCGAGAGGGAGGCAGAATGTCCAGTCCACCAGTCTGACAGCGGATTTGACGAGCAGCATTTTGCTGGGCTGGGAAAACCAATTCCCTTTTTGGCGAGGCGGCGGTGCGAGAACTGAAGGAATACAGGTTTGAGAGGTCAGACGTAGCTGCGACGAGATGAACCCTCACCCAATCCCCGTGGATCTCGGTTGTGATCTGGACAGGACAGGACCTTGACACGCTTGAGTCGACCCCTGCCCTAGCTGTTGATTACCTAGCAGCAAGTACCGGAACGCCCGGCCTTGCTCTGGAAGGCAGGCCAAAGATCCAGGTACGCAGCACGCAGTAGCGTCCCCTGTTGCGCGGATCGGTTGCCCCTTTCCCGTGAGAGGCTCAGCCCGTTCTCCCTCGTTGAGACATTTGTCCACGACCAATCGAAAGGGAAAGACGAGATTCAATAATAACAGTATTGAGGGAAAGAGACGGATTGATAATCCGATGGAGACGTGTTTGATGGAGTGCCCCATGGAGTCAGCATCCAGCTGCCAAGGAACGGAACGCTCGACAGATAACGATCCTGCGTACGTAGTAGTACTATTATGGTCAAGGAGATGCGGTTCTTTCAGGCTTCCAGAATCCAGCTTGCCATATTTGCTGGGATTGAAAGTGAAAGTGCCAACCCATGGCGATGCGTGAAGTGACCTCCAACTTTTCGTTTTGAAAGTGGCTGGGTGCCGTATGACATATGGATACAATGCAACTCCAGAGCGAATTGCTTTGTAGAGAGGCCTAGCATACGAACAAAATGGCTCCTCCTGGACGAGTGAAGTAATCTCTAGATCCTGTGTACGCGGTAGGTCGGGGATACCAAAGTGAGGGCCGAATGAACACGCAGTAGATAGAAATGAAAGAGACACTCACACCTGGGCTATGAATAGCAGCACCTGTATCTGTATGTGTAGCTACAGGGTAAGGAGTGAGAGTGTGAGTGAGGTGAAGAATCAAGTGAGTGAGTGAGTGGGCGAGTGAGGGCGGTGTTTGACGTTCCTCTATAGTGGAGCCGTGCCCCCCAAAAGGCAATTCGCATCCAATGACATTGGACGTTCATCACCCCCCTTCCTTGGCCTGCCAATTCAACACAGCCCCTGTAGGGTGCAGGTGGCAGGTCGGAGGTCTGAGCCTTGAAGTTGGAGCGGAGGGTGACGGGAGTTTTCTCGCCTTGAATCTGGCTGTCTGGCACTGAAGTCTGGCACTGTCACTGCCAGTCAAAACTCAATGACGGCGGGCTGCAGGCCTGCACTTGAACCTCACCCTCCTGCCGGGACCAGCCCCCTGTCCGTCGTAATTCCCCACCCTCTCGAGGAACGTACCTTTTCTCACAGTGCGACGCTGAGGGCAGAGTGGGCAGGTACTTTCTCGTTCCTGCCCGTCTCTTCAACCCGCGGGCAGAGCTTGACTGGCCAGGACATCCCACTCTTTCCGCCCACAGACACGACACGCCGTTTGCCCCGGCTCCTTGCCCAGCTGGACTTCGACTTGTCTGTTCTTTTTCATCTGACCAGTCAACGTGCAGGAATGCAGTCGCACAGCCACGACTTCTTCCCGGAAAACTCAGAAGAACTTACGCAGTAAGGTGGTAAAGAGAACCACAACTTTGGAGATCGAGACAGAGACGTCCTGCGATTTGCAACTGAAGAGAAAGGGCAAGGAAGGAAAGAAGAAAAGGCGAAAACAATTGCCCACTCCTCAACGCGTTCCAACTTTCAAGATGCCGCTGCCGCCTGCATGAGGCAAGGCAGGTGACTGTGGTATCGTTCTGTGCCTGGATGTGAGGTACTTCCTTGGACGAGGTCAATCCTGGACAATAGGTGGGTCACCTTCATCATCACCAAGCCCTGTCTACCTTATGGAGCCTACCGCACTACGAACTCTCCTGTCCTTCAACCGGCGGCATGTCTGAATCTGGTCCAGGTCCTGAAGGCGCTTCCAAAAACACTGCTCCTGCCTGTGAGTGTATCCGTACGGAAATTTAGTTGGTCTTCCCATTCGTACTATTCAGACCTGTGCCTGCCTTGTTGGTGCAGACTGCAGTTATCTTGATTCTGGTTCCACCTTATACTGTGTAAATGGAAGGCTCCCTGTGTGGACCCACCCTGTTCTAATTTTTCCTGCTTGCTGCAGCCCGTTCAGGACGGGCCGTCTGGGATTCTGAAGGGGGTGTCTCTCCTCCTTTTCCTTTTCCATATTTTTTTTGTCTTGTTTTTGGTGCATACCTACGTAGCTGCCGGCGCGACTTGCTGTGCACTGTATGAATAAGGTAAGGTAGGTATCCGTACAGAGAGAAGGGAGCAGAGAAGGAAAGGAAAGGAGACCGGACAGGTCCTGCCTGATTCTTGAATTGTCCCTCTCCTTTTCGCCCAGTTATGCATCCAAATGTGCCTGGGTAGGTACTAGCAGCATCCCGTCCCTCTCCTGTCCGTCGTTCGTTAGAGAACAATCATTGCACTGTACTGTACAGGCCTGTTGCCGTTTCCCTCCCATCATCTGAGGATCTCAAGTGCCTGTCAACTTCAAGGTTGTGTGCTTGTATCATCTCCCACTGTGCCGCACCCCCAGTCTTATCCCTTAACCGCCCATCCATCCACCTATCCATCCATCTGCCTCCCCCCTTTTTGAAGCATTGTGGCGTGGGCTGTTACTTGTCTATGTATTCGTAAAGGTACCGTCCCCTTAGTCTGTCGTCTCTTGCCTTAGCACCAGCAGGCCCGTTGTCACTTCCATCAACTCCCTCTATCCGTACCTTACCTACCTCCTGCTCCTCCACCCAACCTCTTCTCTCCCGCTGCCTCACCTCGAACCTCGCCTTTTTACCTCCTTCCACACCACAACAGGTTCGCACCTTCCATACCTCGCGTTCCGTCCACCCCTTTTCTTCCCTCCTTCCACCTGCGCTTTTTCTACCCTTAATTCATCACGCTCGTTTGTGAGACGGTCTCCCTGGGCAGTCGCGGATTTCAAAACAACAACAAAAAAAAAGTATTACACATCACCAGTCAATCGCTTCGTCGTCTTCTCCAAAGCCGGCCAAGCTTTTGGGTCTACTGCAAGAGGTCGTGCTTTGCCCTCCTCTCTTGAGCAGTCCAACGCATCGTGTATCCGGCGCCAACCTTGCCCAACCTCTTTGGTTCACGGTTTACCACCTCCAAGGGAACAATCACCAAGCCAACTACGCCAGTCGGCCTTGCCGTGCTCCCGCAGCCCCCTTCCTCTACCTCACGCCGCCGAGCCACTAGACGGTTTACGACTTTGCAATCCAAATCACTGTCGCTATCTACTCTTGTTGTGCCGGCCACATCAGTTTGGGCTCACCATCGTCAGCCCTCCCACTGATCCTGCCACAACTACTTCGAGAATCCTCCCTGATGACTTTTGGACGGTCAGTAACCCAGCCTCTCCTCTACTCCCCTAAAGGCTCTCTTGGTTTTCTCTTCCTCCACAACCCCCGCTTGCCAATGGATGTGGCTTGCAATATTATCGATCCGTCCGTACTGACTCTGATGCTCTGCTAGATAATCGCTTTTCAGAATGTCGGGATACCCAGCCGGTGGTGCTGGTGGCGGTGGCCACCAGGGCTACGATGACGGCTACGACCAACAGGGTCGCGGCCATGGAGGAAACGGAACTCAGCAGACCGATTCCTATTACCAGGACGACCAGCAGTACTATGATCAGCATGGTGCCTACGACGCCCACGGTGGTCACCCCCAGCAAGGTGGTGATGGTTACTACGATGAGTCGTATGTTCTTCATTTTTGTTGACTCCAGTGGAAAGATTGTGCTAACGATACTCTCCAGGGGCTACTACAACGCCGACCCGAACAATGCCTACCACCAGGATGGCGGATACTACGACAACAACGAGCAGTACCAGGACGGCTACTATGACAACAACCACCCCAATGGCTACTACGACCAGGACTACAACCAGGGGCATGCCGGTGGACAACGCCATCAAGGCTCCGAGGAAGACTCTGAGACCTTCAGTGACTTCACCATGAGATCCGACATGGCTCGAGCTGCCGATATGGATTACTACGGCCGCGGCGATGAACGTTACAACAGCTATGATCAGGGCGGTGCTCGTGGATTCAGACCCCCTTCCTCCCAGATTTCCTATGGCGGAAACCGCTCTTCCGGGGCCTCGACTCCTAACTACGGCATGGACTACGCCAACATGATGTCGGCTGCTTCTCGCGAGCCGTACCCTGCCTGGAGCGCCGATGCTCAGATTCCCCTTTCCAAGGAGGAGATTGAGGACATTTTCCTCGATCTTTGTGCCAAGTTTGGATTCCAGCGGGACAGCATGCGCAACATGTACGACCACTTCATGATTCTTTTGGACTCGAGAGCTTCCCGCATGACCCCTAATCAGGCGCTGCTGTCTCTCCACGCCGATTACATTGGTGGAGACAACGCCAACTACCGCAAGTGGTACTTCGCCGCTCACCTGGACCTGGATGACGCAGTCGGCTTCGCCAATATGAAGGGCAAGGGTCTGCGTCGCAAGGCCAAGAACAAGAAGAAGAAGAAGGGTGAAGCTGAGAACGAGGCCGAGGCTCTGGACGACCTTGAGGGTGATAACTCTCTCGAAGCTGCCGAGTACCGCTGGAAGACGCGTATGAACCGCATGTCTCAGCATGACCGCGTTCGCCAGCTTGCCCTGTACCTGCTCTGCTGGGGTGAAGCCAACCAAGTTCGCTTCATGCCCGAATGCTTGTGCTTCATCTTCAAGTGTGCCGACGACTACCTCAACACCCCCGCATGCCAGAACTTGGTGGAGCCTGTGGAGGAGTTCACCTTCCTCAACAACGTCATCACACCCATCTACCAGTTCTGCAGAGACCAGGGCTACGAAATCTCGGATGGCGTCTACGTGCGACGCGAGCGTGATCACGACAAGGTCATCGGATACGACGACTGCAACCAGCTTTTCTGGTACCCCGAAGGAATCGAGAAGATTGTCCTCGAGGACAAGTCCAAGTTGGTCGACATTCCTCCTGCCGAGCGATACCTCAAGTTTAAGGACATCAACTGGAAGAAGTGCTTCTTCAAGACATACAAGGAGACTCGGTCATGGTTCCATTTGCTTGTTAACTTCAACCGTATCTGGATCATTCACTTGACCATGTTCTGGTTCTACACTGCACACAACTCTCCTAGTTTGGTCGTCGGTCCTTCGTACGAGCAACAAGCCAACCAGCAGCCGACGACGGCCCAGAACTTCTCTATCGTTGGATTCGGTGGTACGATCGCCGCGCTCATTCAGGTTTTGGCTACTCTGGCTGAGTGGGCCTACGTGCCGCGCAAATGGGCTGGCGCGCAGCACTTGACCAAGCGTCTCCTGTTCCTGATCTTCATTCTCATCATCAACGTTGCGCCCTTCGTCTACGTCTTTGTGCTCCCGAACCCCAATGAGCAGATTGCTAAGATCCTCGCCATTGTGCAGTTCATCATTGCGCTCCTCACCTTCATCTTCTTCTCGGTTATGCCGCTCGGCGGTCTCTTCGGCAGCTACTTGACCAAGAACTCGCGCAAGTACGTTGCCAGCCAGACATTCACGGCAAGCTACCCGCGCTTGAAGGGCAATGACATGGCCATGTCCTACGGTCTCTGGGTTGCTGTCTTCGGTGCCAAGTTCGGAGAATCCTACGTCTACCTGACTTTGTCATTCAGAGATCCCATCCGATACCTCACCATTATGAACATCGAGTGTCTCGGCGACAAGATCATTGGCGATGTTCTGTGCAAGAAGCAGCCGTACGTGCTTCTGGCTCTGATGGCCTTCACCGATTTGATCTTTTTCTTCCTCGACACGTACCTGTGGTATGTCTTGGTCAATGCCATTTTCTCCATTGCCCGATCCTTCTACATCGGTTCTTCCATCTGGACACCTTGGAGAAACATTTTCTCTCGCTTGCCCAAGCGTATCTACTCCAAGATTCTCGCTACTGGCGACATGGAGATCAAGTACAAGCCAAAGGTTCTCATCTCCCAAGTGTGGAACGCCATCGTCATCTCCATGTACAGAGAGCACTTGCTGGCCATTGACCACGTACAGAAGCTTCTCTACCACCAGGTCCCTTCCGAGCAGGAGGGTAAGAGAACATTGAGAGCGCCTACTTTCTTCGTTTCTCAGGAAGATCACTCGTTCAAGACTGAGTTCTTCCCTACCGACAGCGAAGCCGAGAGACGTCTTTCCTTCTTCGCTCAATCGCTGTCGACTCCTATCCCGGAGCCCGTGCCAGTCGATAACATGCCGACCTTCACCGTCCTCATCCCTCATTACAGTGAAAAGATTCTGCTTTCTCTCCGTGAGATTATTCGCGAGGATGAGCCCTACTCTCGCGTGACTTTGCTTGAGTACCTCAAGCAGCTTCACCCGCATGAATGGGACTGCTTCGTCAAGGACACGAAGATCCTGGCCGATGAGACCTCCCAGTTCAACGGCGACGGCAACACCAACGAGAAGAACGAAAAGGACACCGCCAAGAGCAAGATCGACGACTTGCCCTTCTACTGCATTGGTTTCAAATCTTCCGCCCCCGAGTACACCCTCAGAACCCGTATTTGGGCATCTCTTCGCTTCCAGACCTTGTATCGCACGATCTCTGGCTTCATGAATTATAGTAGAGCTATCAAGCTTTTGTATCGCGTGGAAAACCCAGAGGTTGTCCAAATGTTCGGTGGCAACTCCGACAAGCTCGAGCGTGAGCTCGAGCGCATGGCTCGTCGCAAGTTCAAGCTCTGTGTTTCCATGCAGCGTTACGCCAAGTTCAAGAAGGAAGAGATGGAGAACGCCGAGTTCCTCCTTCGTGCCTACCCCGATCTTCAGATCGCCTACCTCGACGAAGAGCCCCCTCTGGCTGAGGGTGAGGAGCCTCGTCTGTACTCTGCTCTCATCGACGGTCACTCGGAGATTATGGAGAACGGCATGCGCAAGCCCAAGTTCCGCATTCAGCTTTCCGGCAACCCCATCTTGGGAGACGGCAAATCCGACAACCAGAACCACTCGCTCATCTTCTACCGCGGTGAATACATCCAGCTTATCGACGCCAACCAGGACAACTACCTCGAGGAGTGCCTCAAGATCCGATCCGTCCTTGCCGAGTTCGAGGAGATGAAGACTGATAATGTCAGCCCCTACACTCCTGGTGTCAAGAGCAAGATGACCAACCCTGTCGCTATTCTTGGTGCTCGCGAGTACATTTTCTCTGAGAACATTGGTATCCTCGGTGACGTTGCTGCTGGAAAGGAACAGACATTCGGTACTCTGTTCGCCCGTACTCTTGCTCAGATTGGAGGCAAGCTCCATTACGGTCACCCGGATTTCCTCAACGGTATCTTCATGACGACCCGCGGTGGTGTTTCCAAAGCCCAAAAGGGTCTGCATCTCAACGAGGATATTTACGCCGGCATGAACGCCATCTTGCGTGGTGGCAGGATCAAGCACTGCGAGTACTACCAGTGTGGTAAGGGTCGTGATTTGGGTTTCGGCTCAATTCTTAACTTCACCACCAAGATTGGAACTGGTATGGGTGAGCAGATGCTGTCTCGCGAGTACTACTACCTCGGAACTCAACTGCCTCTGGACCGCTTCCTCTCTTTCTACTACGCCCATCCTGGTTTCCATCTCAACAACATGTTCATTATGTTGTCCGTCCAGATGTTCATGATCTGCTTGCTCAGCTTGGGCGCCCTCCGGAAAGAAACCAAGGCGTGCGACTACAACCGCGACGTTCCCATCACCGATCCTCTCTTCCCTACTGGTTGCCAGAATACCGATGCTCTCATGGATTGGGTGTACCGCTGCATTCTCTCCATCATCTTCGTGTTGCTTTTGGCTTTCGTGCCGCTGGTCGTCCAAGAGTTGACTGAGAGAGGTTTCTGGCGTGCCGCCAAGCGTCTTGGCAAGCAGTTCTCTTCCCTCTCGCCGTTCTTCGAGGTCTTCGTTTGCCAGATTTACGCAAATTCGGTACAGCAGGATCTCTCGTTTGGCGGTGCCCGGTACATCGGTACTGGTCGTGGCTTTGCGACTGCTCGCATTCCCTTCGGTGTCTTGTACTCTCGTTTTGCCGGCCCTTCGATTTACTTCGGATCTCGTCTCCTAATGATGCTTCTCTTCGCCACCGTCACCATCTGGCAAGCCGCACTGGTCTACTTCTGGATCTCCCTTCTCGCCCTGGTTATCTCACCCTTCCTGTACAACCCGCATCAGTTCGCTTGGAGCGATTTCTTCATCGACTACCGCGACTTCTTGCGGTGGTTGTCCCGTGGTAACTCTCGCTCCCACGCATCTTCCTGGATTGCCTTCTGCCGTCTGTCTCGTACCCGTATTACAGGTTACAAGCGCAAGGCTCTCGGTGACCCATCTGCCAAGATGTCGTCCGACGTACCCCGTGCGGCCATCACCAACATGTTCTGGGGCGAGATTCTTACTCCTCTGCTCCTCGTGGCCGTCACTGTCATTCCGTACCTGTACATCAACGCCCAGACCGGCGTCTCTGCTGACAACAACCCCGACGCCTCATCTTCGGCGATCAAGCGCACCAACTCTTTGATCAGAGTCGGAGTTGTCGCACTGGCCCCTATCGCCGTCAACGCCGGCGCGCTGTTGATGTTCTTCTTCATGGCCTGTTTCATGGGTCCCCTCCTGAGCATGTGCTGCAAGAAGTTCGGTAGTGTCCTTGCGGCGATTGCCCACGGCATTGCCGTGGTCATGTTGCTTGTCTTCTTCGAGGTCATGTTCCTGCTCGAGTCTTTCGATTTCGCCCGAACTCTGCTTGGCATGATCGCCGTGGTCGCCATCCAACGTTTCGTCTTCAAGCTGATTATCTCGCTCACTTTGACGCGTGAGATCAAGACGGACGCGGCGAACATTGCATTCTGGACCGGCAAGTGGTATTCTATGGGATGGCACTCAGTTTCTCAGCCCGCCCGTGAATTCCTCTGCAAGATTACGGAGCTGAGCATGTTCGCGGCCGACTTTGTTTTGGGCCACTTCCTTCTCTTCATCATGCTTCCGGTCATTCTTGTGCCCAAGATTGACATGTTGCACTCGATGATGCTCTTCTGGCTTCGTCCTGGGTACGTATCACCATCACTCGTCCACAATCCGTTCCCGC
Source organism: Colletotrichum simmondsii (assembly GCA_001563135.1). Lineage (NCBI taxonomy): Eukaryota > Fungi > Ascomycota > Sordariomycetes > Glomerellales > Glomerellaceae > Colletotrichum > Colletotrichum simmondsii. The sequence continues at coordinate 447,731 of JFBX01000863.1, forward strand.
AGCATTGCTAACAAACCCCTCACAGTCGCCAAATCCGCCCGCCAATCTACTCGATGAAGCAGTCCAAGTTGAGACGCAAGCGTGTCTTCCGCTATGCCATTCTCTACTTCACCATGTTCATTCTCTTCATGGCTCTCATGATCGGCCCTGCCGTCGCTGGTGACATGATCCCCATGAGCATCTTCAAGTCTCTGGACACGACGGACCTGGCCCTGATCCAACCTACCAGCCTTAACAACGACAACACGCGTGGAGAGACTGAGACTGGAACTGGAGCGCCAGACTACTCGGGAGCCTACCTTACGATGACTTCATCGTCGGCAAAGGCGTCCAAGACTAGCAACTCGCAGAGAGTGCGCCTTTTCTAATTGTACGAGCTGTATCATAGACGCATTTGGGGGTGGTAGAGAGAGTCGTCGTTCCACAAGCGGTCTAGGGACGTTCCGAGGAAGGACGAACAACCCAGACTTCGGCGGCAGGTTTTTAATGTCCATTATCAGGCGTGTATTGTGTCTTTCCGACTGCTACCTATTCATTTCTCTTTTTGTACGGGCAGGAAAACATGGCTGGCATGGAATCACGGCTATGAAGGCCTGCAGACTACGTATATCACCAAAGGCCAAGAGTGAGATTACCTTAGACGGGTGTATAATCAAGTCCCATTTTGTTCACATACACGCCCTACCTACTAAGTCGTAATTTGCCATGATTTGATGTGACCCACTGCAATTCGTCGTCCGCGACGCGGGATGTACGTAGCTACCTCTGTTGGGTTTAGGTGCCGAGTTCAAGGCTAGGTGACCAGACTGACCAGTCCCCCCGCTTTGGTGGGCTGAGAGAGGGAGTTGCCCAAGATACGAGTCATGCCTTCCATCGAAGAAGAGAGTATTACAAGTCTGTTTTATGAGTGATGAAGGACCGTATTTGCCCTCGGAGAACTGGGTAAGGTGAATGGCAATAACTGAGGTATTCGTATCCGGACCACAAGTGTGTTATGCGTGGAAATGCAATAATGAGCATTGCATCCTTAAGAGGTATAGATGGATTATGCGAAGACGCAGGGCTGTCCAGGTACTCAGGGGCAGAGAAGCTTGTGGGCCAATCAGAAGTGTGTTGAAAGGACATGAAAGGATCGACCGCCAGGGGGCGCGCTCGGGGAAAAAAACCGCGTCGGAGGTGCTGTCACTTTGGCGCATTTTCAAGACCTGAGCGCACTTGTGACTTGGTCGATTTGTCGATTTCTTGCCTCGGGTTCCCTCACGAAGGCACCTTGCCAACTCGTTGCTACCTCAAATATCCTACACGAGCGTCCCGAAAGGAAAGCCTGCATCATCGTGTGTCTTGCGCCCCTTTGTCTGTAGCACCGAGTTTCTGGACTTATCACTCCAGGGCTCCATACATCAGGGTACCTTAGCAGGCGCAAAGCACCTATCGCACCAGGATTGGCTGACGGTCCAACGCACCATCCCGTCATCCTCATTTCCTTCACAAAGGTACCACGTCCGGATTCTTCGGCCGCGACTGCTCACAACTTGACCCATTCTAGAACACATCAAGTTGTCGACCTGCCTTCAGCATCTATTCGTCTCTTTCAGTCAACTCGTGCGATCGAACTACATTATCCCACCTCTGCCATCTCGTCAAAGCCATCATGGACGCTGGCGAGGCCCAAACGAAGCTGATCGCCTGGCTGCACGAGGCCTCCGAGGCCTTTCAAAAAGTCCCTGGATCAGCCGTTCTAATTCGCTACATCCAATCGAGCTACCAGAATGATCCCATTCGCTCTGGCATCGAGCTAGTTCTCTTCATATTCTTCGTCCGCTATCTCTTGTCGCCCTCCTATTCAACCCAGAAGCAGAATTTCATCAAACTCCGCGATGATGTGCGTTGAATTCAATGTCCTATCCCGGCCTCTTGGCTCTGATGCCCCAAGCCTTTTACTGACACTGGTCGCTAGGAAATCGACGAGTTGGTAGAAGACTGGACCCCGGAGCCGCTTGTGGCTCCTCAAACAGCTCTTGAGGAGATCGAGGCTGAGAGGTTGCCTGTGATTGTTGGGTATGAACGACCTCCCCTTTCCCGTTGATGATCATTTGCTCGGGAACCACTTGGCTGACATTTTCCAGACCGACCGGTCCCAAGACCAAGCTCGCAAACGGACGCACCGTCACGAACCTCGCTTCATACAACTTCTATAACTTCAATGCCAACGAACAGATCAAGGACAAGGCCATCCAGACGCTGCGCACCTACGGCGTGGGCCCATGCGGTCCTCCCCAATTCTACGGCACTCAGGACGTGCACATGAAGACCGAAGCAGACATCGCCGCCTATCTTGGTACTGAAGCCTGCATTGTGTATGCCCAAGCCTTCTCTACTATCTCGAGTGTCATCCCCGCCTTCTGCAAGCGCGGAGATATCATTGTCGCTGACCGCGCCGTCAACTACTCCATTCGCAAGGGTATGGAGGCGTCCCGAAGCACCATCAAGTGGTACAACCATGGTGATATGGACGACCTTGAACGTGTCATCCGGAAAGTGGTTAAGGACCAGAAGGGCAAGAAGTTGACAAGAAGATTCATCGTCTCTGAAGGCCTCTTTGAGATTACGGGAGACAGCGCGGACCTGCCCAGACTTGTGAGTGATTCGTCTGGCGCGCTACCTTCGCCACCACAGAAAAGAGACCATTGTTGGCTAACAAGACATACAGGTTGAACTGAAGCATAAGTACAAATTCCGCATCATCCTCGATGAGACTTGGTCTTTTGGTGTCCTCGGCCGAACTGGCCGGGGCCTTACGGAAGCGCAAAACGTCGACCCTTCCCAGGTAGACATGATTGCTGGCTCTCTCGCCGGCCCTCTTTGCGCTGGAGGCGGCTTCTGCGCCGGTGCCAAGGATGTTGTTGAGCACCAACGTCTCACGGCAGCTTCTTACACCTTCTCGGCTGCTCTGCCAGCCATGCTTGCGGTCACCGCCAGCGAGACTCTCAGCGTTTTGCAATCCAACCCGGACATCCTTACGCAGTGCCGTGAGAATACCAAGGCCATGAGGGCACAGCTGGATCCTCGCAGTGACTGGGTCGTCTGCACCAGCTCGCCCGAGAATCCCATCATGCTGCTGGTGCTTAAGGCCGAGGTCGTCGCTGCGCGCAAGCTTACACGAGAGGACCAAGAAAGGCTGCTACAAGACTGCGTTGATGAGGTAAGCAAGCCATTGACATATGAGATTCCAGAAGAAGACGGTGCTGACCGTGGCTTGCCCATCAAGGCCCTTGCAAACGGGGTTCTCATTACGCGCCTCAAGAGCATGCCCATTGCCAACGACCTGAACCCGAAGGATGACAGCTGGCAGATTCAGCCAGCGCTCAAGGTTTGCTTGACCACCGGCTTGCCTAGGAAAGACATCGAGAAAGCAGGTGTCACGATCCGACACGCCATCACGAAGGTCATGACCCGGAAGTCGAGCTCCAAGTCATCATAGCGTACTTGACTCATACTCTACTTGGAATGACTTTATGCGGGTGTCGTTTTCACATGCGTACTGGGACTTGTGTCGAACATAGATAACCGGAATCGAGATCACGGCGGCTGGGGACTCGGATACCCTAGAGAGTTCGCGGGCTCACTTGTAATGACATACATATACATACTAATTAATCCTAGAGGCTGGAACAGAAGTCAAATATTTACATCTCGGACGTCTCCTTTCGCACAGGAATTTGAAACAATCAGGGTGCGGAGCTATACAAGAGAGAGCTCGGAACGCTAGACAAAGACTGGAAAAGTTTTGCCAAAGGGGACATGAGTGATGGCAGCATACACAAAGGCCGTAATGCCAGCCACCACCCACTTCCCGCTGTCAGCTCGGCCCCGGATCCGGCATCGGGCGGACGGTCAACTGGCCCCAACAACTCGGCATTATGCCGCCCTCCACTTTTGTCGACGGACTCCGTAGGCCCAGACCTTTCGGAAAGTTTTCTCTCTTTCCCCTTCTTCATCCGGCCAAACCGCAGCTTCGGGTCCTGCTAGTGTTCTAGACCAGCGATACATCTCTTAGACATGCTCTACCATCCGCGTTTTGCCCTCTTCCGATGGCTTTCAAGGGGTTTTCAAGACTAAGCCCCAGAAGTCGGGGGAGTGACGAGTCTTCTTGGAACACGCGTCAAGGTCTTTTTGACTAGGTACGAATCGGTAAATCCATTGCGCTACTAGGCACTTGGATCGGGTACCTGTATGACATTGGCGTTCAAAGACCGGCCGCCTCTCGAAGGCCGGGCACCGCCTTTCATTACCTACACGGCGCCGATGAGGGTTTCAAGCGAGAAGCCTTGACAGTACCTGCCTTAGGCAGGTTGTGTCGTCGTCTTCCTCCTCGGAGGCTTGAAGAGGTAGAACGCAGGAGGCTCCGAACCATATGTGTGGAGCTGGGTCCAGGTTACAGAGTATTTTGATCATACGGTGACCTCTATAAGATGCCTCGGTGTCGTTCCTTTTTCATCTCATGAGCTCTCGAGATCCTCACACATTCATTGAACCGCCTGAGACGACCATCTCTATTGCCTCCCTTCACTTTCCTTATGCTTCTTGAGTAGAAACAACATTCCTTCAGTTGCAGAACCCAATCCTACCTGGCATACAAGTGCAACGCTTCCCATACATTGATCTACTGTAAGTTGGCGCTTGCCTCACAAAGCGTGTGTCGATCACAGGAAGGAATTCCACGTCAAATGCTGACCTACATTACAAGATTAAGGCCCGTCAAGCATCGCGTTCTTGGCTGTACTTACTCGGAGCAATCGAACCTACACTGATCGAACTCAGAAGACGACACTGAGGACCAGAAACTCATTGACACCAACGGCTCGACATTTGTTCATCTTTATCTCCAGATACGGAGAACAAAGTGTGGCCAACACTCTGCAAATCAACAACAACAACTTGAGCTACGAAACCCATTTTCGGAAGTGAGTTAAGAAGTCTACATCGATTCCTTGGTGATTTTCCATTCCTCTGGAGGGGTTCCTCGGCCCCTCGGATACCTGCTGGCTCTTTCCACAAGTGCAATGTGTTGCTTGTTACAAGTGGGAACCAACATTCCTGCCTCCGGCTGCGCTGTCTCTCCCTCCGCTCGTTACTCCCTTCCCGTCTCATTTCCCATTCAATTGTCTCCCGTACCTCATCTTACCCCGTTCCTGCAGTTCTTGGAACAAGACATCAAGCCCCTGCCGAGCAACTTTGTTGTATGATTGGGACGCGAGAAGTCACAGCCAGGTACCAAGGACGCCCCCGTGGGGGTGGAGGACTGACGCTACTTGAATACGCCATGCCCGCCATCTCTGCCTCTTTTGGGGCTTCTCGTCTTTTCCATCTTCTTGTCTTCGTTCCCTCGTCCTATACTATTGCCCGTCGCCGTTGGCTTCGTGTAGTGCAAAGCTGTATCGACAGCGATTCGTTCCTTTCCTGCTGATGTTGTTGCTTTCGTTGTAGTCACTCATTTTCTAACCCTACCATTCTTCTCTCTCGTTCAATCCTGATTCCAAACCTGTTTAACTCACGATTCTGTCGCTACATAGCCTAACTTTGAACAATCCTGTTCCAGCGAAATCCAACTTCAACCGAAGCCTAGAACCACGGGCGTCTACATCACCATATTCTCTGGTATTTTTACTTTGCCTAAATCGGGCCCTAGAAAATTCGCAAAACGGAAATGAAGTCTACCGGTATCTCGTCAACACTGGCGCTCGCTGCCTTGCTTGGGCTCTCGGCTGCTCATCCCAAAGGTGAGCCGGACTTGTTCGTTGCCATGAAGTTCAAGAGCATATCTGACACTATTGTGTAGGCACTAGAGATGTCAAAGGAGCAATTGTTGGGCCCGAGAAGATCCTCGTTACTGATTCTTCACTCAACGAGGCGACCGAGGCCCCTCAAGTAGTTGTCTATGTCGACGAAGAGGGCACCCCCTTGGAAACGACCGTCGAAACGGTCCGCTTCGTGCCTCCATCGCAATCAGCCGAACGCCCCTCGAAGCCTGTAGATCTCAAATCCCGATCTGAGGAACTAGCCACCCGCGTTACCTCGTCACGAGATCTTATCAGTGACCTCCTAGGCTCTTCTTCTCCGTTGGTCGCCTCAACGACCACTTCACTCTCCCTTTCTTCAACATCATCCTCTACGCCAACACCATCCTCCCTCACTTCGAACTCGACTCTCACTTCAAACTCGACCCTGAACGGAATTGCATATGCCCCTTACACAGCAGCGGGACTGTGCAAGACAGCCGCTGAGATCGACGCCGACTTCACGGAGCTCAAGGGGAAGTACTCGGTAGTGCGCACCTACGGTACCGACTGCAATCAGATCGCGAACGCCCTTCCCGCGGCTAAGAAGGCCGGTCTCAAGCTCTTCTTGGGTATTTTTGACATCAGCTCAATCTCTGACCAAGTCGCAGCCATTAGTACGGCAGCCAACGGCGACTGGTCTCTGATCGATACTGTCAGTGTCGGCAACGAATTGGTCAACAATGGCAAAGCCACAGCGCAGCAAATCGTAACAGCTGTCGGGGAGACTCGCAAGCTCCTTCGCGCTCAAGGTTACGCCGGCCCTGTCGTAGCTGTTGATACCTTTGTAGCGGTTCTTGCCAACCCTTCACTTTGTGATGCTTCTGACTACTGCGCGATGAACATTCACCCCTTCTTCGACAGCAACACGGCGGCAAAGGACGCTGGCGCGTTCATCACCAACACGGTTGCTCAGGTCCAGGCCAAGCTCACCGACCGAAGCAAGCGTATCGTCTGCACGGAGACGGGTTGGCCATGGAAGGGAAATTCCAACGGTGCCGCTGTGCCAGGTCTTTCTGAGCAAAAGTTGGCCGTCGACTCAATCAAGAATGCATACGCAAGCCATCCGAATGATGTGATTCTCTTCTCTGCTTTCAACGACCTCTGGAAGCATGCTGAGGCAGCGACCTTCAATGCGGAGCAGTACTGGGGCATCGGAGCTTTGTACTCGGCATCTGGAAAATAAGCAGAAGGGCTGCTAGAGGAGGAAGCGAGATGGTCGTTTGTTTCTGCTAGGCTGCGGGCAAGCCAAGGACGAGGTGGATACGTATGATTTTTCTGGTTGAAATGACGAGTATCAAAACTTTCGTGTAACATGTATTACAAAACAAGTTCTTTTTTGGAATGAACTTCTGTTCAACTGCATCTTCCTTCGTGATCTAGTCCATGCGTGCATTTTTTATATCTTCAGAGATTCTTGTCTCATGGTCTACTGAAGTTCACCAGGCTGACGCAATCTGAGTTGTGAAGAGACCGGCGCAGCTTCTTTTTGGTTCCCAAATTCATTCTTAGGGGACCTCTGCAAGGCCACAAGTGGAACTTGTAGCATTAGGTCAGGCAAGGTGAGTAAGTAGAACTGTCTTTGTCTAATCCGATGGCCCTCCGTGGCCAAGCACCGGTCAACCGGGCTGTCCGGACCCACACGTCCGACAGTACCTGATGAGGCCTGTTCGATCTAGTCTTTGGATGGGAGTGACCCCGGGGAAAAGAAGATGAGAAAATGCATACATGTGATCGCGATGGGGGCAAGCGAGGGCAGCTCAGAAGAAAGGAAGTGGAAGTTGTTTGCTTAATTTACCCAGTCAGCCTAAGTTGAAAATGATCATCTGTACACGTATATCTATTCTCGAGTGAGGAATGGGGTAATGAAAGTGCACTCGCAGGCAGATGTGAGCTGAGACAACTGGAAACACGCTATGGTGGAACTGTTCAGTGATGTTTCTCGAACGATTTGTCTTGGGAGGAAAGTGGCTGTGGCTGTATATTTGCAACGGCCAGCGGACTCGAGCGGCCCCCGATCATCCGATTCGTTACTTGGCTGAGATGAGGCGGTACCTGGCTAGCTGCGTGGCTACGGCAAGGTACTCCTTAAAGTAGGAGGTAGATATTCAAGGGCGAGCATGGATGCGCAGCGCCCTAGGCCTAAGATAGTGGATGTATTACAGAGCAGGATGGGTTTTCGCCGCGGATCCCGGTGCAGAGGCCGCGCAGAGGCCGCGCAGAGCCCCTCCAAAGTGTCAACCTCGCTCCCTGTCTCCCACTTACACTTGAACTTAAGTGCCGGTGTACATTGTCTATACCGCGTAGAAAAACACTCTTGACGCACTGGAAGCATTTCAAGCTTTCGTTAGCTGAGATACCTTAGATAGGATGCCACTTTTCCTGAGAGCGACGGGGACCACTCTTCGCCTCATTGACAGCTACCTTGAGGAACGTGCCTAGTTACTGGACACAAGGTACCGTTCAATACCTTGATGTACGGTTCAAGGTACCTTACCTTGGACGGCCGGATCAACATGGAAGATGCGGTGAGCTTCGGCGAACCAAAGCTGCAGCATCCCTTACCACGTTCCGATTAGGTGTTTTTCCCTTTCCTCCAACCACCCCTCCAATGCACCACCTCTACCTTTTCCCATTCTTTTATTCCCGGGAGCTGCCTTTCTCTTACAAGAACTCAAATTCGTTCGTTCCATTGGTATTGCAGCACCTGCTCCAGCCATTTCTTGTCCCTAGCTCTTTTCTGAGTTTTGCCGCTCTGCACATCCGACAGTCAAAACCCAATTGCAACGTCACAAGACGGTCGTGTCGGAGCCGCGAGCGCAAGCGCAATGGCTACCTCCGCGGGGACGGCTTCTGGTGGGAAGCCAAAGAGGACGAGGGAGTACCCGCTCATGTCGCGCCGCCAGATTGAAGATTTGATCGCACAGGGTAGAGTTGTCACAATAGTTGACGATTTCGTCGTCAAGCTGGACGGGTGGCTGGCATACCACCCTGGCGGCGACAAGGCTATCCAGCACATGGTCGGTCGAGATGCCACCGACGAGGTCACCGTGTAAGCGCACCCCTGCTCCTCTCCCGATTCCCACCAGATCCTTCCCCGTCGCGGGCTGAGAAGAGGGAGAGGAAGAGAAACAGTAAACGAAATCACAATGGCTTATTATTGTCTTGCATCACGGCAGACTGCATTCCCCAGAAGCCAAGGCGCAGATGGCTCGGTATCGAATCGGAAGAATCGAGGGCCACTGGAGGAACTTTGTCCCACCCATTCAGGGAGGCAATTTCAGGACGATCGAGCAGGGCGGTCCCGAGTTCGACCATGCCGAGGACGACGACGCATTGCGCTTCTTTGGCGCCTCGTCTCCCAGCGACGTCAGCTCACGAGAAGCCTCGCCCGTATTCGACACCACTGAGAACCACGTCCGTCACAGAAACGGCGCCGTGGCGAGCCCGAACTCAGCCTCTGGCTCTTCGGCCACGTCGGTCATCGACGATGGTCACGACGACAAGGAGATGGACGGCACTGCTTTCCTCGACTCGGAGACGCGGAAACAGATCCGTCTCGACCTCGACAAGTACCCTGCCCTGGACGACGAGACGCAGTCAGACATTGTGCGAAAGTACCGGCTCCTTGACAAGCGCATCAAGGCCGAAGGGCTTTATGACTGCGACTATCGTGCCTACGCCATTGAAGTATCACGGTATACGCTTCTCTTCGTCGGTATGCTGACGTTTCTGCGATGGGGCTGGTACTTCCCAAGTGCAGCTTGTCTAGGCTGCTTCTGGCACCAGCTCGTCTTCACCGCCCACGACGCCGGGCACATGGGCATCACTCACAACTTTCACGTCGACACGTGTATTGGCATCTTCATCGCTGACTTCATGGGCGGTTTGTCCATTGGATGGTGGAAGCGGAACCACAACGTCCACCACATCGTCACGAATTCTCCCGAGCATGACCCTGATATCGAGCATTTGCCCTTCTTCGCCATCTCCCACCGCTTCCTTGGTAACTTGACGTCGACCTACTACGAGCGTGTAATGGAATACGATTTTGCGGCCAAGCTGTTCATGAAGGCGCAGTCGTATCTCTACTACCCCATCATGCTCTTTGGCCGCTTCAACCTGTACAGACTCTCGTGGGACCACCTCATCATGGGCCGCGGTCCCAAGAAGGGCATCGCCTGGTGGCACCGCTGGCTCGAGGTGGCTGGCCAGGTTTTCTTCTGGGCCTGGTTCGGCTACGGCATCGTGTACAAGTCAATCCCCACCAACTGGGACCGCTTCGTCTTCGTGATTATCAGCCACATGTTCCAGGCCCCGCTGCACGTCCAGATCACGCTCTCCCACTTCGCCATGAGCACCGCAGACTTGGGACCCCACGAGTCGTTCCCGCAAAAGATGCTGCGGACGACCATGGACGTCGACTGCCCGACCTGGCTCGATTTCTTCCACGGCGGCTTGCAGTTCCAGGTCGTCCATCACATGTACCCGCGCATCCCACGCCACAATCTGCGCAAGACCCAGCGGCTCGTGCAGGACTTTTGCAACGACGTGGGCATTCCGTACGCCCTCTACGGGTTTGTGGACGGTAACAAGGACGTGATCGGTCGGCTGGCCGAGGTGTCCCGGCAGGCTGCCATCTTGGCAAAATGCCAAAAGGTCGCGGCTGATCACATCCAGAGCGGCCATGGTCACTGATGGCATCCGATTGGCCGTTTCGGTCTTGTTTCTGAATCTCAAAAAAGCTGGTCTCATGTTCGTCATCTGGCTGCATAATGTAGTTCTCCATATAGATACCTCTCTCGCCGTGGGGAGAGGAAGCCAATGACCCTATTCGCGACTAGGGGTGGTAAGGAGGAGGAGGATGTGAGAAGAGGAGACATGCATACCAACCATGTGGTATGTGGCGCTCAAGCCAAGATTAGCTATAGTATCTGGAAGAATCGATCTGATATGACATGGAAATCTGTGTTGGAACGAAGGCGCATGCGTACGGTGTGACAAACTCATGCAGCAGACCGCATGATCGGGTTGCCCGATCTGTACTTCTTCGCCCGACCTTCCTTGAGCCGCTCCTCTACCATTTCTGGAGACTGTGTGACTACTTCCGAGGTTTTGGCTGTGCCACATCCAACCATAGCCCTCTGACATGATTTGTAGCGTTTCTTATTCCACCTTGCACGCGAGGAAAGGGCGGGTGAGAAAGGGGGAGAAAAGAGAGGGTGAGAGAGACAAGGGGGACTTGTCACCAGCAACATACTACCAAACCCAAGACCTTCAACCGGCGTGGGATTCTCTCCTCGCTCCCCGGTTTCCCTACGGGCCAATGAACGTCGAAACAGAACGGTGCAACGACAGGCATGCAGACAACCCACATGTCGGAGTACGGAGTAACGGATCGATCTAGAAGCGCGATCGCAGGGTCTCAACGAGCCATGCTGCGAGACATAAGGGAAAGAGATGTTGACTTCCTCTCATACTTGCCGGCTCTTCCCACGAAGTACATGGCATGCATGGCATGCGCCCCAGCAGTACCTCGATGGGAGCTTTGGGCCTTTTCTTGACCACCACTCGTCTAATGCATACCTCTCCACCCAGCCGTGGCATACATGGAAACGCCTCTTTTCCCGATCCATGGTTCACGTTCCCGATCGGATGTTCTGACCCGGAATTATGCACGATCTGGGGAATCGATGAGGCTGCTGGCCGTGAGACCCCAGACCATATCGGAACGTAACCCGGTTCAAGCCACTTAAGCTAGGTTTCAACAACTCCTTGTAAGAGAGAAGGGAGGAGGGGTAAAGTTATAGAAGATGGAACGGTCCCGGGAGACATCATGAAAGCTGGGGTGTCCGAATCCAAAAAAAAGTACAGAAACACCACGTAACATTGGAATAAGCAATAACGCCAAGCGGTGGACACCCCTCTAGTTCTACACCGACCCGGACAGACGGGGAAATCCCTTGATTCAACCTTCATTTCCTTTTGACGAGGTTCCAGTGCCATGGCAAGTGAACGCGCTAAACCTCTCAGACCGTGGGGACACGGACGCCTTGTTTAGACTGTCGTCCCTCTATCAGCGAGCAGACTGCGGCCTCTTCCTTCGGCGCTGTTCTCCTCAAAACATATCCGTAACCACGGAACAAGAATGGGCAGAATGGAGCCTGGTTCGAGATACTAGAAGAGCCTTCCTAGCAAGTCGATGAGGGGGTTAATAGGAAAAAGCAAAAAAAAAGGAGCATGTGCCATAAGTGATGATAACAGAATAGTAAGCAGCGATGGAGAGGGGAGGGAGGATCGAGACGACGGGCTTGCCCAGGTTGCAGCGCAGACATGGACGCAAGGCTTCGGGGTGACACGGGACTGTCATGTTCGGAGGCCAGTCCGGCTCCCCGTGCTCCCGTCCCGTTGGTCGAAAGGAAAAAAGACGTAGTTGTAACATTAGACATGTTTTTGTAACAGCCGTTAGCCAAGTATTCACAACAGTCGATGGGGCTATACGACCCATGTACCTACTTCCTGGGTAGTCGTATTGTCAAGTAGCCATTCTCGCTAATTACGACGGGCTTTGGAATCATCAGTGCCACATTCAGACCTCCTTCGAGACAGGAGTATGGGCGTCGTTCTGGATTGGTGAAAGGATGGTCTGGATCTGATAGTCCGATAGACTCCCGTCGCCACGTTTCTGGGCACGGCTGTAGGGGGGATGACTGAACAACTCATGAACAGCAACTCCTGGACAGGTCCTCAACAGCTCACCGAACATGACCAGGGAGCCAAGGGCGGTGGGCAGCTACCGGGTGAAGATCCCGGGCGTGTTAGTATGCAGTTCCGCGAATGCTTTGTTGACGAACAATTAAGGCGCAGGTCGAGAAGTGTATATAAGGTACTGCATATGCCCTGCCAGATGACTCGAGATCCTCGGCAGTCTCTTCAGCAGCGCCTTCATTGGCATCTCCAGAGCTCACAGTCCCTTACCTCTACAGATTCTGTGGGTGTCCCACCACAACCAGCCCGTAGATCCGACCATCATCCAGCTTTGAGCAATATCCGAGTCCGTTACCCAAACGACTAGTCGAAAAAGAGTTGGCTAAGCCGACGAGCAATTCGAACGGTGAAATCAACAGCTGTCGAGTTCTCTTTCCACACCGCTCCCAAACCTTTCAACCATGCCACAGGACAAGAAGAAGAAGAAGGCCTCAAGGGCACCGAGGCCCCCAAAGCCCCCGAGTGCTCCAAAGGGGCCCAAGCCCAAGCATCTCCAGGAAGAAATGAACGAGGAGGCATACGAGCGAATCCTGCTAAAATATGGAGAGGACGTAAGTGTTTGAAATAATCCATCTATTCAGGTACAGCTACCCTCACAAAGTCTTACCGCTCACACGAAGCAGCACGAGTTTGTGCAGCGAGCTAGGAATACTCTCGACAAGAAGAAGAATCAAGGCTCGTCGAGTAAGGATCCGCAAGGGGGCCAGTCAAGTAAAGGATAATAAGTCAGGAGCTTGGTAGTGTCTTCAGCGTGCAGACAGATCGATGAAGTTTCGTGTCGTTAGACACGTTTAATAATGTCTAAGTACTTGGCACGACGTTTCGGAGGCCACTGGATTCCGTTATCGACTACTTACCTTTTCCATGTGCTAATGCCGTGCCAACTTGTGATTTGGAGCCGAGTCATGATGACGATGCCAATGATTGAAAGACTGCCTGGATCAACTATGGTAGTTAAGAGGGGGAGGAGACCGACGGAGGAAGAAACAGAATCCAGCAGAATGTCGAGAGTAGGGTAGGGATACATGGAAGTTGATCAGGCCGACCCAAATTACTGGAATTTCGGGGTGAGAATGATACACTGTGACTGGCTGAAATCAACGCCTTCATCTTGGCTTTGGATACCAGGATTAGCAGGTTGGTGCAGGATGTCATTGGTTCACGGGACCTCTCATATGTCTCTTGGAGTCTCCTCTCCTCGTAAGACACTGGGGTGCCAGAAGCATGTCGAATAGTTGCCGTTATCGCGACGTTTCACCGCCGAGGTTTGGTACCCGCGAATTGGCGATGAAAGCTCGGTATCATTGATTGAATTTGCTGGGAATTCAAGAGCGGGGCAAAGATGAGAGGCGAGAAGCGAGGAGGAAGTTGAAAAAGAAAAGAGGGTAATGTGTAGATGCTTGTCTCTGGGAGTTGTACCAAGAGACGCCATACTTGATATTTGACGGTGGCCGAGGATACATTCTCTATTGAACATGACACGGCGGGGGTGGAACAATGCTAATTCCAAGTTTGTAAAAATTCCTGTCCGGAGATAAAGGAGTTGTATCGACGCATTAATGTCAGTTCGATACAATGATCAACGTCGTCGATGTTTGCCTGCCTTACTCGAGAATTTACTCCCAGTTAATTACCCCGCTAACTAAAGTGAGTGTTTGTCTCACGTCAACCACGTTATCAGGATGACAACAGGTTCGCACGGCTGCAGAGTCCCAGAAATAGCACCCATAGGTACTCTACCCAGTTCCTGGGGAGGGGCCTATTCACTTCATATTCTGTTACCTTGGCCGTCCCACCATATTGAGCCATACCAAGGCACCTTCCCTTGGTGTACCTTCAGTCGCTGGAGATTGCAGTTCCTCCAAGGTGCCTTGGACTGCTGTGGCTTCCTGTAATTCAGGCATCTGTACCTTAGTGACTCGTCTTGAGGTGAAGGGCTCGAAAGCGAGGTGTCTGGTACCTATTGAGAGTAACTTGGCTTTCCAAAGACGCGGAAAGAAGATTTGGAGCTGCCTTTCGCAAGTACCTTAGCACGTTGCTGAAGGTGCGGGTGCTTAGGAGGAAACGGAAAAAGGTACATCCCATCAGCAAGGCATTGGGTGTACGGAGTACCTATGGAAGGGTGCCAGTGGTCCTTTGCCAGTGACGCCACACCACCTCCGACTGCCGCCTGCACCCGCCTCTTTTTTGACGTCCCACGGTCCCAAAGCCTGCTTCGTTCTTGTCTTGCCTGCTTCTGTTTGCTCCTAACCCGGCTGCAGCCTCACTTCCGCGCGCCTATCGCGACATCACACTTCAACGCGGCACCTCTAGACATTTCGTCATTCCCTCCATCTGCAACTCCTAACTCGTTTAGTTTTCTTCAGTGACGGCTTCCAAGTCACCAAATCCCCGACACTTCCCACTAAACACACGGATACTGCCACTGTGACCCGGGAGTGACCCCAGCTCAGCTCACCTAGCTCAGCTCAGTTCAATCCTCCATTGGCTCCTGTCATCTTATCCGTACCCTTCTCCACCATTTCGACCCAACGCGGACTACTGATATTCGTACCTACCTTAACCTCACCTAGACTTGGACTTGGACAGTACCCGACTCGTCTCATACAAGGTCCTGCGCCAACGTTCCGGGACATGATCCCGTCGTTGCTGTCTCGACCTCGCCATCAACCATGGAAGTCAGCATCCAGAGAGCTTTGAACGATAAGCTCTATGACAAGCGCAAGGTCGGCGCACTTGAGTACGTCTTCCCATTCCCAACTGCCATTCTCACTCACTTCATCTCACTTCGTCTCATACTCATCTCATACTCACCTCATGCTCTCCACCCGTGGCTGACTCTTTCGTTTCCCACTCACCTTAGGCTCGAACGGGTCATCCGAGAACTGGTAGTTACTAGAGACTATCCAAGAGTCCAAGCAATCCTCGAGCAACTCTGCAATGAGTTCGCCTACGCCGTCCATCAACCACATGCCCGAAATGGAGGCTTGATAGGCCTGGCAGCAGCTGCCATCGCCCTCGGTCACGTATGTGCCAACATGCACCTTTCATGAACTGACTGTTACCACTATTATCGGCCTGGACCTTTGTGGCTGATTATCAACATCATAGGAGCTACCCCGCTATCTCGAGAAGATCGTTCCGCCAGTGCTAGCATGCTTCACCGATCAAGATGCGAGAGTCAGATACTATGCCTGTGAGGCCATGTACAATATTGCCAAGGTCGCCAAGGGGGAGATCTTGATATACTTTAATGACATCTTCGATGCACTCTGCAAGGTTAGTACAATCGACGTCAAAGTCAAAAAAGCATCCCTCAATGTCTCCTTGTGCCTGCATTTCTGACCTGACCACACACAGCTGGGAGCTGACTCTGAGTTATCCGTTAAAAACGGTGCCGAGCTGCTCGACCGACTCATCAAAGACATTGTCTCTGAATCCGCTGCGTCGTACGTATCCGTCCTTGAGGGGGAGCTGGACCAGCAGGAGCTTAGCGACAAGGACGAGCTTGAAGAACGCGCTGCCCCTCCCACCGCCTTTTCCTTACGCCGGTTCATCCCACTCCTCCAAGAGCGCATCTGGGTCATCAACCCCTTTACTCGCCAATTCCTAGTTGGCTGGATCACATTGCTCGACTCTATTCCCGATTTGGAACTCGTCACATTTCTCCCTGACTTCCTCGGTGGATTGCTCAGGTTTCTGAGTGACCCAAATAGAGATGTTCACGTTGCAACTAGAGCCTGCCTCGACAAGTTCTTAAGCGAAATTAAGAGGATATCTAGGATCAAGAAAGGCATCGCTGAGAGCAAGAAGTCGCGTGAAGGTGGAAAGCGGAAACGCGAGGAGTCCGTAGATTCGGGGAGTCTCCAAATCGGCCCGGAGGAGGGCGACGAGGTTGATTCGCAATCCGATGACGATGATAGTAGCGGCGAGGAAGACTGGGTACCAGGACAAGATGTCCAAATCAACTACCGAAAAATTCTCGAGATATTGACCGCCACTCTGGACTCGCCCCTTGGTAAGGCTTGCATTTCACCCCGCCACAGTGCCCCAGCCCGAATCATAGCTGACGCTTTGTGTGATAGAGGAGGACTCTCTCTTGGAGTCGCTACGATGGATAGTTGAGTTCTTGGACATTTGCCCCGAAGAGGTGCTACCATTCACTCCCAAAGTCCTGGCTCACATGCTACCTGCTATGGCCAGTGGTGTTGAATCCATACGCCACGCTGCTGCACGCGTCAATGCCGGCCTGATGGACTACGTCGTCTCCCTCTCTGACGAGCCTGAAATCGGCAGCAACTCCCAGTCCATGTCACGCATCCCAGTATCCGGTGAACGGCAAGAGGGCCCATCTAGTGCACGAGCTTCTCTTTCTAGTTCACGGGACCTCGAAATGCGGAGCCCAACCCCAGCTCAGGGACACAATCGTTCTCTCTCGACACCTGTTGCGCCGCTAGCAAATAACCATCCCCAGGTAGATCTGGACTATGCCGCAGCCGTGAACGCTTTGACGCTCTTGTTCCTCAATGACCATGAAGCAACTCGCGTTGCGGCCTTGACGTGGTTGATAATGCTTCACCGGAAGGCTCCTCGGAAAGTTCTCGCGTTCAACGACGGAACCTTCCCTGCCTTGCTTAAGACGCTCTCGGATCCAGCCGAAACTGTCGTCACGAAAGATCTACAGCTACTGTCACAGATTTCTCGCAACAGCGAAGACGACTACTTTTCAAACTTCATGGTCAACTTATTGCAGCTGTTTGCTACTGACAGAAAACTGCTTGAGACACGAGGAAACCTGATCATCCGTCAGCTTTGCGTTAGCTTGAGCGCGGAGAGGATATACCGTACACTCGCAGACTGTATCGAAAAGGAGGAAGATGTCGAATTTGCTAGCATAATGGTGCAAAATCTGAACAACAACCTCATCACTGCTCCAGAGCTGTCGGAGCTGCGAAAGAGACTTCGGAATCTAGAGTCGAAGGCAAGATTACCGACTTTCCTACTTCGACTACTTTGCTTACGAACAAGTCACAGGACGGACAAACTTTCTTTGTCGCGCTGTTCCGCTCGTGGTGCCACAACGCCGTCGCGACCTTTTCCCTCTGCCTGTTGGCGCAGGCTTACGAGCAGGCTTATAATCTTCTGCAAATCTTGTGAGTCTCGAGCTTGTTGCGAGTTTCTCACGACCACTGTGGACTAACGGGGCGGTCACAGCGCCGAGCTGGAGATGACGGTGAATATTCTCATCCAGATTGATAAGTTGGTGCAGTTGATAGAATCTCCTGTATTCACTTGTGAGTTCCCAACAACCCATGATTTCACTCCAGCTAACGGTCAAAAGACCTCCGACTGCAGCTGCTTGAGCCTGAGAAATTTCCCCACTTGTACAAATGCCTGTACGGCCTTTTGATGCTCCTCCCCCAGTCCTCGGCCTTTGCCGCCCTGAAGAATCGCTTGAACGCTGTCAGTTCAATCGGTTACCTCCATATTGCCCCTAAGGTGTAAGTGCTACTGAGCCGTACCTGTCCCTAGGACATAGGCAACCTCGACATGTGATTACATGACAATTGCTGACCCTGACTTCATAGGAATCCACCATCCACTGCAAGCTCAAGCTACGACAGGCCGAATAGGCTCAAGAGTAGAGAGGATAGCATCATTCGGTGGAACGAGTTACTGGAGAAGTTCCGCACCGTCCAGGAAAGGGCTCGCCGAGCCCAGAGACACTCTGGCGATGTTGAGGAAGGCCGAGGCAGCCTCGGTGTGGCGGATCTGCGGCTCGGAGAAAACTTCGACTCCAAGGGACCAAAAGAGGCACGCAACACCAGCGGGCCACCTGTTCCAATCAAAGATCCTCCTCCACCTGCACCACCGGCGGCCAAGAGATCAGGTTTGGGAATGCGGCAGATTAGGAACCTGGGAGGCGCAGTCAGGGGAAAGCGGCCTGGCTAAGGGTCGATGCAGACTGGTAGCTTTTAGCGAATCATTGTTCAAATACCCCCAACACACGCAAGCGTACGCTTGTAAGTGTCTGTATTGTAGACGAAGTGGAATAATCATCAACGGCCTTTGCGGGGACTTTCGCGTTCAACGAGTCCTTCGAATATGGCATCGCGGTGCTGCGCAACGGCCCGTACTTCTGCGCGAAGGTGTTCTAACTCGGCACGGGCTGTTGCGACATCATCGGGGAGAGCGGAGAACTGGCCGACTTCGGTATCCAGACCCTTCTTTTGGGCAAGGAGGTCAAGAAAGCCGGCCTCGTCTTGAGCAACCTTTTCGATGGTAGGATGGGAGACAGTTGGGGATTGGTTGAGGGTAGCCATGCGGTCCTTGATTTCAGGGATGCGCGCGGCCATAGTCTTAATCCTTCTCTGCATGTCCAAATTCTGCCGGGCCAGGTCAGCGACGGGTTTGTAGTCGTCGCTTCTCAAGGTGCGCAGCATCTCGCGGGCCATGGCAGCCTCTCGCTCAATATGGCTTTGGAGGATGTGCACCCGAACGCGCATCTGCTCTAGCTCTGAGGCTTCGGCGTGCAGAGCGATCATGGAACGGCCAAGACTCTCAGCATCGGGGTGGGCTACGGAGAGTTGACATGACAGGGTGGCCAGCGAATTCAGCGCGGTGCGTCCTTCACGGGTAAGGTGATCCTGTACGGTGCCGAGAATCCTCTCCCGGACGGTGGCCGAGGTCGGGAGGTCTGATTGGGGTTCGGAGCGGTCTTGGGCGATGCTGAGCTCCTGGAGGGCGGCGGCCTCGGCTCGAGCGACTAGTTCACGCTCTTCATCTGCGGCTTCGTTGATGTTGGCCAGGGCCAGGAGGGCTTTGAGGGTCTCGGGACTGCGCTCGAAGGGCGGGATGGAACGGCCCTGGTATTTTGAAGCGAGCCAGCTATCAACATAGCTCCAGTCCTTGGCGGTGGAGGCGGCGATGCGGGCTATCGAGGGTGAGAAGATGGCTGTTGAAGGTGGAAGATGAGCCATGTTGAGATGCGGTGAGGTTCAGCTGTCTCTTTTCCTGTATAGAAACTCATGTAGAGGCACCCCTCTTTGGTATGAGCAGTGCAGTGACCAAGCTAGTGACCGCAGCTATCGTTGTCGTTGTTGCTTGTTAATTTGTCGAGGAATATGAGGTGCAATGGCTGCCTTATCTCGCGACTGATTGGCGGCGGGAGGTTCTGAAAAGCAATGCAAGTGAGATGCAGGGTACGAACGGTAAGGTACGTAGTTCTCTGTAAGGTACAGAGCTCCACCTAATTAGGCAAAGTGTAAGCGAGACCCCTGCAAAGAAGCGCTAAGTGGGCCCGATCTCCGTTGTGTCTACTGAAATCTGGACACTTCAGCGCGTCTCCCAAGTGAGAGTCCCCGTCGCATTCATTGACGGAATATTGAGTTTGCGACTCGATCCTCCAGGGGTGGCAACTTCAAGGTAATGCGCTATCCAGTTTGCCGGTTTGCCATGCATTATTTACTAAGGAACCTCACGGAAAAGGAGATTCATGTTCATTTCTATGACTTGGTATTGCCTTGCCATGGTGCGCCAGTTGTTCGAGACAATTATGGCTATTAGAAGAGCCGATTGGTATTTGTGTACTTCTAAACAACGTACAGCATCTCTGGGAGAAGGACACGAACGAAGGAGGCTTGTCACTGTCAGCCCGTTAAAGAGTACTTGCCCCACAACCTTAGCTTTATGTGGTCATATGTAGCTTTCATCCTATCCGTATTACTTGGCTTCTTTTGAGGACAACTTTTCCAATTTCCTCACTCTCTTTATACCCGCCCCAATCCTCCCCCCCCTCTTCTTAAGCCTGAGTCCTGTCTTCTTTCTCCTTCGAAACCTGTCCACATACTCTCGCCTTCATATCCGAATCTGAGCAACAAATTCCTCTACACTCGTTATTCGCAATTACCTGGCGCCAGCCATGTACGTCCGCCTTTGCGCCCTGGCTTTCGCAGCCAGTCTGCTCTCGACGCCCACTCTCGCCATATCCGCCGACCAGATACCCTCCGATACCCCCGTGTCTTCCCTCCTGACCACCGCTCAAGCTCACCTTTCAAAGGGCCAGACGTCCGATGCACTTGTGTACTACGATGCCGCCGTCGCCCGCGATCCTTCCAACTACTTGACGCTGTTCAAGCGCGCGACAACCTACCTCTCCCTCGGCCGTACGAACCAGGCAACCGAAGACTTTAACAAGGTTCTGTCACTCAAGCCCGGCTTCGAGGGTGCCCATGTGCAACTGGCCAAGATCAAATCCAAGATTGCAGACTGGGACGGCGCAAGGGAGCAGTACAAACTGGCCAAGAAGGACCCCGCGTCAGCTGAGCTCGCTGCTCTCGACGAGGCTCAGGGCGCTGCCCACCTTGCTGAGGCAGCTGAGAAGAGCGGCGACTGGGAAGCCTGCGTGGGACATGCCGGTCAGGCCATCATGACCGCCAACCGAGCCATTTCCCTGCGTGAGATGAGATCGCGCTGCCGTTTTCAGCGAGGTGAGGTCGAGGAAGGCATGAGCGACCTGCACCACGTATTGCAGATGAGGCCGGGAGACACGACGCCGCACATCAAGATCGCCGCCATTACCTTCTACGGACTCGGTGATCTCCAGAACGGCATGGCCCAGACGCGGAAGTGCCTGCACTCCGATCCCGATTCGAAGCCCTGTAGGAAGCTTCTGAAGCAACAAAAGGCCATTGAAAAGACCCTGAACAGGGTTAACAAAGCTTTTGAGAAGAACCAGCCCATGACTGGTGTCAAGCTCCTGATCGACTCTGCCGACGACACTGGATTGATCACAGACATCAAGACCCAAGTCGAGGAATTGCGCGCCGACGGCACAATTCCCTCCAACGCTCGTTCATCGCTGTACATTCAAGTGGCAGAAATGGCCTGCCAAGGTTACTACGACGTAAGTACAGCACTCAACGGAAGAAGCTGCACATGATTTGACTAACAACCGCCACAGATGAACGGCAAGAAGGCCAAGCAATACTGCGAAGAGGCCTTCGCTCTCAACGAGCAATCCTTCTATGGCTTGCTATACCGCGCCAAGGTCATGATGGAGGGAGAAGAGTTCGAGGCAGCCATCAGGTCTTTCGAGGAGGCTAGCAAAATCCGCCCAGACAAGAACGACGTTGTCCAACCCCTCATGCAAAAGGCCCAGATTGCATTGAAGCGGAGCAAGACGAAGGACTACTACAAGGTGCTCGGCGTCTCTCACGACGCCGACGAGCGACAGATCAAGCAGGCGTACCGCAAGCTCTCCAAGATTCACCACCCCGACAAGGCCGCCAAGCAGGGACTCACAAAGGAGGCGGCGGAGAAGAAGATGGCGTCCATCAATGAGGCGTACGAGGTCCTCAGCAACCCTGAGCTCCGCGAACGTTTCGACCGCGGCGACGACCCGAACAACCAGGAGCAGCAAGGCAGCCCGTTCCAGGGTAACCCCTTTGGCGGCGGTCACCCGTTCATGTTCCAGCAGGGCGGCGGCGGTGGAGGCCAGCAATTCCACTTCAAGTTTGGCGGAGGAGGCGGTGGTGGCGGCTTCCCCTTCTAATGAAGACAGGGTTGTGACAGCATCGAGAAAGACTCAGGGAGAGCGCAGCATGGAATCAAGGAGTTTTATAGGTCAAAGCCTGGAGTTTCACGGGGCCTCACTCAACGGCCAGCATTACATTTTATCGTCATTCATAGTTTGAAACGGGGAAACGGCTCTAGGCCACGAGGTAAGAAGCCAGTCAAGTGCACACTTCTCCAGTATCTGGGGTTGATCCCATTGTCCGAGGTGTCAGAGATGTACACAATGTGCCAACACATGTTTCCATCTTGGCTTTCGGTTTGAAGCGTTGAAATGTCACCAAGCCTCGTCGTCAAGACAATTGCGCTTGCCGTCAGAGTGACGGTGTTCGCAAGGAGACGAAGAACACCATACAGATCATGCCATCGGCAGAGGACAAGCCTCGCATGCTGGAGGCTTTCAATAGTTTAACTCAGCCTGAATATTGCGCACCGAGATCACCTGCATGCTTGACAAATACCAAAACGGTGGTTCAGTGTTGTCTACCTGTTGCTGTCACAGGCCCGTGGAGGCAGAACATGCCAATGACAGATCATGGCGAATGTAGAGGAGAGTGAGGGACGGCATATCAGATTAGTTTCTATAAATCCGTCCGTGAGCATACCAACTCCAGGCAAGTCCGTCATTTCCTGACGCCAACATGTTGAGTATCCTTTCAAACGTTGCATTTTGCCAAACCACCAGCTCCCCGGCACCAGATAGACCCGCTTGGAAGACGGCGTGTGTCATTCCTCACGTCAGTACCTAGCAGAGGAAGAGTAATGCTCGCCGGGATTGCTGGTATCGTGCCTATTGTACCACCAAGTATAAAAAGACCAATTCGGTGGTCCGAGTTCCTCATGGGCCTCGACCCTGCTTTCTAAATTTACAAGACCGCTCTAATCGGTGATCGAATCGTCAATGACATTCTTTTCTATATGCACAGCGGCGGACCGCCTTCAAGGGTTCGGGTTGTCGTTCTTGGAGATGAAGTAGGCCCTGCAAGGTCGTTGTATTAGAATGGTGTTTTGCTAATGAGTGATTAAGGGCAACATACTTGCAAGCCTCGTAGGCAGACCAGCAAATGGCCGTGCTGGGCATGGTGGTCACCACGCGGGGGCGCACACCCTTGAAAAATCCGCGGAAACCCTCACGCTCGTACAGTAACCGGCAACCAGCCATGAATCCGTTCACGTTCCTCAATGCTGGGTCGGTGGCAGTTCCTCGGGTCTGAAGCATCGTCTTGATGACATCCATAGGGGTAGTCAAAGCGGCAGCGAAACCACCGGCGACACCACCAGCCAAGCAATGTGTTGTGGGATCGTATCCCTTGTTGGGGTTCATGGCCGTCGATATAGACTCGTACGCCAAGAATTGGAGGGCAGTGAAGGGCACCGTCATGGAGAGCGTGGTCGGGTAAGAGACGTAGAAAGCCGCCAACCCCTCAGTCTTGTAGACATACTTGGCGCAATCGGTCATGGAACGGTACATCTTGGCCGACCCCTGAATCTGCATGCGCTGCTTGATGACTGTAAAAAACTCGACGTCAGTTACTGGGAATACCGAGTGGAGAAATAAGATGATGTTGAGACCACGCACCATCGAAAGGATTCATCAGCGCATCGCTGGCAATCGTAGCGCAAGCACCACTGGTCGCAGCAGCCAGAGGATGGTGTACACCAGCTTGGTTGCCGCCCATGACATGCTTGACAGCTTCGTATGTAGCGAAGTAAACAGCATGAGCGGGACCTATGATAGTGAGCAAAAAGGAGTCATTGAGCATGATAGCGATCGTGCTGGTAGGGAATCACTCACCGGCACCGGCAACAACACTGGACATGCCTCTCCACAAGCTCAGGACGCCCTCGCGACTAGCTATGCGGTATGTGCCTTGAATCACACCATTGTAGACGGCCGAGGGATTGGGGTTCAGGACCTGCATGCGGGTCTGCAAAGCTCGGGGTTAGCGGATGATGGTTTGCGATACCTATTGTTATGGAAGGGAGCCGCATCGTACCTTGATGGCGTCAATCGGATACATGACGGTATGCTCCTGCAAATGTATCGATCAGCATCCAGGATTCTTTGGAATATCAAATTTGAAGGCGGGCCAGCTCATTCGGGGCCGAGACCGAAGGTGAAGGGTAGGCCGTACCGCTATGCCCGCAAATGCCCCGGCAGCCATGTTCTGCACGAGGGAAAAGTTGGGCGGTAGAGATTCATAGCTGGTAGAGCAAAGAGTCAGCAGGAGGGTACTGTTATGGTGTGCGTCATCGTCAAGAAGAGTCGAGGGCGAAGGGTGGCGGCGAAAGATGTGGGCGTGATGAATGTGTAGATGGGGGCATTGCGCACTCGTATTCCTCGGCGGGCTCTGCATTGGGCTGGGCCATTGCGGCCACAGCAGATGCTTCGCCGTAGGGCTTGGGCTGAAGAGCCGCCAGATTGACAGCTGGAGGGGGATCGAGGGGGTCGGCGATGGCGACCACGGATGTGGCGGGAGGAGCTCTCGTTGAGGGAGAGACGGAAAATATCGCGTTGGCCGTCTGTGTCGATGGCTTCTCTGGTTTTTTTTTTTCCTTTCCTTTTTACTCGCGATTTGCTCTCGTAGGCCTAGGGAAACCTATGGCTCTGGGCGTACAATCGGATAGGGCCGTCGATGATCGATTCGGCCGGGAAAAGTCGACAAGTGTCGGGCAGCGGCGTGCAATGACGAGGGCGAGTGCAATGGGAGCTATCAGGGAGAAGCGACCTTGAAGCTCACGGCGCCGTGCGTTGGAAGTTGCGATGCACGGTTGATATGCAGGTGGCAGTTGCGAGAGGTGAGGTTGTAGGAACGGCGGAGGTAAGGAAGGCCAAACCACGTCGTAACTAGTGGGAGAGGGAAAAAAATAAAATAAAAAAAAGGCCAATTGGAACTAGCAGAGTCAGGTAAAGCACAGGCAGTGGAGGCCGGGGCTAACGTGAATGTACATTTACTGTGGATTGGATGTCGGGGCCGAGAAAGAGAGGGGAGCTAAGGTATTGGCACCTGGGTACGGAGTACTGCGTGAGGTACCTTATTTCGTAACCAGAGAATGGGGAGAAATCACATACCTCACATTACCTGGCCCAAAACTCCCGGTAAACAATTATTACTTGGTTAGTGAGACACGCTCTGCATTGCGGTTTCCGCACATCTCTTGACTACTTTACCTACCTTAGCTATCTTGTTGAGTGGTTGATGTATCAGGGCAAGGTAAGGTAAGGTAAGGTAAGGTACATTAGTGGCAGTTGGAAGATACTTGGTTGGGTCATAGAAGTCATAGAAGTCTCTCCCTCCAGCGGGTTTAAGGCGAGCTGAGGTGGTTTTCCAGGGGTTCCCGGACGAACTACAGCCCGGCCTACCAAAGGTATCTTCCTACGCCAACGGACTTTTGGCCGTAAGGTAACGGGCATTGATCAATGTCTCGGGCACCTTTGCCCTTGGAACATTAAGTAGATGTCTCTATATATGCGTTGGCATGTCCATATCGCTAAGATGCAAACAGGCATATCACCCTTGGAGTTGCTCGTAACAAGTAACGAGTGTTTACTGAATCTTGATCAATGGCAGAGCATGGCGACACAGTGAGCCAACATTTCTTTACCTGGAAAATGAGAGAACGTATTGTTGTCCCAATGTTTGCGTACAAGTAGACATCAGAATAGCAAGACCGGGGATAGGTCAAGAAGAAGGGGAAAAAACCAAGAAACGAAAGAGGGAAGGAAAAAACCCACCCCAGAAAAAAAAGCTTTTGTCCGTGTTCCATTCCGCCCGGTGCCAAACAGTGTCCTCA
This sequence comes from Colletotrichum simmondsii, assembly GCA_001563135.1. NCBI lineage: Eukaryota > Fungi > Ascomycota > Sordariomycetes > Glomerellales > Glomerellaceae > Colletotrichum > Colletotrichum simmondsii. The sequence goes on from JFBX01000863.1 coordinate 473,704, forward strand.
AAGATGTTCCAGCTCAACACTCAAATGGACAGTCCAGATTCCAGAGTCCAACCTCGGGTCTCGTCTGTTGCGGCCTCGGAGATCAGCAGCCCGCTTTTCCCCAAGACCCGGCTTGCCAGCAGCCAGTAGGCAGTTGACATCTTTTTTTCCAGCTTTTCCATTCTGTTTTGTCAAAACCTTTCCCCCAGTCCCAGTCTCTCCCTATCGAGGCTATCATTGCATCTGGTATTTTGGAAATCTGGTCAGTGGCAGGCAGAGTGGGTCATCCTAGCAAGATCTGTGTGGATTTCTTCCCCTGACTTTTTGTTATCAATCTCATCTCTGTCTGCTGACCCTTCGCCACGTCTCTCCATCCACATGTATCCGTAGGATCAACCACACTACTGTGTCCGTGAATCAATCAAACGCCGCGGTCGCGGTAAGCTGCAGTGTGGCCAGTGTTTGTATGGTTTGGCTGTTGGCAGTGTCATTTCTACGTTTTCCTCCCTGACCGTGCAGGTGCCAGAAAGACAATTCATGACGCTGACTTTACATCCGATGTGACCACATCCACCCCAATAGTCGCCCCCAACACCTCAGACTTTGTATCGATGTATCGTTCAACCCTTTCCCTCCATCTGAGGACGCCAGATTTAGCTCGAGATGACACCAAGGGATAGCTAGACCTCCGACTCCTATCATCAGTGCTCAAAACGAGTATCGGAAACCCCCAAGATGAGGATTACTGTGTTCATTCTTTTTTTCTTCGGTTTATCCGTACCTTTCTTCACTCGCTTAGCTAAGTCCGTCAAGGATTCGGCCGACCCCCCGGGTCCAGCCCGTGCTTTCAATGGATCCGCCTGGCCGGTGTCTCCAGTGCTCCGACTCTCCCTATAAGCGCCCTCCGGCGAGTGGCTAGGAGAACAAAGTGACTTCGAAGCTACCTACCTGGTTAATGGCTAAGGTGGTGATGGGGTCCCTGAGCTGGGCCTCAATACTAGAGAGTGAGCACCTCCACTGCAAACAATATGTCAAATCCAGCCAAGTGGTAATGCCCTCAGGGTCTCACAAGCGCGCCCCTGCCCGGCACTCACTCTCGAGTCTCGTCGTCTTTCTAGAAGGACAGGAGAAGCATCTGACCCTTGAGAAAGCCGGGTTTGACAAAAGGCTCCGGGGGGCAGTGACCCATTCGTTTGCGTCCTCGCTTCGATACTTCTTCTTAAAATCATGGAACCTCCGGCCTCGGTTCTGGAATTATCGCACCCCTTTGGCGGGTCATGCCATCCACCCCTGTCACTGAATTAGGTGATACTGCGGCATGGTCGGCGTACACGGTACGGATGCGAATACAGCCAACGAAGACAAGGGCACTCTCCTCTCTCTCTCGCTCTGCCTGTCTCTTCTCCAAACATGGCATATGGTAGGATTCAACACGATGGGCTCGCGGGTTCGATGTTTGCAGACCTACGGCTAATAGGGGAAAGGAGACAACACGGAAGAGAGCGCCATACAGAACAAGTAGCCGTCTTGTCTCACTGCAATCGCAATGGTGCAATACGGGATGCGATCAAGGCTCTCATATTCGTTCATCTCGGTTGTCAGTCCCCTTGGCCCTTTCGCCCTTTACTGACACGGCACTCGGGCCTCCATTGCTTGCATCTAATCTCATCTTATCAATCTCCTGCCCTAGAACGCCCATCCACCTCGTCATGCGTCCGACAGAAAACTCTTTGCCGTTTCCACTGTGCCGAGAACCCGTACTGCTTCGTGAGCTATTACTTGGTTAGTACTCACGATGTACACAGCCTACCTAGAACCTACCGCCCGTAGCCACTCGGATACTTGAACCTCCTCCTACTGACTTAGCTTGACTCTCTTGCAACCCCTTATTTATTGCGAATTGAAGCTTGCGCGGCGCGCCTTTTCTGCATCCCTATCCTCCTCTGTAAACCACCTCACCCAGAGGCACTCACACGGTGCTCCGGAACACGTGTGCGGGCTGCTCGGAGATACGACACCTTCCTTCCCGGTCCGGTCCGGCGTCCGCCCCGTCGGCGAAAGCAAGAGAACGTCAAATCCCCGTGCTAGTGGTTAAGATTTTCAATTCTTCTTCAAATGGTCATTGTCGTCTATTTCATTTCTATAACAACAGTACCTGTGTCTGTACGACTGGGCTTCTTGAGCCGGGTATCCTCCTTCGCATTCCTTTGCCAACCGTGGCAGACCTGCGGCAAAGACTGAAAGTGTGAAAAGCCATTGAATCCATGCCCCCCCCCCCCCGGACCGTTTATTCAAGTTTCATTCTCGTTTACTAGATAGTTAACGAAACCATAACATTGTCTATGATGTAACCGCATTAGAGCCCTCCTCCGCCTTGGGGGTTGCTACGGTGGGCCTGCTGGAATTGGTAAATCAGCCCCAGTACCCCGGCATCTTGCTCGCCTGCATCAGCCATGCTGTTTTCTCGACTCAACCCTTTGGGCGGCGATGTCTCCCATACAGACTCGCCTAAAGGTCCTGAGCCCCCATAGATCTCGTCTTCAAATGGTCCTTGAGAATGCAGTCGGGCGTCTGTACCGAGCCCGTCTTCAGTTGACTCTTCGATTATACCTTCACCTTGGTATCCCCCCCGACTGGGTCGGCTCCGATGCGTACTTCGGGCGCCGAACCCTGTTGCGGCCGGTTGGTGGTGTGGATCGAGTAGCATTGATGCCATCGGCGACGGAGCCGTCATCGAGGGCCCAAACCTCGGCGTTCGGGTTTGTTGTCCAACTCCACCACCAGGAGGAGCTCGACTTCGCGATAGGTCATGCCGACCCAGTCTGGAACTTTGCATATCGGCCGCTAGCGTTGGCGAGTTCAGCCCGGGGAACGCTGGTGGAGGATGGAAAGGATGGCGACTCCCTGGCGGTAAATGACCCGGGATGCCCGTTTTCGGGTTGATCACATAGTTGTCCAAGAAGCCATAGTAAGATGCTGCCATCTTGTTATGTTTCGTGGAATAATAGTCTTCTCGAACATCGCCAGGGCCGGATTGTTGCTTGGCCTTGCCCACGCCCTTCTTGAAATCGAACTCGGCGAAGGAGCAGATGTAGCCAACTCCATCCACGTGAATTGTGAATTCCCGGAAGAAATCGATGATCTGATCGCTGCATTTCGGTGCCGAGAAGATCAGTACCAGCGAGGCCGTAAGTATACCAATGATCTCCTCGATCAGAATCACCAGCTTGAGCTTGTAAAGCTCCGAGAATTCACGCTTTACGTCGGCTGTATGAAGGCGGTCCTTCCAGTGGTCTGGCATATAGCGCGTGTACTCAATGACATAGAGCAAGGCGTGCTCTGGATTGAACACAGTTGTCTCTTCAGAGATCATGCCTCTTGCAGCCGCCCATATGGCGGCGAACACGCCGATATAGAACAGTGCTGATCGCTCGGATGTGATCTCGAACCCGAGAAAGAGCTGCGGATCGAGGAACGAGGCGACAGCAAGAACTGAAGTAATGGCCCCTGCGACGAAGGTTACCGTTCTAGCAAACTGTTCCGTCATCTTTTTCGGAAACTGGTCAATGTATCGACTCGCAAACGGATAAGACATGTTAATACGCTCCTGGAAGAGATGCGGGACCTCGTTGAACTCGCGAAACTTCCACTCTGCAAGAGGCGTGTACCTTCTATGGCTGAAAGTGGAGGGGTCTTTCTGGTACTCCTGTTGCCCAACATATTAGCTTCTCTGATGTGATCTCCGTAACATCAAAATGAAAAGGACTTACATTGTAGTACGTGAATGCATGCACCACAATGAGATAAGCGACCACAAATGGCCCGATCAATAAGTTGATGATCCCGGCGAAGACCAATCTCGACTTCAACTTGATGCTCAGGAGGCCTCGGCGATCGGCCTTGAGAAACTCTTGGTGAACCTGGTTGTTGGAGTCGAAGACATAAGTCAGGATTGCGAAATGCAAGTTCCATTCCAAACTTCGGGAAAAGAACTGGTGTTGTCGCAAGAAGGGTATCGGGAGCGTAAGGTCGAGAATATCCTTATTCATCATGGCTATCAAGTAGTTCTCTCTCCGCATGAGACGGTTAGCAATGTCTGCAGCATCCAGTCTCTCCTTGGACTGATTGCGCATCCACTCTCGCGCAGAGGGGCGCACATTGATGGCTGTTTTGGGGTTCGCGTCCCGCAAAGCCATAACGCGGGCAACGATGTCTTGCCAGGAAACGGTCTGCATATCCTCCTCCGGTATCTCTAGTAGATATACGTAGAAGTTGCGCATATGGTTCAGACGCCGAAGATCCATGGTGAACTGTACCGTCTTCCATATAAAGTAGAAGACGTACAGCCACAAGCCTGTGTTCCACATGAATGACATCTTTCTGGTGCACTGAGGAATTGTGACTTCTTTCAACGAGTTGCTGTTGGGAATTTTCGTGTACTCAACACATTGAGTAAGAAAGGTCAAAAATACGGCGAAGAAGGCAGATTCTCTGAAAATGTTTGGTCAGCATCTTTCACGTGTACTGTCAACATCCAGCAGACCCAAAGTCTCGACTTACACCAGGTGCAACGCCCGCGCGCACACAATACACCAGAAACCGCTCCCTCGATAGTAGTAGTAGACATCCTGAACGAAGAAGTCGAGGTTCGAGACATTAACCCATCTCCAAAGAGCCTTTTCTTTCTCGTTGTTAGATACAAGGCCTCTGGAGTATCGCTTCGCCTGGGGCCGGATTGGTTTGACGGGATCTGCTGGATGAAGCCTTTGCTGCGCTTGAGTTGCCTCCCATTGAGCATGGGTTCGTCGACTAGAGGGACCAGGTATTGCGTTTTGCCTCGACGGAGTAGCAGCTGGCTTCCTCCGCCCAGATCCTTTGGACTGCGCTACCACTTCGTGTGGCTCAACCAGCAAAGAAGCCGGGACGTCATTATCTCCATCGTCATCCTGTCCCAGCCATCGTGGACTCGACTCTTGTCGGATTCCGCCGCGATGAGTTCCGCGACCCGTCGGCCCCGTTGTGGCTCCTGCAGGTGTTTTGAGCAGGTTGGCATTACTGTCGAGAGTCGCGTGGCTGTCTTCTGCTGTGAGGCCTGGCATGTGGTCCAGGTCGTAGTCTTGAAACTGCTCTTGCAGGTTTTCCTCGTCCACATCCAGACCTGCGTGTTCTTCGATATCCAGGTCGCCGTCAGTATCTCCTCTGAGTTCCTTGTAAAACGGCCTCGACCCTCGAGACAGTGGGCCGAGTTGAGGGAAGATATTGGAAGCCATGTCGAAGAGTGGCAAATCGGGTTTCGCGAAGGAGTAATCGGTCGTCAAGGCTTATGGTCGTCGCTCATGGCGCTAGGTCGGGGTCTGGTTTGGAGGACGACGAATGCAGCTTGCGCGACGAGAGGCAGTCGGATTCGGAGGCAAAAGTCGGTTTGTTATCGCATTCCAAACCGGTCTTTAGGTCAGCTCAGAAGAGTGGTGAGATGTAAACTGCAAAACGGTTCGAAGGTAGCCCTGTTGTCGTCACTTGATATGTGATTTAGCGGTCATGTGGCTATCTCGGGTGGTTGCAGGTGACAGAAGCCTTGGGAAGTGTTGGGGTGAAAGACTTCAGACTCACAAGCCTATGCGGAGTGACGCCTGGTCAGCTCAGGTAGGTAATTCGATAATGCAGTGAGACAAGAAAGCTAGCTACTGCACAGGGAATCTCTCAGTCCGATGTCAGGAGAGTACCTAGAAAGGCGATTACAGTGCGTATGGTAAGGTAGGTAGGAAAAAGAGGAAGACGGCAGCGCTGTTTAAGGTAGGTAGAGATAGATAGATGCCTCGCCTACATATGTCTGTTATGTCGACCACGCGTGCCACGCCAAGGTCGCCAGGGACGGACGGTTTTCACCTAAGCGGCAGCCAGCAGAAATTCCCAAAGGAAACCGAAGCTGGAGTAAAGTAGTGTCTATCAAAGTTCAGAACGGGTCGTGGAGGGGCCAGCATCTTTTGCTTTGGCTTCCCATATCAGTCTCCCAGATACCTCCGGCAAGTAGCAGCTAGGTACCTCAGCTGGTGGTGGTGCGCACACATCCAGGTGACGGCATGGCTCAGGCGACACCATGAGTGGGGAAGGTGGACACAGGTAGCAGGCGGTCAAGTCATTTTTGCCGTCCATTCCTCCAGCTATTAAGGTAGGTATTCTCGACCGCCTTCCCTACCTAGGTACCTTAGGTTCTTTGGCCCAAGGGTTTGAACGTCATGAGGTGTCTTATCAACGTGTTTACTAAGGTATCTCTTATCTCACCTTGAGGTAAGGTAAGGTAAGGTACCTAGGTAAGGTTACCTAAGGCGCCTGAGGTGAGGTACGTACCTAGGTACCCTTCCTCAAGACTCACCAATGGAGTACCGGTACCCTTTGGGGTACCCATGGAACTTACCTTAGACCTATGAGGCACGTAAATCAGCTTGTTTTGGAAGTACAGAGTATCTTACGTAACTCAAGGTAGGGATGGAGAAGAAGGTAGTCCTCTATCCTTCGTGTCTTAGTCCCTAGTTACAGATGTCAGTCCAACCAAGAAGGGCATATCAACTCCCCCGTAGGCAACTAGTAGCTGCAACCCGGTATCTTGATCCCTTCCAAATTTGATCATCAGCCACTCTTTCGAGCGCGTTGATGATCTCGGCTGGCTCACTTACCGTTGCTCACCATGGTCTCTGCTCCGCCGCCTTCCTTGAGACCACTGCCCAGCAGAGATGTGTCCAGTTCTAGTATCGGCAATATGCCCCAGTCGCCCTCAACCACATCATCGGCGAGGGCGCTGAACCCCATCTCATCCAAGGTGACTACTGTTCTGTCAACATCGTATGCCGATTCCGAATTTCGGGACGCCTTGCAATTGCTTGACAGTCGCAACCTCAAGAATACGCCCGAGACACGCCGTCAGTTACGGTTAGGCCTACAGAAGGAGGTGATTGATAGCAATGGGGAGATCGTCTCTCAGTTTGGCCGAGTCGCCGATGTGAGTCCCCTGGCCCAAAATCACCAATTCGTTGACTAAACATCCCCTTTAGCAATTGCGTCGCATAGGAGCTACCCTGGATAAGTTAAATCACAACTATCAAGATGTGAGAGGTCGGATTACTGCAGCTCAGCAGGAGACGGGGCCTATCCTGGAAGAGGCTTCGTCGTTGATGAATCAGAGAGCAGACGTGGAATCTAAACAGCAACTTCTCAAGACATTGCGCAGTCACTTTATCCTTTCTGATGACGAGGTCACCTCTCTGACATCAACCGCCGAGCCTGTTGACGATAAATTCTTCGCTGCTCTTTACAAGGCAAAACGAGTCAGCCAGGACTGCAAGATTCTACTCGGATTTGAGAAGCAGACCCTGGGCCTGCAACTTATGGAGCAGACGTCCAAAAATCTCGGTCTTGCCTTCCAAAAGTTGTATAAATGGGTCCAGCGAGAATTCAGAACACTGAACCTCGAGAACCCCCAGATGAACTCATCGATTCGTCGCGCCATTAGAGTTCTTGCAGAGCGGCCATCGCTCTTCCGGAATTGCCTAGACTTCTTTGCGGAAGCTAGAGAACGCATACTGTCCGACGCTTTTCACGTCGCCTTGACAGGTACAACGGCCGCAGGTCTCGAAGATCACTCGGTTAAGCCTATCGAGATGGCTGCTCACGATCCGCTTCGTTACGTGGGCGACATGCTCGCCTGGATACACTCGGCCACTGTCAGTGAGAGAGAGGCTCTGGAAATACTTTTCGTCTCGGAAGGCGACGAAATTGCCAAGGGACTCCAGACGGGCCGGGCGAATGAGCTCTGGCAGCTTCTTGGCGAAGGTGACGCTGAGACAGCACCCGACTTTGATGCTCTCAAGGCGCTGAACGACCTTGTGGACCGAGATGTCTCAGGGGCAACAAGAATGCTGAGGCAGAGGGTCGAGCAGGTCATTCAGTCCAACGAAGAGACTATCCTCGCCTACAAGTTGGCCAATATTCTTGGATTCTATCGATACACCTTTGCCAAACTTTTGGGCAGCGAATGTGCGCTGTTAGAGCTTATGACGGGACTTGAGTCTGGCGCATTGAGGCAGTTCCGATCGCTCATGAGGGATCACATCGCAACACTACAAGGTGATTTCCAGCAGACGCCTTCGGACCTTGTGCCGCCAGACTTTTTGCTCGAAGCGCTGAAGCAGCTTACTGCGGTCATGAAAACGTACGAAATTTCGCTGGCGTCGTCATCGGACCGCGAGACCGACTTCCAACCAATCCTTGCAGAGGCCTTTGAGCCTTTCTTGGCAGGTTGCGAAAATATGGCCAAAGGTGTGAGGCAACCGGCTGGTGCCATCTTCATAACCAACTGCTTGCTTGCAGCAAAGCATGCCCTCGAGCCTTTCGACTTTACTCAAAGAAGAACACAGCGGCTGCAAGAGAGGGTTGTAGAAGAGAGCAAGAAGCTCACGGAAGAGCAATACCAGTTCTTCCGTCGTGGTTCTGGTCTGGCGCAGGTTCTTGAATCCTTGAGCAATCTTACGACGGACGCCAGCGATGTGAAGAAGGTAGCGTCGCTTGAGGAGGTACAGCCGCCAGCTCTGAGTCGAGCCAGCCAGTCTCTCGACGACTTCTTGCCATCGGCGCTGATGGACGCCATGGAGAACGTTAAGCGTCTGCAAGATTCAAGTCTGGCGCGAGAAATCACCGAGAAGGCTGCGGAAAGATTCTGCGACGAGTTTGAGCACGTCGAGCAGATGTTGCTCTTGGCGGACGAGCTGTCAGCCGGTGACGGTGCGTCAGCTGATGAGGGCGACGAGCCTCAGTTGCTGCGAGACCTATTCCCTCGGACCACGGGGGAGATCAAGGTCCTCTTGTCTTAAAGGGAACGTGACGGAGAAGCCGAGTGTGCCTGGCCGAGGATATGGCCACAGAGTGAGGTTAAGGCTGTGGCGTGGACTGTGTGAGATAGCAATAGCTAAAGCCTAAAGGCTTTGTACACCTTCCGCACTTAATCGTCCCGGCGTGTTGCTATCGCCCAGTGCTGTGTACGGACAATGTACTTCAAAAGTATGCTTTGTGACTTATCGCTTACCTGAGGTATAATTTCCAGGCTTGCTATGAGGTGCTTGGGAGTCTTGGTATTTTGACCTACCTTACCCAGACTACATTAAGCACCTTACCTACTTATGTGTGCGACTGATATTGTAGGAGCATCTACAGATACCTCGAGGTAAGATGTAGTGATGTATTAGCAGAGTAAGGTACCTTAGGCACCTGACCGACCTCACGTTCATCACCTCTCCTATTAGCGAGGCTCTTAGGATCCCGGGTAGTGGTGTTCCCCTGGCTGGCAACTTAAGGTACCTTGCCTTTACTAAAGCTTCACTAAAGCAAGCGGGCAGGTGCCTACCTACCTTAGGGAGAGAGCTAGCTACTGACGCGTGCAGCACTACCTAAGGTACAGATGACCTAAGTACGCTGGAAGTTGCCGCCTGCCATTTTATTGCTTTACCCCCACTCAGCCACCAAGAGCGACGTCACTGCGGCCCGCTTGCCTTCAGTTGCCCCCCCCCCCCCCCCCCCCCCCCCCGC
>JFBX01000863.1:488206-517241 GCA_001563135.1 Colletotrichum simmondsii
TGAGGACAATAGCCGGCGGCAGCATCGGCAGACGGACGCCTAGATTTCCCGATCTCGGTGGGTTTAGAAGCACCAAGACGGAGCCTGCCCCTTGGGTTTGCTGAGAGTGGCAAGCCTTCACGTACAAAACAGACTGACCTGACAAGTTTGGATACCAAGTATGGTAGAGGACGAGGAACCCAAGAAGCGTTAGTTTTCTCTGTTCGGGGTAAACGCACTTGATGGCTCGGCAAACATTCGCCGTAGCGGCTAAAAGTCGAGTGGCTGAGACCCGAGCCGAGCAAAAACTTGTGTGCCGTGACTCTGAGCGTGCAAAATATTGCATGGAAGACAAACCTACTTTACCTAGGTACCTGGAGCAAGGCGGGCCTGAGTTCCAGGTTTTGCTCAGATCCACTCAAAGGGACGATTCAGAAGTGCCTCCCTCTGGTAAGCGCTTTTAGCACTGTAGTGCACTGCTCTTTTGGGGCAATACTTGATGACAAGATGAGCTCAACACTGTGTACTAAATGTATCCGAGTTCCGTTTCCATCATAGGTACTCACCCCGCACCCAAAACCCCAAGGGACCCAGCAACAGTCAAGAGTGAGGTGAGTAGGTATCCGTAGGTACGCAGTAGGTTCGAAGAGGGGACGGAACCTTTGCTCAAGTGTTTGGTCACTTTGGTGTCCCTCATAAGGTAAGCCACCCACCCAACTCCTTAGACTAAGCCAATTAAGGTAGTCTGTCTTCTTCCCTCGCAACTCGGCCTGAATCATCCTCCCTCAGATTTGGACCCTCGCTCGTAGGAAAATTCAAAACCAACATTCCTCCCTCTCGACTCGCGCCCACTACTTTACCATTCACTTCACCCTCACGCAGTCCCTCTCCTCACCTCTGTGACCAGATCTATTTCATATCTGTTCACTCAAGTATTCTTCATTTTATTCTTTCCCACTACTTTCTCACTTTATCGTTTGCTGTGTGCAACAGCGCGCCTGCTGTACGCACCTTCCTGTCTGTGTAACGAGACAAGAAGAGAAAACAGAAGAAGAAGCCGGGAAAAACCTGCACCAAATCTTACCACCCGATCGTCGAATTTCCCCCTCCAAAAATAAAAAAGTCAACATGTCTTCCCCAGAGGCCCGTGCTGGCGTCAAGCGACCTCGTAAGTTCCCAATGTGCGTCCCTTGCGCGACTCACATTTTCCCTTGCATCAAGTGAAAACCCCGAATCCAAGGCTTCTCCCTATTGCGATTGTCTGCCGCTGTCATTCCGGGAACCTCCTTCTTCACGGACAGCCTCTGCTCCAGTCATCCTCCTTCCAATTGCGCGCATCATTTCCTGGTTATAAGCCGTAGCTACCCCGCCGCCCTGCACACTTCACTACGTCCCCTACCCCAAACACCACGCATCGAGTGTCAAGCACTACGCAGGCAATCGCGACACGATGGAAGACATGGCAGACAGTTCGCAGAAGGGCAAGCCCACACAGCTGGCTCTGCTTGATTGACTTTGGTTTGCTAATCTGCGTATCTCAACAGGCACCCAGTCGCTTCCCCCTCCGGCTCTCCCTCAGCTGGTCGCTGAGCAGCACACCGCCATCCCTCCTACCGACAAGGATTCTCAGCGCCTCATTGTCGTTCTCTCCAACGCCAGTCTCGAGACCTACAAGGCTTCACATGGCGGCACCGGCCGCAACGGCGTCCAACGTGAGGAGAAGTACTCGCTACTCAACAGCGATGAGCATATTGGAGTTATGCGCAAGATGAACCGCGACATTAGTGACGCGCGCCCGGATATCACACATCAGGTTGGATACTACCAGCGAACTGCTTCTGCTTCTGCTTTTGCTCTTGCCTTTGCTTGTGCTACTGCTTTTGCGCCTCAACGCGCCTAGCCCGCCGTGTCTGCATCCAACATGCTGACCATACTGACTAGTGCCTCCTGACCCTGCTCGACTCCCCCATCAACAAGGCCGGCAAGCTTCAGATCTACATCCATACCGCCAAGGGTGTCTTGATCGAGGTCTCGCCGTCTGTTCGCATCCCGCGTACATTCAAGCGCTTTGCCGGCCTGATGGTTCAGCTGCTGCATCGCCTGTCCATCCGCTCAACCAACTCGCAGGAGAAGCTGCTTCGTGTAATCCAGAATCCCATCACCGATCACCTTCCGCCCAACTGCCGCAAGGTGACGCTCAGTTTCGAGGCCCCTCTGGTACACGTCAGGGACTATATCGACACGCTCGCCCCCAAGGAGAGTGTTTGCGTCTTCGTTGGTGCCATGGCAAAGGGTGCCGATACCTTTGCTGATGGCCTCGTCGACGAGAAGATCTCCATTAGCAACTACAGCTTGTCCGCCAGCGTTGCTTGCAGCAAGTTTTGCCACGCTGCTGAGGATTCCTGGGACATTCAGTAGTCGAAACCCGGCATCTACTCAGTCGTTTGTGTTGCGGAGACACGAACCCAGGCAGCAGCGACGGCGAATCAGAGCGGCAATGTAAGTGGTGGCCCCCAGGCGCTTGGAGATGCGAAATGCGCTCCAGAGCGACAAATTGAAAGTCGAGGGGTTGCGCTTACGGAACCACGATACAACATCATGGTGTCAACGCGCGACCTCGGAAACTTGGGTTACCTGTGCCATCGCTGTCGCTGTTTTTGCAACCAAAACCGGGGCGCGTTCGACAACGGGTCCAAGGCGCTTTCTTCGCCTTGACAGTTCAACTTCAGCCTAGGTTGTGGTTTCTTTTTGTTTGCCCGTTATTCAGAATCATTAGGGGTGGCGGCCTGGGCTATTGTTAGAGTAGTATCTTCGTGCTCTCGGCAAGTGCCGTGATAAACGGGCCACCCTTTGATTTTCACATGAAAAAGGGTCCATTACGACCAAACGCTCAGCGGTGTCGCTGGAGAGCAGATAAAAAAAAAAGGAAAATAAGGACGACGTTTCAAGGACTAATGGTGTATAGCTGGATACTAGCGGCTACGCGGATAGGTGTTGCAAGGCCTCGTACTTGGAGGCCATATAGAAAGACAATGTATCTACCGTGTTTGACGGGTTAATAAACCAAGATGCCATGTACTATGAATCTGAGGCAAATGCTTGTGTGCCTGTGAATGTACTGCGGTACGATGCCGCGTGTCTCTGTCTAGCTTCCTTAGCTAGGTGTTGAAGGCATCCTAGACGAAAAGGAAAGACGAAAGACAGTCGCATAGACTCATGGGTTGCCAAGAAGGTGCTGGACTGATGAGCATAGGTAGGTGCGTTTGAATGAAAGATGAAGGAACCGTGTCGGGCAACGGTTGAGTTTGTGATTTGGCATGTCATTGATGCCTGAGTGGGCTACGGCATGGAAGGTAAGATGCAGTGTTTGTTGGTCACCTCAGTCTGCTCAGGGACGAAGAGGGACGCGACAATAGTGAGGCTCGTTCGCCTTACCATGCATGGAACTGCCCCGCGTGTGCATGTGAGGGAGTCAGACTCGGCTGGTGTGTACACCGCATTACCACTTGACCGTTTGAATGTGATAGAATCGACGGGCAAAGTTGACAAAAGTAGGGGGTAGGTTGGGGGGCGCGTGGAACAGGGCGGCGCGGACCGATGTGTCCGACTGGTTGGGAGGAAATATGTATGCGTCCATACGGATAGATATGCGCGTTTGTCCAGAATCCTCCGTACCAAGCTCACAAACATGTCGGGGACCCGGGCATTCAAGCTGGTGGGAGGTTGGGCAGCAGGCAAGGTGGACGTATAGTTGCATTAGTGCCCTTCTGGTATGGGGTTGAGGTTTGAACATGGTGAAATCCGACGATGGGCGGCATGACCAGCTCACAATCTCGTGCCAAGTTGATGGATCTGGAAGCACGCGAGCTAAAAAGTACGAGGCTGGGTACACCATACTGGCAGCTACGGTACCCAAGCAAAGTGGAGAGGATATTTACTTGTATATTCGTAGATGGAATGGCGCAAACCACCACCTCATTGTGGGATTTGATATCCATACGGAAGACGGGGACTTATAGAGAATACAGCACGTTAGGGCAAGTCGGTCAAGACAAAGCCGCGAAAAAGCCTGGCAAGCCGCGACGTGGCGGAAGGGGGATCGATGCGGTGAGTTACAGACAGATGCGAAACTGGAAAGTACATTTGCAGAGCACGAAGACTTTCCCAAGAGATGTTAGGTGCCGTACCTGCTTGGCAATAGGTCAAGGGGCATTTGGTATCGAGGAAATCCAGATCAAGATACTTGGGACAGTGAGGTGGGAGACAGGAACCGTGGACGGATAATGAGGTAGCTTCCATTGATTTTCCCACAAAAGATACCTTTGAATTACCTTACTTTGCACTTTGATGTGTGGATACCTGAGGTACTTTACCACGCTCACTTAGTCTTCCAGAGCATGGCAGCTGCTTCTCATTTGGACCGCGCGCAACGAGCGGCTTTTTCATACCAAAGGTACCTACCTACCTTATTACTAAGGTGCTGCTTCCAGCGGACCACTTGGAAGCCACAAACGCCTCCGACGGGAGTCCCGCGCACTCCTGCGTCCAATTCGTCCAATGACAGTACCTTAGTTACCTATTGACGCGACTTTTATACCAAGTGATTTCTGACGACCACCTTTCGTTTCCCCAGGGTTGGATAATCTGCAGTGCGGCATTTCTCGGCCGGTTAAGCTCACTTGTTACCCGATAGACAGTCTTGGATATTTCCAATACCAAATGGAACCCTTTGTGACATGGGCCGCTAATAGCATTCGAGTAGGCTTCCTTTCCTGTCTTCTCTCTTCATGTTTTTTTTCCCTCTCCCACAAGTACACCCACCGCCTCCAGCTTCCGTCTGGACCAAGAATTCTACGGATACCTGCAGCCTTGATCCATCTTTCTAGCGGTCCCGAGAGGGTGGCTACTCTCATCCTGGTTTAACTCAGGGCACGACAAATGAGCCTGCAGCAACAAAGGCCAAGGCGGGGCTTAAAGAGACGAATGGCAGCCAGACACGACGTGACACGACGAAACGATCAAACGCTCCAGTGCCACTATCCGCAAGAATACTCCGGAGTGAGATGAGACTGAGACTAGGGCCCATATCAATATCATACAGACCACACATTGACGACCATGCTCCCGACACGATCCAGATCGTGAGATGCGGCAGCCGGCCGTTGCTGCTTGCAGGATGATCTACCCACCTGAAGCACCACTTGACTTCTCGTTCCTCGGTTCTGCAAGGTATTCGTACACGTAGCCCGGCTCTAGCCCCAGCCCCAGCCCCAGCTCCCGATACCAAGCGGCGCTTGCCTGTGGCCGGTTGTATGTAAATCGTTAGGCGGCTGGGCCTGACCATGGTCCCAATGACACCAGTCAGTCACCCTTCAGAATGAGGGAATGAAGGCTGGTATCTGAGGGATGGGGCAAATTACACGTAGTTGGCATCCGTACACCTGTACTCTGTACAGGCTATGCTAACCTGGCTGGCGCGGCGTTAGGATAGCCTCATTCTTCATAGGCGCAGAAAAAGATCAAGTGGTCCGCCCTATGCTTCCGTGGCCCGTCTGAGGTCTCCGGCTGGATGTCCCGGCGCAAGGTGGACATGCCACCTCCATCACCGGCCACTAGCTGCAGTTCACCACCCACCATCACAGCTGCACTGGGCTCGTCCGGAACGGGCTGGCTGCATATTGGATTTGGCCAGAAGGCACTGGGCGAAAAGTGCGACTCCTTACCGACTTGTGAGTGGGATTTTCGTCAAGCTGCCTCAAGGTAAGATAGGTTGGGCTCAGCAGCAGGGACAAGCTGTCACTCTATGGCGGCCCCGTGCTACTGGAGTGATGGATGTGCCGCTGATGATACCCTACCTAGGCACGCCGTACCCTGAAGACAAAGTACTGGCTTCCGTATGGCTGCCAATACCTCCCAGGTAAAGTAGGTCTTGGAGTTGCAGGTGGGTGGGTTGCCAGAGACGTTGCAAGGTACCTAGGCAGTTACCGACGGGAGTAGGTACATAAGACAGATATGTGCGGGCAGACTTGCTTGAGTCTTGACCCTCACACAGCTTGGTTTATGTCGGTTGCGCGTGCCCTCTCCCCCTTCCCCCCTTTTCAGACTAAGAAGTATCTCTTTTAAGCATTCCATTCCACGCAGGAGTCGGGACCTGATATGCTTGAGGTTGATTCCCCTTTCTTGTTGTCATTAGCATTCTGGTATCTGTCTCGGTGCTACGCTGCCTGCCTGTCAATACCTTACCAAATCATCCACTAGCAATACCACCATCACCACCCTCACCAGTGCACCACCACCAACCTAAGGTACACACCATCATCAATAGGTTGCCCTGGATAGTTTCACTCGGAATTTTCTTTGCAACCACCTCGACGAACGCACAAATCAACGAGGCTGCCACCAAGCCTACTTAGCTCGAGTCGCCTGTCTGCGCCTCTGGTCCCCCTCTCGCGTCCGCGGAAGCGTAACGGCACTTACACGAAACTATTCTCGACCTGTTACCTAGCTCTTCGCTTCGCTTCACTCCCACCTCAAAGAGCCGCCCTATCTAGTCATCAGGACCGGCCTTTTACTACCAACCGCCCCAAATGACTCCCTACTTTGACGTCTCCCATCTACCCTCCTCAACGTCCTTTTACTCCGCCATTTTTCAATCTCTGGGCATCCACTATATATCTACGGATTCCCAGACCGCTCCCCCTGACGCCAGCGCCAGCGCCAACGAAGGCGCCGACACCGACTCCAAGACAGCCATCACCACTTTAGGCCCTGGCAGGCTTCCCAGCACCGTCACATACGGTATACTATCCCCGCTCACCCCCATTTTCCAGATCCGCGAGGCCCGCAATTCCAGCGAGCCCCTGAAGCTCTCTCGCGCCGTCCTTTCTGCTCCCTCCCCCACCGCTGTCACCGACTTCCACGCCTTTGCCGTCCGGGCCAATCCGAACCTGCTGTCCAGCGTCCCGGCTGATCACTTCACTCGTCCCGCTTTAATCACTCAAAGTGGCGATATCCACCGGGCTACTGTGACCGACTTGGACGGTAATACCATGGAAGTTGTATATCAACCCCCTCCCAACTATCCTCCCTCCTACGCTGGCTCTACTGTTCGAAAGACACAGTCTACCACGGAGGAGGCTGGCCGCATTCTGGATTGGAATTACGACGTTGCAGCATCCGAGCCCCCGCCGCCGCCTTCTGTTTCCGGTTCCGCTACTGCCGGGACCTTTTCATCAGTCTTCGCCATGGCCGCTCGCTCTGGGTCATTTCCCGGTAACGAACCTCCTTACACAATGCTTCGTCGAAGCGTCACCACCTCGGTCATCGAATCGCCAACCAAAAGAGACGAAACCCCATCTCAGCCCTCTCCATCAAGCGGTGGCATCGCCACAAACACCCTTGTCGGAAGTCTTCTAGGTGCCGCCGTTGGTGCGGCCGCCGGCGCTGCCGTCACCTACGGAATGATGCGCAAGGAACGTGCACGAGCTCCGCGCCAGGAGTTTGACGGCTCCGGAGCCGCCCCTCCGTTTCAACGCCGTTCCACCTTCCCCGATCAATATACCGATCCGCAGGCCGGACGTTATGTCGAAGTCGAGAGGACCGTCGAGAAGATCCGGTACCCAGAGGCGTACCCGGCACTATCGGACAACCGAGCACCTCCCCAGTACATGGCCAAGTACAGCCAGGTCGGCGCTCGAAGCCGTGCCGCAGATGACTTGTACGACGACACCCGCAGCCGGCACTCGTCTCGCTATCAGCTCGAAAGAGGCAGCAGTGTTCGTTCTCGCAGCCAAGCCGCCGTTCCCCGAACCGCCCCCCTTATGCTCACTGATTACGAGCACCAAAGTAACGCAGGCTCAAGACACAGCATGGCCGGCAGGTCGGCCGTGCCCCGCACCATCGTTGACGATGCCGGGACCTACGTCTCAGCCCGAAGCGGGAGGTCTCAATCCACCATCCGTCCGCCCCCGCCCACTGTTGAGACGATATTGGGCGGGCGGAGTCAAGCACCTAGCCGTGCACCCAGTCGCGCGCCGACTATGGCCCCGAGCCTTGTCCCGAGCCGCGCACCCACCAAGGCGCCGAGCATGGCACCGAGCAGGGCGCCGAGCAGGGCGCCTAGCAGGCCTCCGACTGTTGTGCGTAGCAGAGCTCCTACTGTGGCACCCAGCCGAGCTCCGAGTATGGCACCCACTCAGGCGGCGCCGGCTACTGTTGTCCCTAGCAAGGCACCCAGCAGAGCACCGAGCAGGGCTCCAACCAGAGCTCCAAGTAGAGCCCCAACGGCGGTTCGAAACACTCAACCCGTCTTCGCCTACCCCCCTGCCACGCGAGCACCGACCTATGTGTCGGCACGCGGCCCTCCTCCGCCAAAGAGCCGCATTGACAGTGGCCGTAGTGCTTGGGAAGATGACGCCATCAGCGTAGCACCGAGTGATAGCATCAGCTGTATCGGCAGCAAGACCAGCAGGCGTCAGTATCATTGACGAGATGGAGAAGTGCAGTGGATTGTCTTCCACCGGAATGTTTTAACACAGCTGTTGAAGCTGGCAAGACTTCCAAAGTCGAGCGACTCAAAATTATGAACAGATTACTCGGCCGTACAGAACGAGTGCCGATGTTATTGCCAAATAAATTTCTTATTTAGAGACTGTCTTTCACGATTTAGGCACGGATACGGATGCATGGCATGGCATGGCACGGCAGCTGCTCTATTTACAGAGGATGATGACCAGATGAGGCTGAAGCCGGGTCAATGGGAATACGATTGTGACATATGGGAGTCATGTTGAAACACTTTTGCTTGCTTGGGGACTGTTCAAGGTTGAGATGGATACTAGAAAAGCTCTTCGCAAGGCTGATCTCGCTGACATGGGCTTCCACGGAGGTCTACCAACCTCTTGAATGCGTGTAAGTGTTTTCTTGTCTTGGGCCAAGTTTATGGAAATGCTAGACCGGTGTCGACTTGTGTTCCTCAGCTCTTGGTAAATGGATAGTCGGGTTAGATAACAGGCTGGACCAAAGCTATGGACTGTTTGGTTATCATCGTCACCAATAGCATTATTCAATATCTTAACGCTGTCTGTTTGGGGCTTGAGGCTTGAGGTGAAGGCTCGTGGGAAACCAAATCTGATTTTGGGGCTGCCATGGTACATTTCGCTTGGTAAATATCGCGTCATAGATGCCCGAATTTACTTTCCTTACCTACTTTCAAGAACTTGAAATCGTTGGGCTTTGGATCTGAGGTCGTAGGTAAGTTAGAAAGGTACGTAGGTATCTGTACTACGTAAGGTAGAGAGACAGGTAGAGACAAAATGAAGTGCACCTCGCGGGGCATCACTCCGATCCTCGGCGCCCCGCATGCTACGGCACAGACCAACAATTACCAGTCACAGACTCTCAATCCCATGTCGCTCCACCAAAACTTACCCTTTGGAGATTTGGCAGATTTCTACCGACTTCTAATCACCCACATCGAGTCAAGTGCCGGCAAACCGGGGACATTGACACTGGAGGTAAATCTGATGAGATTCGCGATTGACAGCATTTTTTTTTTTTCGACAACTACTGAGCACTGAGCAGAGCCACCGTTTTCCAATACCTTGTACCCATTTACACTACCTTAAATCTCAGTGCGATCCCACACATAGAAAGAGGGAGGGAGAGACAGAGACAAACAATACTAGTAAGTGTGGAAGAGAGAAAAAGAGCGAGGGAGAGAGAGAGAGAAAGAAAACTATACGAGTGGAGGGCTCTTGCGTGATGCCTTACCTACTGTAGCCACCTCTGCACCGGCCTTGACCCACATCTTGTCCAATTCAAACTCCAGCCTACTTGACTCATCTCATTCTCATACAGACCAACGACGCATAAAAGCCCACACCACATCACCTCGGTGGAACACAGAGCAAGTCGATCACTGGCCATAACACACACGCTTTTAAACGAGGTCTAACACATTGTACAGTTCACGTAGATAAAAAGCACAAGTCAAAATTGTCACAATGCCCGCTCTGGAATTGGGACAGTCCATCCCGCCAGACACTGCTCATGTACGCCAAAGCCACTTCCATGTGGTTCCCTTTCCTTATTCAGAGCCACGCGTGACGTCGTTGCTAACAGCCCGCGTAGGCAGTGAGCGTTCAGCTTCCTACGTGGAAGGCAAATGTCGGCTATGAAGAGGGAGAATCATGGGTCGTCGATAAGATGACCACCGGTTATCCCAGGTAAGACTCTTCTTCCTTATGAACTCTTTGTTCCCGGCTGAGACTATTTTTCTGTCAAGATTCTTCATTCATAGGAGCATTGTAGCCTTGGCTGAAGATCTGATTGCCCAGCATGGCCCTTCGGGTCAGAAAGCCATGTTGTTTCCCACCCCTCGTATTGCGAGAAGGTGCCTTGCCTTTGTAAAGAAACACGCAGATGCCTCAATTTCTGCCGATGCCACCGTCATTGATTTCGGACTCGACATGACCAAGGATATCTCACCACTCTTGCGCTCCCTGTCACCCACTGTCTCTGCCGTGGTGTATGCCCCCGAGGTATTCCCCTTTGCCAAGCAGTACTGGCAGCATACAGGAGACGGCATCTCAAGCCGAAGAGCCGAGTTCTGTCATGGTCTATTGAAGGAGGGCCTCTTCGTTCCCGTGGCAAGGCCCAATTCGCCAGTGGGAAAAGCCCACAGAGGCCCGAAGAGATACCATCGCCCATCTTCCATCGACGACACCAAGACGGCTCACCATCCAGCGACCAAGGTGAACCCCCAGAGTGCGTTTGAAACGCAAGAAAGCCTACGCTTTCTCGAGGAACGCTTTGGCCGTAACCTCGACCTGTCCCTCGTCGAGCGCGCCAGGTCGGCCATCAAGCGTAGGATTGCGGGCGCTATGGCTGCCGACATGGAGGCCAGCATCAGCTCACTGCCTCCTATGGGAGAAAATGCGAGAAACCAAAAGGACCTGCAAGAAAGCGACGTATACTTGTTTCCATGTGGCATGAATGCCATCTACAACGCCCACCGGGCCATGCTGCGCGCTAGAGGTGACCTCCAATCTGTCAACTTTGGCTTCCCCTACGTCGATACGCTCAAGATCCTACAAAAGTTTGGTCCCGGTTGTCTCTTCTATGGGCGCGCTTCAGAGGATGATCTTGACGATCTCGAAAAGCGCCTAGAGAGTGGTGAGCGCTTCCTGGCGCTCTTTTGTGAATTTCCCGGCAATCCTCTCTTGACCTGCCCCAACTTGGCGCGGATCCGTACCCTTGCAGACAAGTACGATTTCGGCGTCGTTGTGGACGAGACCATCGGCAGCTTCATCAACATTGACGTGCTACAATACGCAGACATAGTCGTAAGCAGTCTGACCAAGATATTCTCGGGCGACTGCAACGTCATGGGTGGCAGTGCCATCCTTAATCCAAGCGGCAAGTACTATCAGGCCCTGAAGGGTGCTTGGATCGAGGATCTGGAAGACACGTACTGGCCAGAGGACGTTGTTTTCATGGAGCGTAACAGTCGCGACTTTGCATCGCGTATTGAGCGCATCAACGAAAGTTCCGAGACAATTTGCGACATCCTCTCGGCCCATCCGCTGGTAAAATGCGTTTACTACCCGAGAGTAAATCCGACGAGACCCAACTACGATCTCTGCAAATTGCCTGGTGGGGGTTATGGCGGGCTTCTGTCGGTCACGTTTCACAAGACGGCCCACGCCATTGCCTTCTTCGACGCCATTGAGACGGCCAAGGGCCCAAGTCTGGGTACGAACTTTACTCTGACATCGCCTTATGTACTGCTGGCCCATTACCAAGAGCTCGACTGGGCTGCTGGTCTGGGTGTTGATCCGGACCTCATTCGCGTCAGTGTCGGCCTAGAGGAGACGGATGAGCTGCAAAAGATTTTCACCAGTGCTCTTCAAGCGGTCGAAAAGTCACAAGATGATTGAGTGGCATTTTTAAACTTGGTATGACTGGAGCAGTAATGGGTAGCTGGATGCGGAGACACGCGGAAGCCAAAAGATGATAAGAATTTGGGGAGCAACGAAGAAGCACTCGCCAGCAACGACCACAAGAATCTCTCACATTCAAGTCTCGTTGCAACCGAAAGCTCAACCTACAACCGGCAAGGGTATCTCGAAGAAATCTATAGGAAAGCAAAAAAGAAGAAAATAAAACACGACAGCATCTACATAACAGAGCATTCAGAGTGCACGTACTCAGGACCATAGTCCTCGATGCCTCGTTCAATCTCGTTGGCTCGCTGCTTCTCCTTGGCCTCCTTGGGGAAGTACTTGCGCATGTATCTCTCTAGTTGAATATCCAGATTATCTGCAATCATCAGTGTCAGTCAGTGTGCACTTTGCGTCAGCAAACTTGGTCTACTCACCCGCGGACGCCCTCATGACGGTGTCTGCTCTGCACAAAGGGCAGTGCTTCTCATTTCGCCGTTGGATCTTGACAATGCACCGAATGCAAAATATATGTTGGCAGGCTAGCCGGACTGGCCTGTAGGCAATGGCGAAGCAGATTGGACACAAATAATCACTAATCTGCGGTACGACTGACACTAAATCGGTGGACATTTGGGCGCAAATGTCTTTCGCCACGGAGCCGGCCAGCAGCTTGTCGGAGTGGACTTGAATTGGAAAGGATTTCGAAACACCTAGGCAGGTACGTTTGTCGAATTCTGCGGTGAATCAGCTTTGCTTGAACAAATCAAACTAGATTGAAAGCGATATTGAGAAGGGGTGAGGCTCACTTTTAAGAATTTTGTAGATGGCCACCTGGTTGATTTCCTGGAACTGCAGGTTTTTGAGGAGAACGGCGTTAAGACTTAAAAAGCGAACCAGGGCTTCGCGACTCTCGGCAATTTTGAAGGATTTGACGAGATTCCTCTTTGTGATTTCTTCTTGGAACCACTGGAGCTGCTTCGCGGCCGTCTGACTGGTTCTGGACCCGTGGTCTTGCTCGTTGGTTGAGAAGAAGACCTGGGCGTCGAGGTACAGCTCGAAAATGGCTCGCCACCTCGCAAGGTCGCTCTTGGAGAGGCGACTGGGTTTCGTCAGATGCGAAATCTCCTGTCTCAAGGCAACGATCTCCATCACCATAGCCTTTTCTTCCTTTGCCTGAAGTGCATCCAGGTTGTTGACATCGCTCTGCAGAATGTCAAAGAATTCACTATCAAAGACAAGTGGAACTTCGATACGCTCATAGTGCTCTGTTGGCGACGATTGGCCTTCGACCTGTAGACATCTCTGGGTGTCTGATAACTCAGTCTCAGCATTGGCAAGAGACTCAGCAGACGAGGCTGGCGACTTGGTTGGTACGGTGTCTTCGGGAGCTGCGGCCGGGATCGGTTGAGCTGGATCGTGGGACTGCAAGGCGGCGATACGTTCAATGAGGGAACGGGATGCAGGCGTCAGTGATGCATCAACGGCATTACCGTCGCGCATGTGCACCAAAACAGTCAGCTTTGGTCTCAGTAACTTTGAGTTTCCGGCGGCTGTGTGCGAATTAGCCCTTATGCTTGTGGTAGGGGCGGGGGGGGTGGCGGTGATGCGAACACCGTTACATGGGAGAAGGCAGAGAGAGTTTACCGTTGAGGCGGTATTTGGCGGCCAGAGGCGAATCATTAGCCGGGTCGAGAAGTTGGCGTAGAGTCTCAGGATCAAGCCCCAGATCGTTAAGTTCCCTGGCGACGCGTTTGAGAACCTTCTTTAACTGGCCATAGGGGATGGCCTGATCAATCCAGTGAGGTGGAAAGTCTGAAATTGAGCAGCATCAGACACTGCATCGTCCATTTCAAGTTGTTTGAGAAAAATCACATCCAGTCTCACAGAGCGTCTGAGATGAGACGAACATGAAGGATATGAGAGGGAAATATCCGCAAAAACAATGACATGTGGTACACTAACCTTGGCGCCTAAGCGTTTCCTTGAAGTCGTGTGCAAACTTCATGGCGTATTCAAATTGGTTGGATCTGCAGTGCAACAATACTCGATACTCGGGCTGGTGTCTTGGCAAGGCGTAAAGACATGGCTTTCTCTCCGAGGGGTGGATAGGATAGCCCTGGATTCATAGACGAATGATCAAGAAAGAGGGTTTGCGGGCTTGTGACGGGAGGGTAGGTAAAGGGTCAGCAGCGTACTTGCACTATATAAAATTTCAATCGCAGACAGGCAAAAGTACGTAACTCGATTGGTTTCCTGTCACCGGCCTCGACGACGTGCTGAGGGCTAGGCTGGGCTGGACCATGCTGTCGAACAACGGGCCAGGACAGGGAGGGAAAGGCGGGGGGTAGAACAAGGCATGGATGGATGGGCACACTGGACGCCATCCCATCCCATCCACATCCCCATCAGTAGCCGTCAGCCCGTCACTAACTCTCCTCGATGTTCGGATAAATGCATACATACCTTGCTTCGTGTGACATAAGTACCTTAGGTACAATACGGTCGGGAACTGGGAACACTTGGCATTTTAGGTAAGGCAATAGTACGGGCCATAATTTGCCTCGCCGCAGAGAGATACTTCACTCAAAGCTGTCCTCAGAAAAAGGTAGTATTGGGCCCGCTGCTCCTGTCACGAAGCCGAAATGTAGCTCCTCTCGATCGATGCTCGTTGCCTTCAACCCAGTCATCAACTTCGGAGTCGGCACGTTGCCACGCCAGGTGGGACCACACAAGAGTCATTGTCAGTCTTTTCCGAGTAATGAGACAGTCGTACTAATACAGAGTATTACTGTATCCGTGCGTTGACGGACAATTACCTCGCTCACTCGTCAAATATCCAGGCGTGCACCTGCGCTGCCAACTGCCTACCTGTCGACTTACATAGGTTTTCAAATAGACATCTATTGTCGGTCTTTATCTAGCATGAACCATGTGGTCTCAGCAAGTACCTGAGGCAGAGGCATCCGTACAGGTAGGTCGTAAGGTAGGTATCGGGTAGGTAGATAGAAGAGATAGGTACACAATACTTTAGCTACCGCGGCACCTACCTTAATGAACCTTACCTTCGACTTCAACAACCCTTAATTTCTTATCTTATCAACAATGGCTGGCAATGAGGGGTTGCGGGGTATGTATGTCTTCCTTCCCTTCCGTGAAGGTATGGAGGGGCGCCTAAAAAAAAAAATAAGGAAATTCGGTTCAAGATTTATGGATTACCTACCTAAGGCCTACCTACCTAGGCACCACAACGAAGTTCCATCCTTACTTCACTTGAAAATATCTTATCGTCTTTACCCAGCAGACGTGTCTCGCTCAAGTCCTTCATTTGTCGTGAATATTTCG
Source organism: Colletotrichum simmondsii (assembly GCA_001563135.1). Classification (NCBI taxonomy): domain Eukaryota; kingdom Fungi; phylum Ascomycota; class Sordariomycetes; order Glomerellales; family Glomerellaceae; genus Colletotrichum; species Colletotrichum simmondsii. The sequence goes on from JFBX01000863.1 coordinate 503,473, forward strand.
CTACCTTAACCTGGTGAATATCTTGATCACTGGTTTTCTTCACCTTTCTGTGCCGCGTGTCGGGCTTGTTGGACTGGTCGGTCGCAGCTTTCGCCAAACACGCGCCGGCTCCAGCACGCGATTCTGTGGCAGCTCTCGCATGTCAAGGGATCCGACAGTCCGAATCTAGCAACAAATAAAGCCACTCAATTTGCCTTACACTATAGAGCGCCCCCGGCGTGTCATGGGTGCTCAGCAATCCTCCGGTCGAGACCAGAGCGAAAGCTCCTCTGAAACGGTCAAGACATGTTACTACGAGCTCCTTGGTGTTGGGCGCGACGCTTCTGACGATGAGTACGCACTGGTTCTTCACTTTGCAATGCTATAGGGACCTTGCTTGGGTCTATGCTAATCGATCTCGGGCCTACAGAATCAAAAAAGCTTACAGAAAACGAGCCCTTGAGCTTCACCCGGACCGAAACTTTCATGATGTCCAGAATGCGACCCGTCGCTTCGCTGAAATTCAGGCCGCATACGAAGTACTTGCCGATCCCCAGGAGAGAGCTTGGTACGACTCCCATCGCGAAGCCATCTTACGTGGGGCCGATCCGACCGATTCAGGCAACAGCCCCGAGTACAACAACGTGAAGCTCACGTCCACCGAAGACATATTCTCCCTTATTCGCCGCTTTGACTCCACTGTTCCTTTCACAGATGGCACTTCAGGGTTCTTTGGCATTGCCAAGGCGACATTCGATCATCTTGTTGATGAAGAAATCGCTGCTGGCGCTTATGAAGTGGGAGACACTCCGGATTATCCTACATTTGGCTCCTCTACCGACAGCTATGAGCACACTGTCAAAGCCTTCTACAGTGCCTGGGCCAGCTTCTCGACTTGCAAGACTTTTGCATGGAAGGACCGATACCGGCTCGTGGACGCCCCGGATCGGCGTATCAGACGCGCTATGGAGAGAGAAAACAAGAAGGTTCGTGAAGAAGCCGTACGAGAATTCAACGACGCAGTAAGATTCCTCGTCACTTTTGTACGGAAACGCGATCCGCGTTACCTTCCGAACACACAGACAGCTGCCGAACGCCAAGAGTCTTTACGTTCGGCCGCTGCCGCTCAAGCTGCACGCTCACGTGCCGCCAATAAAGAGAAGCTGTCCGAGGCATTCGTTCCTGACTGGGCTCAGGCGAGGGATGAAGGCGACACGGCCGGCCACTTCTCGAGCAGCGAGGAGGAGGAGTCAGAGGTAGAGGAGATCGAATGCGTTGTATGCAACAAGACCTTCAAGAGCGAGAAGTCATTTGAAGCACATGAGAGAAGTAAAAAACACGTTAAGGCAGTGCAATATCTGAGGCGCCAAATGAAGAACGAAGATATGGATCTGGGTCTACGTGACGTTCCTATCGCGCCCGAGATGGCGACACCGAGCGACGAATCTGAGGGGGGGACTGGTACTCGGGACCGCAGTGAATCGGACGCCGCAAAGGGCACGGATGACATATCAGCAGAACCAATTCCTCATATCAATGAGGCGGAGCTCACTGATACGTCGTCAGATAACCTCGGAGATGACGAGTATGCTTCGCGTGCCGAGGTTGAGCAAAGGCTATTCGCAAACGACAATACCATTACCAGGGCGAGCGAAGGCGATGGCACAGAAGCCGCTGCTCAGGCTGTATCAGCCGGTCTAGAAACATTGTCACTTGAAGATGATAATGAAAGTGGCCATGGGCCACAGCCTAAGAAGTTAGGGAAGGCCAAGGCGAAGCGTGAAAAAAAGGCAGCACGCCAAGCAGTGGAGGAGGCCGAGACTAGCAGTGTGCGTACCGGTGTGGATATACCCAAAGTCAACTCTGCTTATGATCACTGACACCCGATCTATAGAATACATGCATTGTGTGTAATGCATCGTTTCCGTCCAAAAGCCAGCTCTTCAGTCATATTCGCGATCTCAATCATGCCAGGGCACCCCCAAATGCAAAGGCACCAGCAGGCGCTAAGAAAAAGAGACGCTGAGTCAATCTGTATCTAAGACTGAGCTGCCTCAGACAATTATCCAACGATTGATGAGCGAACTCGCACCTTAAAGCAAACCAATGTTCATACCCAACCAATCCTGTGTTACCCAGCCCCGTGATCAAAGTGAGCATCCTTTACGCCAATAATGCGACTGTCCCCGAACTGGACATGTAGCCTATCCCAGCAGCTTCAGGCGAAGAAACCCTGCATCGGGCAATGTGCATCGGTGCGTTTCCAACGCCCATATGTTCGGTCTCGGATCCTAAAGGAAGGATCATAGCAAGAGACGGAGAATCTCAAGCGTCCAAGATGGTGTCACCATCGTCATCACTAATCGTTTCAACTTCATCAATGGCGCTATTCCTTTCTCCTCCGCCACCTCTGGACACAGGATCGTAGTCCGCGACATGGATCACGGCTTTTCCTTGGACGTGCTTTACGTTACGCCTCCATTCGATCCAGTCGTCCTCGTCCTGTATCAAGAAACCAATGAGCATGCTGGGGTCCAGCTCCCGAACATGGAGCCGACGCAAGCGTCGAGTATGAGCGGTGTCAACATCTGCTTCACTATAGAGAGAAGGATCCGAATGGAATGGGAGGGCAGGTCGGGTATGGTGCGGATCAAGGTAGAACAAGTAGGAACCTTGTGTGCCGATGAAATAGTGAGAAGAGGAAGGTCTGCCACTGTAATGGTCCTGAGTGAGTACGTGGTATCTGATTTTGATGGAGGCGCCTACCCTGCAATGCCCACTGACTGTGGCATTTGTAGTGCGGCTATGAGAGCCTCCCAGTAGACCGGTGTAATCTTGTCAATTCCGAGCCTCGTACCAACCAATATGAGTGTAGGGTGGAACCGTGAACCTTCGGGTTTGGCTATCTTCATGAAGTTCTCCTCGTAGACATCGGGTCCGTCTCCAGTGGAATACACTCGGAGAGGCTGGTGTTCTTGGGCATTGGCCAAGGCTCTAGTTTAAGAAATTAGTCGGTATGACTGCATCTCGCAACAATATCACTGGCTTACTGAATGCAGCGAGCGGTGGCCGAGGGGCCAAACCACTCCCCAGGGTATTTCCCACATGCCACTGCGCCATGTTGAACGAATTGGTGGATGGAATAAGGCGCTCTTGGATCGTCCGCAAACAAAGAAATCAGCTTTCTCTCCTCTTCAATTTTATCACCCCGTCGCCATCCTACTACCGGTGTCAGCGAAGGGGACTTGCAGCGATAGTAATCGTAAAATTATCCCAGGCAACTCACCACGCCCTAAGTTGATGACTGCCATCGCATTTGCGAGTAAGCTTTGACCTGATCGGATCATGCATCCCCAGCCACTGTCAGACGAGAAGCCGTTTTGATCCACTAGTTGACTTTTGATTCGCATCGAGAAAGATAACGCAGACGAGGCTCGTGGATCTGTAGATTTTGCTATGGCCTGGAACTCTGATCGGTACGTCATCCAAAACTTGGATTCAAAGTCGTCAAGAAACGCCGAAGGCCAGCCACCGTCCTGCTCCACGTAATCCTCATCGTAAGCAAGCGAAGACGAAAAGCTACTGGACACAGAATCCGGCGGGGTTTCCGGGGCTTTGGCCGAGGCCGAGGCTGTAGCTAACACCTGTGAGGCTTTTGGCTTGGTATCGGTAGATGCGGTCGACGGAGGGGTTTGGCTTCGATTGTCTGTATCCTGGTCTTTAGTAGCCTTGGTGTTGAGCTTGTAGGAGCGACCCAAGCACCAAACTGGAAGATCACTCTGATGGTCGTTGGTAGGTTGGGGATCCCAAAACATCTGGACGATGCGACGGTATCGGCCGAGGTCTACCGCAGCCATGGCGGATCCGTTCGACTGCGAAGCCTGGCCACAAAGTCCTGCGATATGGGACGGCTCGTCCTGAAGAAAGATGATTTCGTATGCGCAGGCGACAACGAAGGAATTCTAGTCGCTCTTCCTTCTGGACGCTGTCGGTGCGACTTTGGGAGGAGTCAAAAGCAAACAGAGGTAAGTTTTGAGGATGACAGTGTCAGCTTAAACAGTGAAGCAATTACACTCGAGGCAATATCGATGCGAGGCCGCAGGGGTGATAGATGGCCAAGTTGGTGAGATGGGAAGTCGGTCAGTCGGGGGATGGTGAATGAGCAATGAAGATAGCCGTACCGTATCTAGGTAGACATGCGACGAGGAGGTAGGTAGAGGCGGACAAGCTAGCACAGCCAGACGACCTTACATGATAGAAAGGAACCCCCCGTAACAGCGTAAAGACTACTTGCAGCCCAAGTCTTCAGCTATCTGAGCCGATGACAGGCGGACTGTCCCTGTGACGCATCAGCCGAACACAGCGGGGCTCTTGGTGTGGCTGTCAGGTAGCACCGCTGCACGGTAATGTACCTAGGCAGCCTGTATCTGGAGGTAGATTTGCTGCCCCACGTTACGTGGTGAGGGGACAGCGGCCCAGGTCCTCTTTTGATCGGCGACTAGTGCTGGAAGTATAGAGTACTTGAGGTGCAAAGCCGTCATCACCGGAAGGCTCCAAATTTTACCTAAGTATTTGAATCGACACAATATCTACAGTACTTCTATGGATAAGGTACCTTGCCTTTCATGATCTGTGCTCCGTCCGAGCGTTTCTTATCGATAACAGATGCGACAAGATCCAGCAACTGCCTACCTAAGGTAATCAACCAACAAACCTAAGGTATCAATCACGGCTCTTCCCCAAGTATGCATAGGTAAGCATCTAAGCTAAGATACCTCGCCCCCGGTGCCTACTCCGCATTGTGCTTTCAGAGGGACGGAATGTGGAGTAGAGGTGCGCATAATAGAAGGGATTTTTTTGGGCTGGCTTGCCACACAATGGGCATATTTCTGACCTCAGCAGAAGGTGTCAGAGCTCCCACAACCACACATCCAGTTGACAGAAACTACTCCTTTACTACCCAGACAAGACATAGACGGCACTTCCATTGAATATTCTTCATCGCGTGGGCAGCGATGCCGCGCGGTGGAAAAAGGGGTGGCGCACGAGCGCCACCACGCAATGCCCCTCGGCTTCGCCCTCCCGGTGGTACAGAGCAGCATGCACCCAGTTTCATTCCTGCGATGAGCCCAGCCGGTCAGTATATGCCATTTTGATCGGGACTCGTCTCGGGCAGCACCTCTCATCGATGGCATGCAAGTTAATCGGGTTCGCAGCAGGATTTACATTGCAAGACGAAGCCCGCAGCACCGCTCATCGTTCCTCGCCCTGGAGCAGTGATTCCAAACTACGCCATAGGCCGGTTGCCTTTATCAATACTGGAGCTGCAGAGCCTCTCAAACAACTAGAGAGCATCTTGCAGATTGACGAGGGGAATTCTACAAGCAGACCTCAAGCGGAAATCGAAGGACAGAACATCACCGATGGCCAAGCTGCTGCCGATACACCTTCCCACGAACCTGAACCTGCTTTTTCGCTTACCGAAGCCCACATCCACGAGGCGATGCCGGTCGATGTTGCCGCCGAAATGACGGATATCTCTCTAGTCCCACGCGAGGTAGAGAAGGCTACGATGTCCGGAGCGGAAGATATCACTAGCGTTGAGGCTCCCGTCACTCAAAACACAGCATCACCTCTTCCCTTCTTCTTCGACGTCGTGGGAGAGACTCAACGGCTTGACGCATTTGTCGATCGAACTCCGACTCGTTCTCCATCGCCTACGCCGTCTAACTCTAGCGAAGAAGTCATTCTGTTCAAAGGTCGCAACAATGTTCCCAGAGACAAGCAAGGTTCGAAGTCCAAGGCCGAATCGAAGCTGAAGACTTTCAACCTGGGCGGCATCTCTAGCGAGATCAACGTCCTGGAGAAGACCGTCAAATCAAACAAAGACAGCAGCAGGGATATGCCTATGAAGACCGCCGGAAGCTCTACACAGAAATCTCGTCGAAATGCCGCCAAAGACTTAAAGCGACAGGAGGAAGACGAATTGGTTGCTGACTATATTGCCAATATGAGGGAGTACGGTGAAGACGAAGCCCTGGTACCTGCGAAAGCCTATTCTCGCCGTGACATAGGCGGCTCTTTGAGTGAGTCTGAAGGCATCGATGACTCGTTCCAGACCGTCGTAGCCACGAGCAAGACCGAGGATTTATCAGGCGTCAACAGTGAATCGGAACATGCGACTGCAGGGGTTGGGAAAACGCCTAAGGAAAGCGACAAGAAACCTGTCCATACTGCACAGAGGCGATCCGAAAGGGGCAAAGTCATACAAGATGATCATGCACTGATGGGAATTTTTGAGACGGACGTTTCCTACCTGGCATCACTTGAGCAATCTCTTGCTGAAGACGCATCGCCGCCCTCGGATTCAAGCGACCAAGACGATGACGACATCTTCAGATCAGCAGCAGATAGATTTGCGAATGAGATCGACGATTTCGACTTCATGGACTGGAGCCGCCCGGCGTTGAAGCCTAAGAAGAGCAAGGGTGCCAGAGGCAAGGTTCCCGTGTTTGACATTTCGGACTCAGAGCTAGAGGGCAAGATGCAAGCTGCGTGGAAGAACGATCGCTTGAAAAAGGCCGAGAGGAAGAAAGAACGCCAGGCCATGCGTAGTATGGGATTGTTAGGTAAACATGCCAACCCGGAAGATCTCAGAGTCAAATATCCCCACGGGATGGGGCTTGAACAAATCGCCGATGAGCTAAGAACATTCCTCTTGGGCACTCAACCTAGGTAAGTTTCATACACTTCGAGTGCACTCAAGGTGTTGGAGGCTGACTTGTTACCGCAGTCTCACTCTACCGCCCATGGACAACCATGCTCGCAAGGTGATTCACGAACTAGCCAGCAAATTCAACATCAAGTCCAAGTCTACAGGTTCGGGTGACCAAAGGCGACCCATGCTCCACCGCACTTTCAGGACCGCCAAATTTGCCGATGAGATCTTCGATGTAGCCATTGCTCGGGTCGGCCGCAAATACTTCCCTCGCAACGATACGGCAGTGCGGGCTGCCGTACAGAGGCAATCGGCTCGTAGGGGGGGAGGTGGTGGTAGACACGCGGGCGTCGCCTATCGGGATGGAGAGGTCGTCGGGGGTTCCGCGCCTGAGTTGAGCCAGGAAAATAAAGGTCGTGCGATGCTCGAAAAAATGGGCTGGAGTAGCGGTACGGCGCTGGGCGCGATTAACAACAAAGGCATTCTGCAGCCTGTCGCCCATGTTGTCAAGCGTAGCAAGGCTGGGCTGGGCTAACACGCTTCGACGGTCATCCCGCTGCCGATGTCTTTACGGGACAGCGCGTTCAATGGCGTGCCCAAGATGGCTCGCTATGGGCTGCTTTGTTGTTGAAGGTGCTCCCAAGGAGCCGGGTGTGCTGTATTCATAGCTTAGCAGATGTGTGCACCGGGGCATGTTTGCGACAAAGTAGGCTTGTGTTGATGTTCATGTGTACGATTTCATTCGTCCGAAAACCCTATTCTCAAGGTGTATTGTACAACCCGCGAACCCCGTTTGACCGTGAAGACATTGCCCCCAAAAAAGCAAACCATCCGTAACGCATTAAGAGACCCCAAGGATATTGGTAACCTTGGCAGGTCTCATCATGACACCCAAATGCCAAGTAAAATCCAATGCCCGAAAAGAAAAGCAGTACAAGCACCCTTATTTCGTGGAAGAAGAGTACTTGGTAACGGCCTTGGTGCCTTCCGAGACAGCGTGCTTGGCCAGCTCACCGGGCAGGATGAGGCGAACACTATTGGAGTGGTTAGCTGGTTCGGTTTTCAGACATGTAGAGATGACATACGAGGTCTGAATCTCGCGAGAGGAGATGGTGGACTTCTTGTTGTAAGCAGCAAGCTTGGAGGCCTCGGAGGCGACGCGCTCGAAGATATCTGTGTGACGCGTTAGAAACGATGCGTGCAGGCATTTGGAGCGATATAGGCTTACCGTTGACGAAGGAGTTGAGGATAGACATGGCGCGGTTAGAGATACCAGTGTCGGGGTGGACCTGCTTCAGGACTGAAAGTACCATGTCAGAATATGTCGGATACATAGTGTCGCGTAATGACGCGACGCGCCAACGAAGAACGCGAAGTGTCGGTGTCACTCACCCTTGTAGATGTAGGAGGAGTAGGTCTCCTTGCGAGACTTGGTGCGCTTCTTCTTGTCGCCAGAGGCGGCGGTCTTCTTGCCGGCATCCTTCTTCTCGGGGGCCTTGGAGGCAGTGGCAGGGGCCTTGGAGGCGGGCTTCTTGTCGGCGGCCTTGGGGGGCATTTTTGCGGTTTGGATTAGTGAAGGTGAAAAATGAGTACGTGAGTAAGTTGATTGAGATGGATTGCGACTGGCGACCGTGGATGAAGCTGGATGATGGAGTGAGGAAGAGTTGATGTGGCAGGAAGAAGTTTGGGGGGGTGGGCTGGGTTTTTGTAGCTGGACGCGACGGGCTTCTGCGGCGTTACTGATTTGATGCGAGGACAGAGTGATTTTGGGGAGGGGTGGCCCAGGTAGGTGGTCAGTATCAGTGGCACACCGGGGGCCTTAGGACTGGTGCCAGGGGCGTGCGCTGGTGTGGTCTTGCCTGGTAAAATGGGAATCGGCTATCTTGGTTGGCTGAGAGCTGTGTAAGTGGGTCCAGAGATGGAGGATCCGTAACCACCGCCCATGAGAGCGGCTACCGAACTGGGGTACTCACGCGTTCGCGCTAAAAAACAAATACGTGACGCTCAATGTATCTTTTTTTTTTTTTTAATTCGCGTATCATGGAGCTGGCAGGCAGGGGATATTCGAGACTGCCAGAACAGGCTCCCACCAATAGCAGCGTCCCCTTACAGGCCAACCAACAATCTCCCGGTCAGGCAAAGCTAACAGGTCACGTACTTACTCACTGGTACACCGTACCGCCCAAGACGACTGGCGACTCGTAGAAGCTAAAGAAAAGTCCGCAAGCCAGATCAGAGATGCTTGCAAAGCTGCAACATCACATGTGTATCACTCTTGCAGCGAACCTACCGGCTACGGCGTCTGCCGCCTCAAGACCACCAGTGCAGAAAGAAGTGATGGTTAAGGATCAACAGGCGTCACATAGCATCTCTACAACACCCATATCCATAGTAAGTCGAGAGCAGAAGGCTTGTAGCAGTCCGCAGAGAATGTTCGGGTCGTCATGCCAATGAGCCGCCGAGTCGCCTCATCCGGACATTTCAATATGTGCCTACCTGGTCCACGTTGCCCGATGTTGCTAAGGACTCTAGACGAAGGCAACATGACTTTTTACACGCTGCGCGCTGCAACTACCTCTCGCTTGTATTCAGTGGAACGTGTGACCCTGAGAGCAGTCTTTGGGTTTGAGGAAATTTGCGCCCTCTTCGACGCGTTGATTGCAGCTTGCGTCTTGCAACTGGTGGGTGCGGCTAAGGTAGCCAGTGCCTGGACTTTCTGTCTCTTTTGGGCCTAGGCCCGCATGGCTCTATGGGAATTGACGGGGCGGCTCAGTGACATTCTCTGCTCATTGCGATCCATACATGCCTGTGATCTCAGGTAGAACGGTCCCTAGATGAAGGAAGCATGCCCGTGAGCTCGCGGTCTTGGACGTGGAGTACCTGGCCTGCAGGATGGTGTATCTAGCAGGAGAAACACTGTCCGCTATTCAGCGGCACCCAGTGGAAACGCGATCGAAGGTAACGCGGTGGGCTCTGCAGTACATATCGGGACCCCTCCACTCCATGTCATTACATGGCTGGGTCCGTTTGCCATAGAAACACCACGAGTGGCATGCAGGGGTCGCTGTATCAGGCACTCCATGAGGCTCTGTCCTCGATTACGACGGGGTCAAACAGAACGCGGGGCAGTCGATTTGAAGATTTCTCCGGACCCGATATGGGATGGAGCCGAAGGATGGACCATGTGAGGCCCAGGTTCCTGGGTCTCGATAGGCTTCTTCACATGAGCTCGCACCACATGTATCGGACTCTGTTCGTGCTATACAGCGGGTTCTGGTAGATCTGAGATCCATTTGAATGCAAGTCAAATGGGGTCGAAATGTCACTAGATAGCGAAGCATACAAATCGCATAAAGTGATTGAGATGCAACCCATTTGTCCTTCATTTAGAAGTAGACAAGTTCGTCAAAGTTCGAGCATGGTTGGCAAATACGCCTCGGGGTGGCCTCTGCTGAATGTTAAAGACGTAAAAGCCGATTCTCTCCCAGAGATCACATTTCGAATTGAAACTCAGGATCCTTCTGTTCTGGGAATGAAAACATCGGTTGGAGCTATACGTGGGGGAAGAGAGGGGGAAATGTGGAATATTGCAGTGCATTGATACAACACACGGCATCATCATCAAGGATACAAGTAAAGAGAAAAACAAAGTGAACCGCATCAGTCCGATAAGTTGTAAGGTGCGCCAAGCTGATTTCGTTGTGGCAGTTCGTCCAAGCAATAAGGCCGAGGGGAAAGGTGGTTGATAGGTAAGAGAAGGTGATCAAGACGTGGCTGGATGACCACTTCTCCTAGCCAGTAAGATAATTCGAAAACCAAAATGCTGCGCGGAAGGGGGGAAAATGCAGAAAGCGGAAATGGACTAAAAAAAAAAGTTGTTAAGAAGGGGGAAGGGGACGTGGGCAGGTCCCGGCACTGCTTGTGGAAAGAGGAGCGGGACCGCGGGGGGTTTTATTTCCTTGCATTGATCGCATCTGGACGCAATCGCTACCTTGCTTCTGCGAGTCTTTGTCGTGGAACGGAAGTCGCGTCTGGCAGGCTGGCAGCCCACCTTAAGGCTTATCTATAGCTTGCGGCCACCAAAGAGGCGGTACTGCTGTGGGCGGCAGCAGGACTGATAAGAGGTACGTACCCGTCTTCTAGCCCGGGCCCAGAAAAATGATGCACCGCACCTGCCTGCACCAGTCTACCACAACATCGAATTTCTGGTTTAGGCTTAGCGCTGAATCGCGCGTTGGTGATCCGTGATCGAGCTCCTCTAACGCGAAAACTACTTAACTTCTTCACTCCCCACCATCAACGCCCTTTCTTCCATCTCCATCTCACTTTTCCATCCACAACTCAAAGCCAGCCTTCAGCCAAGTCGCTTTTTACGCGTCCACCTCAATACCCAACTTTTTCACACAACCCAACCCCAAATCCCAAATTCACAATGACTGGAGGCGGAAAGTCCGGCGGAAAGGCCAGCGGTTCCAAGAACGCGCAATCGTAAGTTGCTCCCTCTCACTTGAAGCTTTCCAAAAAGGCCGCATTTATACTATGCGATGTTCTCCGATCCAAGCTCAAGCTTCATCCACTGACCTTGTATCCCCCAGTCGTTCCTCCAAGGCCGGTCTCGCATTCCCCGTTGGTCGTGTTCACCGTCTGCTCCGCAAGGGCAACTACGCTCAGCGTGTCGGTGCCGGTGCCCCCGTCTACCTCGCCGCAGTCCTTGAGTACCTCGCGGCTGAGATTCTCGAGCTGGCTGGCAACGCCGCTCGCGACAACAAGAAGACCCGTATCATTCCCCGTCATCTTCAGCTCGCCATCCGCAACGATGAGGAGTTGAACAAGCTTCTCGGTCACGTCACGATCGCCCAGGGTGGTGTTCTGCCGAACATTCACCAGAGTAAGTTGACCTTCCATCTTCGGTCCTGTTTTTCAATCGCTAACGGTACTTCAAGACTTGCTGCCCAAGAAGACTGGCAAGACTGGCAAGAACCAGAGCCAAGAGTTGTAAACGGGTGTCGGTTTTGGTTTTTTTTCGTGCTGGTCGGCTGCTTTGGGTTGTCATGACATCGGGGTCACGGTTCAGGGTTCACGGTTGATTTTCACGTTTGGGTTGTACAATAATACCACGGCAGGAAGCTATGGTTACGAATGAGAATACCTTTTGAAGATCATGTTTTGCACATTGAGTTGATTGCGACGCTATTTGTATACTGACTCGTAACTGATCGTGTTGCGTTTCGCCTTTTGTCAACTGTCTGCGAAGTCTAATATTGGACAGAAACACGCATATATATGCAGCGTGTCCATGTTGCTACTATTCTCTAAGCTGGTCAACATGACATATTCCTTGAACTTTCGGGTGTTGCCTCTTGCTTGGTATGAAAAAGGGGGGAACTCAGTCGGTGGGTCCCATTAGATTCGTGGTGCCGCTCACACGACTCGTTGCGGTATGACGACTTGAAGCTATTGTAATCGGGTGATGGTGTTGTATTATACAGACTTGTAGAGAGACTGAGGGGAAGCTATGCTTGTGAGCTGAACTGCGTGCGCGTGAGCCTCCGCTTGGCTTGGATCAGCCATCCCGGGCTTGTATGTTACGGTTGTGCATCAAGTGTCCCGATCCATGGTCCCCAACACGGTATTGTCGAAATAGCATTCTGAAGCTTCCACATGGTTGCATTTCTATGTTATGCAGTCCAAACGTCGGGTACGTTGTAATCCCAGTCTTTCTCCCTTCCACGCCTTTGCTAGCTGCTTAGAATTTCAATGGGGGTGGCGCTATGTTTTTGTCAGATTGTATCGATGCAATATCCGCCACATTGGGGACTTACGGTCAAGGATAGGTGCTCGGAGGTTGCGCTCGAATTTGGAACCTGTGCAGTCGTTATTAGCATCGTCTGCGCCATGCGTGAAGTGCTGTCATTTGTCGGGGAGGGATTACGACATACCGCCGGGTGCTGTCGGATGCACGTAGGGCTCTGGGTGCTTCCATTTCGACAACAGTTTCTCTGTCTGAGCCAAAAGTTCCTACAAAGGCTCGGGTCAGCGGTCGTTGCGCGTTTGATTTGCGACGTCTGCCGAGCGCATTACTCACTCTCTTTTGTCTGGAGTCCGTCACAGATCGGTTGGCCTCGAACAACGAGCGGATATACAAAGCTTGGCCTCTCCAGAGGTGGCGATGAACAGCCCAGTCGAGAGCCAACTTCAGCGAACGCCGGTACAGCGACCTGTCGTCATGACTATCAGCATTACGGCTCCGCCCAGTCTGGATCGTCCATCTTCAACAGCTTCGGGGGCTGGTGCTCACAGTGCCGCTTGACGGGTCGACATGGCGATGGATCCAAATCAATTGGATTACTTCAGGGCCGGGGAGAGGATCGCGTTTGATATTGGAATGAGTGTATGGCCGTGAAGGTCGTGATATAGAACGGATTTGGACTGCCAATGGCGCCTCGATGATTACAAAGTTACGGAATGAGGTACATGGTAATGGTTGAGTGCAGGCCGGGGCGTGGTATCTCCGGTTATCGCCTGAGGCATCAGGTTTAGCAGAGCCGCATGGGGAACGTCTAACCTTCCCTTAGAGCTTTGATATTCGATAAAGAATCTTATCTCCGCTCTTCGATATATATAGGGCTTGAACTATAATAATAAAGGGTTCAAATACTAATAATTATAGTACTAAAGTAAAGTGTTAATAATAAATAATATAATAAGTTATGACCCTTTATAGAAATAATTAATTAAAACTATTATAACTTAATATATATAACTAAAACTAGGGCCTGCCCCGTAGGCTTATAGCGGCTATAACGTACTATATATATATTTAACTAAGAATATAAGAGTTATTTTATGAAATAAAAAAACTATAAAATAAGTTATATATAAATAAAAAGAGTAATTAAATAATAAAGTAATTATAATAATTACTTTTAATAAATAATTATTAATATCTATTTAATAATTAATAACGAATAGCGCAAAGTATTATAAAAAATATATTTAGGAATAAGACTTATATATAATATAAACTCGAACTAGGCTTAAGAATAAACTTCTATAGCTTTTTTAATAATTA
>JFBX01000867.1:0-10980 GCA_001563135.1 Colletotrichum simmondsii
CTCGACAAAGGCTCTGTGCCGAAGGAAACGTCGCCGGCGAGCCACTTTGCAGCTGCCACAATGCTTGTTATCTCTTGAATCCATATTGACATGTACCCATTTCCACATGTTAAATGCCCCAATCTTATTCACAACGCATGCTGGAAATGGCGCAAGCGCTCCGCTTCATAACGAGCTGTGGTATCAAGTTATCGTGTTTTTGATTGCCATCTTGCTAACACGGTATTCAGAATCCGGTGGCGATGATCCATGCTCGCGATAGCCCAGCAAAAGTGTCTTCCTCTCACAGCTTGATTTCCTCCCCAAATGTCAATCGTCCCCTCACTCGATTTTGAATCGAGCTTCTTCCTTACACATACACTAGGATTTGGCAAAAAAATAAAAATAAAAAAATAGCGAACAAAGTACTCATTACCGGCCAGTACTTTGAGAGAGGCGGAATATCTGCTCCCTCTTAACTAATCCTGGCCGTTAATCCCCATCCTCGTGCAAGGAACAGCCTGCCATCGCCACCTAGCCCATCCCAGGTACCTCTCCTCAGGGGCGGCATTGATAAGCTTGTTTGTTTTCAATGCTTCCCGTTGATAAAGCTACATTTGTGTCCGGCACCAATGTCAGACCATGTTGGTAATGAATCTCCAAGCCCAAGGAAGCATTCATCACAACAGTCCATCGGCTATGTAATAGGTAGTTGAGACGCGTGCAAGTGGTAAGGTAGACAAGGCATAGATTCATCACGCCACCTGAATGCAAGCTACCTGTCATGGAGCTATCTAAGGAGCCGGCGGAGGCTTTTGGAATTCTTTCAGGCGGCCCTGCTCCTCAAATGCTTCCACGCATATTCTGCAAGTACCATGGCGTACGTCTAATGTAACACGAACCAAAGATTCAGGGCCAGAAAACAAGAACAGCACCCCGAATTTTTATACATCTCAACATGGGAGAAAAGTCTCCTCCGAATACTCCTAACCGCCTTCAACAATGAACGCCCTTCGTTTTCGAAATGTTATCCCTTGGTCCGCGAAACCGCTGCTGTGGACGGGTTCTGCTTCTTGTTTTTTCATACCGCTCATGAGGGGTGCAGACGTCAGGTTCCCCAAGCTCCCGGGCTTCGCATGCGTATATGTGTAGTATGCAAGATAGGTTATTCCCGTTGATAAACAGGACGTTGGAAGTGAAACACGGTTGACCAGCCGTTATTAGATGGCCCAACGGTGATGCGCAAAGACGCATCAGGGCCGTGTCTTGGTGAATCGTCAGCCGTCTCAGAGCTTGACCTTTTGGCCGGTGATCTTCTCCCAGATGACAGCAATGAGATCCTCCTTGAAGCGTTCCCACGGATTGCGGTTCAGATAATAGCTGAGCTCGCGGTAGTTGTACATCTCACCCCAGCAATCGCGACCCCATTCGCAGCCGGCCATGTTGACGACGAAGTCTCGATCCTTCTGGTCGTAGTGAATACGAGTGTCGTTTCCGTTCTCGGAGCAAGCGCCCGGCGGGAAAGCGTTGATCATGCGCTGAGGGAGGAAGGCCGTGTGTTTGCGGATCCAGGGCTGCGTTTTGTAGAGCTGCTCCAGAGCGTCCTGCTCCTTATGTTCCCACTCCATGTGCTTCTGCTCGTAGGCGACAGGATCCCACCAGACATCCAGCATGCGATCAGCCCAATTGCCTCTCTTTACGAAGAAGGAGCCGAGGTTGAAGCCAGAGCAGTCCTGAGAGAGGATCAGGTTGACCGATTCGGCCTTTCCATCGCCAATCGGGCTTCGGGACTCCTCGTCCAGGTAAGGATCGGTGAAAGGATGGCTGATGTTTAGAGGGTTGTACTCGTTGATATCGCGGTAGACGTGTTTGCTTATGTCGTTGAAGATATGGTTCTGTAAGGGATAAGATAGTTCCATGACGTAGGTATTCAAGTCGAGCCACCAAACCCTTGACCCATTGTTAGTTGAATCACGCCAGAATCGAGCGCTGCGACATACCATTCAGCCTTTGGGTACTTGCGGAAGGCGGAGCGCACAAAGTCGACCTTCTCCCAGCTCTCGCGCCATTCGTGTGCGTATCGCTTCTTGGTGCTCATGTCTACGATCTCAAGATCATATCCCCATCGGTTGGCGTACTTCTTCTTGTTCCGTACACTGTCTCGCTCAATAGCCCATTCACGGGCCCCCTTCCACTCCATGACACCTCCTCCGATATTGGCGGCCAAGATAATGACATACTTTTGGCCTCCACCAAAGTGTCTTCGCCAGTGGTAGACGAGAGCTGCGAGATGGTTAGCGAGAGATCCAGACTCACGTCAAGAGGAGGAACGTACGAGTGTTGTAGAAGATGGTCATCGCGAGGGTGAAGAGGAGCAGGATCAGCAGGCGCAGCTTCATCTTCCTGCCCATGCGCGCGAAAATGTTCCGTATCCTTCCCACGAGGGGAACCTTCTGTGCCGCCCATGATCCTCGCCCCAGTTTGTCTTTCTCCTTCTCGACATATGGACTCTGGTTGTTGAACCGCGGTAGGCTGCTTGATATCCGGCGCATGTGTCGTGTGAAGAAGCCTTGGTTCTGGGTAGAAAAGGACGGGTATCCGTTCATACCAACGGTCCTCATCTTGCTCTCCCAAGGGGTAGAAGCGCCGTTGGATGCTGAGAAGCCTCTACTCGGACTCGATCGACCGCTGGTGTTGATGGTCAGGCCAGGGCTGGCCCAACCGCCTCCAGGTATAGGCGAAGGACTGCGCGAGAGTGACATTGCGGTGTTGGGGGTGCCTGCAGCGATAAAAGAACACGAGCTGTCAGCAAGCGGGCCCCGTCATTCGATTGTCCAACCCGTATTCACATCGGTGGCATGTCGGTATACGGGAGGTTGGAAGACGTAGACATATACGAATAGACGTACCACGGGCCGGACTGGGAGTTGAGGGAAAGGACGGGAGGATGATGCAGGACAAGACGTACCTGGAATTGGCGCAAGACCAGGCTGCTGGCCGTGGACTCCCAGGAATTGGGGAGAGCCACGGTCGCCTGGGCCGTCAATGTTGACTGCAAGACCGCCAGATGCAGAGGAGCGGCGTCGGTGATGTGAACGTGCTGGCCTGCGATCGCTGAAGGACGAAGAGGCGGCGAATTGCTGTGATTGATCCAGGATGAAAGATTATCGAGGGTTGTGACCAGATGGCACTTTACGAGCCGTCTGGTTACAACGCGATAGCCAAGAAGAAGTATTCGCTAAAGGTGTTGGGGAAGGGGGTCGATGTATCCGAAAAAAGGGGGTCCCCTCTCTCTCTTCGGAATAGGCAGAATGGCTTCTGGTGGTTCGTGGAATTCGGGGTGAGGCTGTACAGGTAATCCAGCCAGGGGAAGGTGTTTTGCTGCGTGGGCAGGGCAGTTCGATACAGGACCTGGTCGGTAAGGTAAAAGCTCGGAGGATTATGAACGGCAGACAGCCAGAGCCTAGGTGTAAGGAATTGGTGGCTCGGTTCGGTGGTGCTTCTCCCGTAGGTAGTGTCGATGCGACGGGGACAGGTGTACGGAGTAGACAGACAGATAGAAAAGTGTTAGGGAGGAGGGCGAAGTGGAGGAGAGTCGTCTTCCGGCTGGGTCACTTTTTTTTTCGCGAGGGTGTTCCTTCGCGGCGCTGGTGGCTGCAGCAGGAAAGAGAGACCGGGAATTGACCGCCTGCTGCCACTGGCGTGGGGTGGAAAGGGAGGGGAAGAGCACGCGGAGACAGGATTACCTACCACTGTAGGTACGTGAAGGTACCTAGGTAGGGGGCAGGGATAATTGCTGACGGATGACAACTGTACCAAATGAAGCAGAAGCTGCGGAGGCCGACAATGGAATTCCGAATCTCACAGACAAATATGAGTAAGATAGTGGCAGAAGGGAATGTCTGATTCGTAAGATTCAGGAAAGGGCCGTTTCCCTTTTGTGCGACTATTTGTTGATTTGCTCCTTTGATCGTCTCGTATCTGCAAAGGGAATGGGCTGGGCTCAAGCTGGGCAATAATACCTGAAGGGAGGCCATCCATCCCAGTTGGCCAGCGTCCAGTCCATCCCACCGTCAGTCTCTCTCCTAAAAAAGGGCACTTAATTTTTATTGCTAACCCCTTCTCGCCCGTAGTCCAGTATAGATGCAGAAATCTGGTGCGTCTAATCTTTTTTCAGATGGAACGTCTTTGCTGGGTGCCAGGATGCCAAGGTTTCAGGGCTTCTAGCGGTCCGCTGACATTAAATCATGGGCCCTGCATTGACTCGGGTAGCTTGCACACGGCGGCAACGTTCATGCTGCAGCAGTGAGACAGGTCAAGTGTACTTTGAGACTGGTTGTTTAAAGTAATAGCCTCGAAGCCTCCTCAAACTCTCTCCTCTCAATAACCCCGGATAGCAGCAATTGACGTATCAATCGTCTGAATATCGTGATAAGAACGATGTCATAATCATGGATGTTATCTGCTCAAAAAAAGAAAAGCGTATGAATAGGTAAACCATCCTGAATTGAGTTCACCTGATACATGTACAGATTGAGCCAAGGGAGGAAAATAATACAATCTAGGGCATTCACGAACCTGTCGCAATTGTCAGGGATACCAAATAGCTTACTGAGGTAAGGAGGTAATGAAAAACGCTTTCTAGCCAAGACATGAACTTCAACGCATTTCAATGCGGCCCTTGGATGCCTTACACAGACAGATCTCGCATGTGCTGGACTGAGATGCTAGTGGATGTCGAGTGACGCTGCTCAGCATGGCATCAAGTAGTGTACCTACCTGTCATTCAGCCCTTGAGAAGCGTCTTGCTAATTGGCACGAATTGCACGATGTTACATCTAGTGGTTTCCGCCCCCTTTCGAGCGACAAGCTGCGGTATAACAATTCTTGACCACATGATTCTTGACATGTTTGATCCTCCCGATTGGAGATTGCGTTCAAGATCGAGTGGAGCTGTCCCTCGTCTTCCACCTTAAGTCCAGACCAGTTTTTAAATTAACAGCGGTGTTTCGGTGACGCCAGCATTACACCAAAGATGCCAACTCCACAGCCAGCGTCTTGTACGAATACTCCTGCCGAAGCAACCGCGCCAAAGTTCAATCGTGTACTGGCGTTGCACGCCGCCGTTGACGAAAACTGTATGAATCATACACAATCCCAAAATGTTAATGCTCCTCTTTCGCCCTGCTCTTTGGAACGGCAAGGTTTTCGATTCAGAAAGCCCGAGCCCTCCCTCGTCCATTGCGAGGCAGCTAGCTGCACAGCCACTCATCCACTCAGTGCTCATTGTCTACCTGCTCAGGACCTGAGACCGGATTTGTATGGCCCTGCAATTCCATCCCACAGCCATGACAAAAGCCAAATCCCACAGCTATGGTAAATGAGGGGTGACGGCTGGCGTGCAGACACGTAACTTGTAAGATAGGATGACGGGCGGGAAGGAAAACCTGTACCTCTGCCCACCAATGGCATACGTCGTGGCGTCGGGAAGACGTTCCAGCCGGCGAGGCGTGATACCCGAGTTCTTGACTCGATCGCTTCCGATGCCGATGCTTTTCTCCATTCCGACGCGTTGCTGGCTCGTGGAGGACTCGACAATACATTGAGTGCTTTGGCAGGTGTGGCATCTTTTGCTATGACGTCCCGTATGAGCATTCCAGTTTGACAAAACTGGAATGTAGCGCGTATAGTGCGAGACTCACATTGAACACACAACGAAAAACGGGCTAGCTGAAACGTTTCGACATGGCTAGCCAGCCAGTCATTGACTTGTTCTCAACTTTGAGATATCAGCTAGAAAGTGAGCAATTCAGCTTTGGAGTTGACAAAACCCGGCCCGGGCAGCGGCATACAATTGTCTCGGGTCTCCACTCCTTCGGCGACATTAGGTGCGGAAGATGATCCATTAACGGCGGCAGGCTTACGGACTCGGTGAAAGGTGAATCTACCTACACTTCCATTGTATCTGGCGGGAAATCTATTAATAAGACCAGAGTGGCGTAGGTATGCGTCTTCAGCCACACCTTGTCCAAGCCACAGAGACAGGTTCATCGCAAGCCACCCACACCTGCCACAACTTCCCCAAACTCACCCACTCAAACCACACACAGTCATTTGGCTCATCGTGGTTCACTGAATGATATGATTCGGCCACGCGAGATGAGCCAACACTCTGTTCATGGATGTCCTGCATGCCGCTACATCCCGCAGAGCCGTCCTGCCCTCCATGTAACCGCGGCCAAATGAATGGCCAGCGTTGCGGTTGCCTGTGCAGGCCCGAGAGCTGGCCAGCGGCACCACGGCCAATCAGAAGCTCGAGATGTCCAGCTGGGCGCCTACCTCATACTGCGAACTGCATCGTCCAGCCAAACATCGCGAGGCCTGGCCGTGACCCATGAACTCAAAGGCGCCGCGTGGTGATTCGGCCCTAGTCATATAATGAAGCTACCTGCTCCTGCCGCGCCATTGCCCTCCTGCTTGTTTCGTGTTTTCAGATGTAGTTGAACGAATCTCGGTGGGTGGCTATCCGGTTTCCCTTTTGTTGTTCATTGTGCGCCTATTCACGACTCACAGCCGAGTATTCCATGGACGAGAGTTTGTTGTCAATCATTGTAGCACTTTCTTTGGACCTGCCGCTCTTTCCCTCTTTGCTTCCTTCCCCAAAATATCCACCAGCAATTCTATCAAAGCCACGCCTTTGTTCCAGCTTGACACCCACCTCGACCACAGAAGCCTTTCGGGGATTCGTTCATTCTTTCTCATTCAGATTTTTTTTTTTGAGAGGCTCGAAATCTTTTCATCCTCATCGAATCAGTTTATTACTTCGGAGTCGACTTACACGCATTTTCCCCTTAAAGTTGCGTTTTGAAGTTTCGGAACTTCCTCCATCAACATGTCCTCCAACGGGGCCACCGTGCCTCTACGGCAGCCATACGATCACCGGCATGATAACGAGAGGGAAGACTGGGAGGAGTGGGAAGATGAAGATGTGGTTACCCCAATCATGGACGATGACCAAGAGCTCATCATGGACAAGACGGCCGCTCCCAGTCCCCTGAGACCAAACAAACCGGCTTCGGCGAGATATTCACAGCCACGGTATTCAGTTCAGAAGTTGAGGCGTCTCAAGTCCCGCCAGCGGCAAAAGGCGCAGAACGCCAAAGCAGGGATCAAGGTGGTTACAGACATGGCAACGTTGCGACAGCAGCAACAGGCACAACCGAGCCGGATTGCTGATCTCCAGCAGCCCAAGTTTGTCGATGCAGCAGCACTGAGGGCCCTTGAGGGGTCACCTAACTCTGCGTCAGTCGGCAACTGGAACTGGCTGAAGATGAAGAAGTCGGACCCAAACGCAAAGTCTCCTCAAAGCGCTGGCCGCAGCCCCCTGGAGCAGGACCTATCCCCAAACGACCGCCCGATTGTCATTGGCATCGCGTTGCCGTCAGAGATGGCCGACAGAGAGATCAGCCCCCAAACAGCCATCATTGAGACACCGCATGATCTGCCACCGAAATATACCAATAAGCCTACCACGACGGGCAAAGCAGACACTGTCACTCCATTGACTCCCTCACAACAGAGATCTGTGTGGAGCCCAGACACACCAGATACCACCTCCCCTTTCCAGTCACCACACCGCACTTCCAGCATCTATTCTCAAGCAACTGGCCTTGGTGTTGGTATTGGTATTGCCCACGATGCCCCCCCTGTTCCTGCAGTGCCTTCTACCTACAAACAACAGGAAAGAGTAGTCAGCGTGGTCCTCAAGAATAGGGACGATGAGGACGACGATGGAGGCAGCCCATGCACCTTGTTTGAGGAGGATGGGACGGCCTCGAACCGACACAAGCCAACAAAGGCCAAGGAGGCAACAAAGAGCCCAGACAGCGCGGCAACGCAGACTCGTGGTTGGTGGGATCATATCACGACACCCTTTCTAGAGAGGAAGAGTCCTATTGTCCCACCTCAGAAAAGTGAATCACAGCCAGTCAAACCATCAGCGCTTGACGACTGGTGGAGTGAAAAGGGCGCCAGAGTCTCGATCTCGGAAACAAAAGCCTTGCAGCCTACGGTATTCAAGCCACAAGAAGTTCAACAAGT
This sequence comes from Colletotrichum simmondsii, assembly GCA_001563135.1. Classification (NCBI taxonomy): domain Eukaryota; kingdom Fungi; phylum Ascomycota; class Sordariomycetes; order Glomerellales; family Glomerellaceae; genus Colletotrichum; species Colletotrichum simmondsii. The sequence goes on from JFBX01000867.1 coordinate 8,080, forward strand.
TATTGTTCAACGACCAGGCCTTCCAGCATCTCCAAGACCATCACCACGCAATATAGAGGCGCCGATAGTCAGAGTTCCCACTCCGAGAAGGACCCCATCACCACTCATGGACAGACGGGATCCTTCACCCGCGTCGTCTTCTCGGTCAGCTACTCCACGACTGCAGCCCAGGTCAGAGAAAACACAGCTTGCCGAACCCAGTCCAGCTCCCTCAGAGCAGCCGCCCCCGTACTCTCCTCCTCCTCAGCAGAAGGCCGTAAGATACCGAGCTGTCTTCCCTGCGGGCCACCCTTTGCAGGCACTTTACCCCCCATCTCCGGGACCAATCTCGCCAGCCATTAACGGAACAATGAGTTCCCAAGGCGGCATCAACATGACCGACATACCTTTGACACCAGCGCCGAGAGGCAACAGTCCTGCTCCTAGGCAGCAAGGCCGCCTTCCAGAACGATTCGCTGGCACGTTTGTGCCGCCGGAACACTTCCTTGCAGTAGAAGGGAACGGTCATCGCGTTGAACGACAGCGTCGTCGCCACGAAAAGGAAGAAATCGCAGCTCGCAAAGCTGGGGGCTTCTGGAAAGGCCGTGGGTGTATCCCGGCGAATGGATGCTATGGTCGCAGCGGTCGTGAAGGTCGAAAGAGAAGACGCGTTTGCCTTGGCATATGCGGAGCCAGTCTTTTCTTCAGCATTCTCATCATCGTTCTCTGCGTTACCCTCATCCCGCGAAACCACGCCTCTGCGCCAGTTGACAGCATCTTTCTCAACCTCACAAACTTCCCTCCGATGCCAACTGGGGTTCTCTCAGTTGTTGGCCCGGACAACACCGCCGCTGTCACCGGCTGCAGTAGCCCTTCGACTGTTTGGAGCTGTGCACTTCCCAAGGAAGAACAGGAATCTGTGGCCCCCAACCGTCCCAACCAGCCGACTTTCACCATGCAGATCCAGTGGGATAACAACACGCGCAATCTTTGGAATGTGCCTAATAGTGAACCCCCTCGGCCCGGATCTACCTCTGGGAAGCGCCAGTTGAACCTCGGCGGCATCATAGCTAGGGCTGGGGCATTCATCAGAAGACAGAACCCAGTTTTCACACCCAACCCAGCCCCTCCTTCATTTGAGGAAATGTACTTCCTCGGAAACACAACCGACGGCATTGTCTCCAGCGAGAAAGCTGGCGAACCGACTCCATTCTATCTCAGCATCCTCAAGTCTGCTAGTGAAACTGTCGGCCCCAACGCTCTGGGCAAGCGTCAGAGTTCGGGGAACTCTACTGATGACTTTGGCATCAGACTACCAGCTCCAGATCTCGAGGCAGATGGCACTGGAGCCCCCGCACAGCTCTTCCCTCATGCTGTCCAGCAGCCCGTGCGGCTTTATGATCGCGGCCTCCCGACTGAGCACTACGGTTTCTACACCTACTTCAAGCGCACCATTTACCTCAAGTCCGTCACTACCCTCAATGGAACTGAGGGCGAGAGCAATGTGCCGCTCGACAAAGACGGCGGATCCCGCAGGAGCGAGGCCAAGTTCCTTGTGACATGGTCTCAGACGCGTTTCCTCGTCCAGATCTGGACCCGCTCGGCGAACACCACGCAGCTCCTCAACACCCCCGGCACCATGCCTTACCCCGTCACGATCAAGACGGACACCCACGGCGGGGAGTCGGGCGAGAAGTTCGTGTGGCACTGGCCTGTGAATGATCGCCAGGGCATCGATACGAGTACACCGAAGCTTCTCCCCAATGATATCGGCTTTGGGGGAACGACTGTGAACCCTCGAAAGGACAAGAATGCTTCCTTTGGCGGTTTCGACGGTGGTACTGGCGGCTGCCGCTGCGAGTGGGTTAATTTTATTGCCAGGAGGGATAGTGGTAACTAAAGATGAGGGAAATTTTTCAACTTTCATGGTAGTTGAACGTCGGCAAGGATATGAGGGCCGACTTGTATATGGACTCGAACAGGATCTTGGAGTTGGAAACAGGGATGACATCAGCATTATTAGCATTACTACAATTGCATGGTTGGTAAACGGGAGGAAAAGGATTTCAAAAATGCATGGCAGCTAGAGTCTGCACAGTATCTTAATCAATGAACTCTTCACGATGCTTTTATCGCAAGCAAAAGTACATGTGTAAGTAGATTCGCTAAAGAAGGTGGAATTTTCGTGCGCAATACGTCCCGAGTCTACCGCAGCAAGGGGTGGTCTCGACCAATTCCAGCAACAGCACCGGCGTAAAAGAAGGAGATAACTTCATTGGAGTTCTCTTGAGTATTTCGTAGTAATTGAATGCCACCTAAAGGCTCAGCTCTCTCAGTAGAAGAAAGAAGATTGTCTGAGGGGCTGGGAATACACCAGGCGTTGCAGCTTGGTTTCCATGGGAAGCGTGTAAGTCGGTGAGCCCTCGGTGAAGACAACCGATAAGATTACGTATGATAAGATAAGAGCTTCCCGAACCTCTCATCATCGCATTGTAACCTTCCTCTCGCGAAGCACTTGTCAACACCTATATCCACACCATGCTCCCTCAATGCGCTGCCCTTCCCTTACGATATTCCAAAGATGGCGCGCTTCGTCTCTTCACCTTCATCGAACCATCAACGGTGACGCAGCAGTAGCCTCGGCAGCGCATGTGCGGCCGACACCCTTTCGACAGCAAAACCAACTCCAGCGCCAGCACCAGTACCGAACTCTCCTAACCCTCGCAATCGAAACCTCGTGCGATGACACCTGCGTCGCCCTCCTCTCCAAAGACCCCGGTCCCCTGGGCCGCGCGACCCTCCACTTTCACCGCAAAGTCACATCCGACAGCACGGCCTACGGCGGCGTCTACCCGCCCGTCGCCCTACGCTCCCACGACGCATCGCTCGCGCCACTCGTCGCCGAAGCCCTCTCGTCTCTGC
>JFBX01000867.1:10990-32833 GCA_001563135.1 Colletotrichum simmondsii
TCACGATGACAGCAAGTTGGTACAAGAAGGGGGAAAAGGGGGAGGTCGCTCTCTCGCAGGAGAGCTAGGGCCATCAAGCAACAACACGCTCACAGTCGCCGGCACTCTGCGCCAGAAACCCGACTTCGTGACGGTGACCCGCGGCCCCGGCATGTCCGCGAACCTCGCCTCCGGCCTCTCGACGGCGAAAGGCCTCGCGACAGCCTGGCAGGTGCCCCTACTGGCCGTGAACCACATGCAAGCCCACGCTCTCACCCCTCGCCTCGTCTCCGCGCTCGCCCGCCATGATCCGACGACATCTACAGCGTCCTCATCCACCACCACCTCCTCCTCTACAACAGTCGATGTCACCGCTGCTATAAAACCGGAATACCCCTTCCTCACCCTCCTAGTCTCCGGCGGCCACACCCTGCTCGTCCACTCCCGCTCCCTCACATCCCACCGCATCCTCGCCTCCTCCTCCAACATCGCCGTCGGCGACGCCCTCGACAAGGCAGCGCGCCACATCCTCCCGCCGGATATGCTAGCATCCCACGGGGACGTCATGTACGGCGCCCTCCTCGAACGCTTCGCCTTTCCCGACTCCTTTGTCCCTTCCTCTCCATCATCGCCAGATCCAAAAAGCCGCCAGCAAGGCTACGACTACGAATACACCCCTCCCCTCCGCCGCGTCGACGAAATCACGCCGTACACCGCTCCCCCGCCATACTCCTGGACCCTCCACCCTCCCCTCTCTGCCTCCCGCGCCTTATCCTACGAGTTTAATGGCCTAGGCAGTGAGGTCCGCAAAATAGCCACCTCGAAAGGCGACTCCATGTCCCTCGACGAACGGCGGACCCTCGCCCGCGCCACCATGCGTCTCCTATTCGAGCACCTGGCAACTCGCATCTTCCTCGCTCTTGCCGCCGAGCCGGAGCTGAAAGACGCACTGAAAACACTCGTCGTGAGCGGCGGCGTAGCGAGCAACCGCTTCCTCATGCACGTGCTACGGAAGATGCTCGACATCCGCGGATTAGAGCATGTGGAGATCACGGCGCCTCCGCCGGCCTTGTGTACGGACAACGCGGCCATGATTGCATGGACCGGCATGGAAATGTACGAGGCTGGCTGGGAGAGTTCACTTTCCGTACATCCCGAGCGCAAGTGGTCGATTGACCCGTCCAGCGAAGAGGGTGGGATCCTGGGTGTCCCTGGATGGAGAATAAGAGAACATTAAAACCTTATGATACCCCTTTTTTGGTTTTAGAATCACCTGTAATATCAATGTAGGAGAAGCGTAAGAATGAACTTGTATCATAATCTAGTGTACAAGTTACACAACACCTGCACTCTCCCTTGAGAGTGTAGATGTTGAAAGGGACAACCTGACAAGCCATGCTCGATTCCGCGACTGCGCTCGATTTGCCTGTCATAACCGTTCTATTCATTCGTGTGCGAGGTAGTAAAATCTCCTTGTCTCCTAGCACGTCATAGTGATAGGTGGGATATATCGCTCTGTCCCGGCAAAAGCGGCACTGGAGCGAGATTCGGTCTCGGGCTTTCGCCTGGAGACTGGCTGAAAGCGGGATTCTGCAAGGAACCCCACGACACGTATGACTTCAGCGGCACCAAATCACTGTCCTTCTCCACCGACATCTAGTCCAAGTCGGCAGTGACGTTGGTGAACTCGCCCTTCTCCAGCTTCGTCTTCCAGAAGATGGGATTCGTGTCGTTGAAGCCGTGCTTGACCCAGCCCTCCTCCTTGACGTGGTAGAGGTTGATGAAACCACCAGAGTAGGCGTCACGGTGCGTAGCGGCAAGAATACTTCGGCTACCGAGGTCGAGAGCTTCCTGGTCGGTCAAGTCGTAGCGGTACTCGGCGTCCAAAACACCGTAGGCAAAAGTCTGACCACTACCGACACAGAAGAGGTTGCCAGGCAGACGAGTGCCGTCTGAATCGACGTAGTACAGCGCGGGGCCCTCCTCCTTCGTAACGCCGGCACACATGGTGCCCATGCTGAGGCCCATGCCCTTGTATGAGTAGACGAGGTTGGCGAGAATCTTGGACGCCGCGGCGACGGAAATGCGGCGCTTGTGGCGGAGTTCGTGCAGGCGGCACTGCATGCCCAACCATGCAAGCCAGTACTGACAGTCAGCGGCACCGCCGGCCATGGTGCCCAGGAGCACTGAGTTGATCTCAATGACCTTCTTGACTGTTTGCGAGGCAATCCAGTTTCCGGCAGTCGCACGGGAATCGGTGGCGACGATAATGCCGCCTTGGAAACGGAAGGCGAGGGTCGTTGTGCCGTGGGCAATCTTGATGGGGCAGTCGGGGTTGGCTCGGTCGTCTGTTGCTGCGCGGAGCCAGGAGGAGGGCTGAATTGAGGGGTTCCACATGTCAGTCTGATGGTGTATCTCAGGTTCAAACGGAAATCCAGTCAAGAGATCGAACTCACATGTGCGACGGGGGGCATAGCAAACTTCAATGACAGCGGCGGCGCTCCACCCAGGAGCTCAAGGTCCTCCTGCTCATCGTCTCTGAAGGTGTTGTGTTGCTCGAACGCCGGGCGGCTGTACTTGGCCACAAGGCTGTCCATCTCGGCGGTCAGCGGGCGGGGGAGATTGTCGAAATTATTCGGTAGGTAAGGGATGATGAGGGTAGGAAACAATTCTGAACGGGCTCTCGTTGATGTTCGTGGGAGTGTTGGGCTTGGTGACGATTGGAATGGGGGATGGGGTTCTTTGACGTTGACTTGGGGAATAGCTCAGGCAGCTCCATGCTCGCGTCACGGCCAGCTTCAGCAAGGGAAAGTGCGTACCAGGCTGGTTGATGCCTTGTTGCCTGATTCGGAATGGGCGTCTGCTGCAGGTACGAAGACACCTCAGCACCAAGGCCCGTGTGTACCTCAAGCTTACATAAGATGCCTCCTACCTCGAAGAGCGATAGCTTCCAGCGCAAGCCATGGATAGTAACGTCCCTAGGTAGTATAAGTAATTTCAATGCTTCCTGTCCTCGCAACCCGTACTATCCATAACTACGATCAATTTATTGAATTTTTTATCTTTCTCAAAGGTCAGAACTCGAGGGTGTTCAAACCGAGTAGACCCCCTCTACCTGACCTGAATACCTATCTACCCTCAATCTTCCCATCCGATGTATCCACTTGCTGGCCAGAACTCGCAGGGGTCTAAAGTGATCACGTGGATCTGTTGATAAGATAACGCGACTCAAACAGGGTCGAAAATCCACCTCAGCTAAACCAAGGAAAGCGATTCCACCATCATCCAACACTACCACTTGCGACGGCGAGCGCCATTTCACCCATGATCAGTCTCTCACATCAACTCTTACCAATCGCCGACTTGAGAGTACCACAATAATTTCGCGGCGATGGCTAGTATCGATCGCTATCGGCCTTCGAGAGAGGCCTACCAGCCTCCCACGCTCCCCCCGGGTCCTCCTCGACCAGACCGGCAATCCAGATCTCCCGGGCGTCGTCTTGATGTGCCACCTGCAGTTCCATCTCCCCCGACACATTCATCGCGGACCTCGCCGCCGCGCCCTCATTCTCAGCGAGACACGCGCTCGCCTCAGCGGTCAAGGGCGCAAACACCAGGACCTCCGCCCAATCAGTGGTACTTCACCCCCGACGAGACCTTGAGCACACCGAGTATTCTAGATGGCATTTCACCGGCAGAGGAGCGCCTACGACGCGCGAAGGGTGTCAACTTCATATATCAGGCCGGAGTTCTTCTCGACCTGCCCCAAATCACCCTTTGGGTTGCAGGTGTCTTCTTCCACCGGTTCTATATGCGATACAGTATGGTTGAAGAGAAGAACGGCATCCACCACTACGTGAGACATATCTCTGCTTAATCCCCAGTCTAAATGCGTTCGTGGTTGTGTCTTATAAGTGTCAGGCACAATCCGCACTTCCCAGATCCAAACGAGGGACCCAAAAGGCTCAAACTGAACCAATGCTGACGGAATCGGTTGAACAGAACATTGCAGCCACTGCGCTCTTTCTCGCGAATAAGACAGAAGAAAACTGTCGAAAGACGAAGGAAATTATCATCACAGTGGCAAAGGTCGCCCAAAAGAACCCCAAGCTCATGATAGATGAGATGAGCAAGGAGTACTGGCGGTGGAGAGACAGCATTCTCATGTACGAGGAGTTGATGCTGGAATACCTCACATTCGACCTCATGGTGGAGAACCCCTACCAGCGTCTCTTCGAGCTCCTCGGTCAACTCGATATTGTTCACAACAAACATCTGAGGCAGTCAGCTTGGGCGTTCTGCAGCGACGCCTGCCTTACCTCCATCCCTCTACTGCTCGAAGCACGCGACGTTGCCATCAGTGCCATCTTCTTTGCCAGTATACACACACAGCAGAAGATCGAAGATGTCAACGGCGAACCGTGGTGGAGGGCACTGAAAGGAAACGAAGAAAAGTGTGCCAAGGCCATCGACATTGTCCGACAGTTCTACACCGAGAACCCGCTCCGTAAACAGAACCCGTCACTGCCATCACCGGCTTTTGACCTGGCCAATACTAGACAGCCAAGGGATCCGATGAGCCAGGACGCTCTCTCGTCTACAGCAGGCACCCCCTTTGAGCTGGATAGAGGAACGCAGAGCCCAAGAGCTAGGGCTAATGGCCGTGATGACGTCACTAATACTGAGTCTGGCTCGCAGGCCACGCTTAAGGAGCCAGAGAGAGCGAATGGCAATAGCCTGGCGTCCCCAGGAAAGAGGAAGGAAGTTGACTCGGATTCTGAGGGCAGAGAACAGAAGCGAGCAAGACTGTCCGATGAAGATGAAGGGGAGGTTTTGGACTAGGAGCTCTAGCCTGTAACATTGTAATAATTCCACGGACCACGGGCGTTGGAGGTCCATCGCATTTTACGGCGGGTATTCGGACAAAGGGTCGACAGGCGCAAGATGACGCTTATGTACCATAGTGGTCACTCATTTAGGGCGGCTTCAAGCGCAAGCATCTTGGTATGCGCAAGAGTCACAGCACGCTTTCACAGAGACACGGCGTTCCAAGGGTGGTGGTGTGGCAGAGGTCATGGCGCAAGCGATGCTTTGCAAAGGTAGGAAATACCTTGGCAGTGATTACAATTCATAGCGAATTCATCCTAAAGTAAAAAAAAAACATTGCTGCAGATTGAGAGGGTAGGAGTTTATGGTATATGAATTGTTGAGCTACGTCTCGGCTCTCGATGAAGTCCTTCCGTCCTGCCAGTCTTGCGATTGATCGCATCATCCAAGAAATCTATCACGTCCACCATATTTTCGAGAGCGAGTAATGCTGCCCTCTCCTGTCGATTCAGCAAAGCACGCTTATCCGGCCCCATACCTGGTCCGCACATCTCGTGAAGGTGATGCTGAACGAGCTTCACTGGCATCGGGGCACGAATAACGTGGCGCATGAAGCTTTCGACAGCCTCCCACGGACAAGACTCGAAACCAGCGTAAAGAGCAGGGTTTGCGAGGATACCCCGCGCAGACATAAGACCTGCCAACTTGGTGCCACTGGGGGTGAAGTCCGTATGGCCATTGTGGCCGTTGATCAGTGTCGGTTCCAAAGGTTCTTCTGGTGCTTTGGATACCGTCGAGAGGGGTAGCGTGGCCATGGAGAAGACATCGCCAGATAAAAGGATTGGGAGCGTGTCGCCGTATTTCTCGAGGAGAATGCCAAGAGATTCGGTGTTAATAGGGGTGGTGGATGCTGTGTGACGGGTACGGGGGTGGATCGTCAGGAAGTCGATATTACGGTTCAGGGGGTTGCCAATGACGGTGTCGATGAAGTCCATCGTCTTCCTAGTCAGTGAAGCATGAGAGTCAGCGGAGGACGGTTCCCGAGAGGATGTGAGCGAGGAGCTCAGGGTTACGGTGCACTCACCTCAAGTCCTTATGCACACGGATCTTGACGCTGACGCTCCTCCCCTTTGGACTGTCGATATCCCGCTCCTTGCCAACATGCCAGCCGTCACTAGCCAAGCGTTGACGAGTCTCAATGACCATATCTCGCACGAGTTCGCGCTGCTCCATAAGAGCGGCACCAAGAGTCTCTGCGCAAGCCCATGACTGTGGGCACCCACAGTTGAGATCGACACCGTTGACAAAAGGGGCGGCAAGAGATGATGAGCGGGCGAGCTCGAGAGGGCTGTTTGCGCCAAATTGAACTATGGTGGGAGGCTGAACTCCACGGGTGGATATTGTGAGATCTTTGGAGAAGAGTCAGACCGTGGTAAGGTACCGGAGTGAGGCGCATAGGAATCAACGAACCACTGTCCCGGGCAAAGTTATTGCGGTTGAACTCTTTCGACAGGATCATGGGTGTCCAGCAGAGATCGGTAGCATATTCATGGACGGTTTGACGGAAAGCGAGCTATGCAATGATGAGTCAATGGCCTTCTTGACTGAAATACCAGAGTTGGATCACCTTGCTGTACCTCACCATAGGGGCTGAGACGTTTAGAAATCTATCTTGATTCTTGGCAGCATCGAATATTTTCAGGGGACTGCGTAAAGTCACATGTTGTCAGTCACCTTGACTCATGGTGAATAAGAAGTGAAACTCAAGACCTACTGTGTTCTATCTGAAAGAGTTCCATTATAGAGGTCGGCCGCCATGGCGACAATCTGGACTCCCACGGGAGTGAGTGGTATAATGTCCGAGTTGGGATGAGAGTGTGATTGAGTCGAATTAGGACGCACTCACAACGTTGAAGGCGCCTGCAGTGAAGAATTACAGAGGTTCTTAGTGGAGCAGGGGGGCCCTGTGGCATCAAACCTAGATGGGCGATCCTCACCTGGGCTGTCATAGTGGGGGTGGGGCTCTCTTGCGACGATAACGGCGGGGTGATTTTTCACCGCCTGCCCAATGGGGCAGAAACCTGTAAACTTCCTGCGTCAAAACTTTGCTCTACCCCGGCCAAGTGCTTGCATTTATGAGTCGTTTCTTCCCTCGGGAAACACTCTCTCCACCCTTCCTTGACCTGGACTACTGTTTCGCTCTATCTTGCTTCTCCTCACCTTCGCACTCGCGCTACTACAGTCTCAAAGTCGATTCTCACAATGGTCAAGAAGCCCGTCATCGGCCTCCTTGGAGGTGGCCAGTTGGGCCGGATGTTGTGCGAGGCCGCGGGGCCCCTCGGCATCGATATCGCGATCCTGGATGAGGCCAATTGTCCTGCGAAGCAAGCTAACCAAAACAGCCGGCACGTCACCGGTTCCTTCAAGGACCCGGCCAAGATCAGAGAACTGGCTGCCATGTGTGACGTCCTCACTGTCGAGATCGAGCACGTTAACACTGAAGTTCTCGAGGAGATTGCGACCCGCGGTGTTATTACTGCTCCAGGCACCGTCAAGAAAGTACCCTGTCATCCCCATTGGCAGACTCTGCGTCTGATCCAGGACAAGTACTTGCAAAAAGAGCACTTCGCCAAGGGTGGTCTCCCCATTGCCCCTCAGATGGCCATTGAATCCGGCCCTGCTATGCCTGAGAGCCTCACGGCCGCTTACAGGGCATTCCAATTCCCATTCATGCTGAAGGCGAGAAAGGGTTCCTATGACGGCCGTGGTAACTTCAAGGTTAGGGGCCCGGAGGACTACGAGGAGGCTATTCGGACGATGGGCAAGCTCTCACTCTACGCTGAGAAGTGGGTACCTTTCGAGATGGAGCTGGCCGTCATGGTTGTGCGCACTGAGGATGAGGACGGCGAGTTGAGAAAGGTTCATACCTACCCGGCTGTCGAAACTATCCACGAGGAGAGTATCTGCACCAAGGTGTACTACCCACCCCGCCAAGTCAGTGCGGATGTGTGTGAGAAGGCACGCCAGGTGGCTGGGGATGTTATCAAGACGGTGAAGGGCAGAGGTGTCTTCGCTGTTGAGATGTTCTTGCTTAAGGACGGTCAGTCAGCAGAGACTACACGACTTGAGGGTCAACTAACTTGATGATAGGCACAATCACCGTCAACGAGGTTGCTCCTCGTCCCCACAACTCGGGCCACTGGACTATTGAGGGTGTACCCTACATGTCGCAGTACAAGGCGCAGCTCCACTCCATCTTGGACATGCTCCCGCGATCTATCAAGTTGCAGCCTCGCGTCTCCGGCGCTCTGATGCTCAACATTCTCGGCGGTGCGCGTGAAGACTCCCACGAAGAGTTGGTCGATCTGACCACATCCTTATACGATGACAACATGGATGTTTTCCTCCACCTCTATGGCAAATCGTCTAAGCCTGGCCGCAAGATTGGACACATCACTGTGACGACTCACTCTGCCAACTCCAGCTTGGAGAGGCTAGCAGCGCCTTTGATTAACGAGGTGAACTACATGCGCGAAGCGCGACTTGATGCTGCCTCAGACCAACTTCGTCTGCAAGAGTCTCCTGCCAAGAAGACCAGCTCCCGCAACGCCGATAAGCCCTTGGTTGTTGTCACCATGGGTTCTGACTCAGACCTCAAGGTCTTGAAGGGTGCCTTCGAAATTCTTGAGCATTTCGAGGTTCCCTATGACCTTGACATCACTTCTGCTCACCGTACGCCCCATCGTATGGTTGAACTTGGAAAGACCGCCGCGCAGCGTGGCATCAAGGTCTTGATCGCAGCTGGTAAGTCTACATATGTCGATCGGCCCTTTGAAGACATTACTAACATCACCAAAGCCGGCGGTGCTGCCCATCTCCCAGGCATGCTGGCATCCGAGACAACTGTGCCAGTGATTGGCGTGCCCGTCAAGGCCACTCATCTTGACGGCCACGACAGCTTGCTAAGCATCGTGCAAATGCCCCGTGGTTGCCCCGTGGCGACGGTCGGTATTAACAACTCCACCAACGCTGCCCTCCTCGCTGTCAAGATTCTCGGGTCGTCTAGCCTCGAGTACCAGCAAAAGATGGCTCAGTATATGAGCAACATGTCCCGGGAAGTTGAGCACAAGGCTTCCGAGCTGCAGAGTAAAGGCTGGAAGGCGTACCTCGAGAACCAATGAGGGAAAATGATGAGATTTTATTAGCATGTGTGGAACTCCATTCCACGTTTGGGCAGCATTGATTGATACCAGCAAAGGCGTACATAGGAAAGTTAGAAAATAACAAATAAGGGGCGGTCACTACAAGATCCTAATGCTTGATTTCCGGGATGACGCTTCACTGCCGTACTGCCACCTCAGCTTGTGTGAGAAACCACTATGGTGTCTTCTAGGTCTGACGATGATGGTTGGCATGACTGGCGGGGCATCTATCACTTTCTTGCGGGAGTTGGATATCGAAAGGAATGGCCTCAAACACTAGGATACTTTTCTTCCCACTCGGAGGGTTACGGTTTAAGTCTCAACATTAATGATTCCACCGATGATCGCCGGGTCGCCCAGAAACACACTGTTGGGATCAAGCCCATCTCATGCTACGGATCTTCACCCTGATTCCTCTTTTGACTTGAGTTTGAGCCACTTACATTTATTTGCCAATAATAGAACTTGCTGAAGACGGCCTCGTCCTTGTGATTTGCAGTCGATTGTCATGCCCCAGCACACCTGGTACATGCAATACGAGAAGGAGCTGTCTCAATCAAACGTGGCGATCACTGACTGTCTGACTTCTATCAAGGAAGGAATTTCTAAGCTCATCAGAGCACTGAGTATATGGCAAGGACACAAAGGCGAAATAGAGGTACTTATGATATACGACAGGAGCCTGCCATGGCTTATGTCTCAGTGCGACGGGTGTGATCTCTCCCCGCGTTCCGACCAACGTATGTCCTCGACTTGGACAACGTGAGGGGAAGACAAGTGGCCAAGCTGGACAGGATGAAGAGGCCAATAGACTTCTTGGGCACTATCTACTACACATCAAAGGGAGAAGGAATCAGCCGCATGCTCGGTGCTATTCATAGCTTTTGCACGTTGCGAGGCTTGGTGCCCGCTTCTCGATCCCGGCATGGACATCCCTCGCAAAATAAGAGATGATATCCCTTTGAACAACTGTCTAACCTATCACCCGATTGATGTCATCAAGTTTTGACTACCAAGCGGTGAGTGAAATCTCCACAGCATGTTACAGCAAGCTGCCTGAACACACCTGCGGTGACATTCCTCCACACAGCGGAAGGGGTTTGTGGGCTCTCTCAAACCATGTTTGTTGGTTCCACACTCCTGAGAGTATCGCACACACTTGGCAACTTGGGTATTACGTGGGCATCCAAGGTGGACCCGTCGAGGATTCTGGTAAATGACTTCGGAAAATGTCACGGCCGAGCTAATGCCTGCTCTGATACCACTCGCTGAGGACCCTGCTCGCCACAAGGCGCATCTCGCAGCAGACGGACTGATGCATCACCCTGATCTTTTTGATCCGAAGGACCGGATGCGACTTGAGAAGCGAGTTAGAGAGCACCGGTCCAAATCTATCCGCGGAGACCGTTCGCTGACAAGGTGGTCCAGATCGACGCCCTCCTGAGACAAGCGCCTTGGCAGGAATATGATAATCCGGGGCCTCGACGGGTTCTGCCTTGACGTCGCCTCACCCCGATGACTTCTTTTGATAATTAGGCACTGGAGAGCTATCGAGAGTTTCTGCAGATTAATCTATACGACATCGAGAACATCATCACTATTTCTATGCGCAAGTCTACTTATGAAGGTCCAAGCTTGTGTATTGTGGGAGAGGATTTCATTATTCATCGAGGACATGATCGATAAGTACCATAACCCGCAGAAAACCGTTTGCTGCCCTATTCCGTCGCTCGCATATCTTTCTTAAGCTGAAGGGTATCACGAACAAAGGTCGTGTGTCTGTATAACCCTATGGGACCCCGCAATCCTGTCCATTCATCCCTTTGATCCTCGGGAGCGAAAACCTGCTAACCTTCTTGCGGCACTGTGGATGGAATTTGAGCTGTTCGAAAACAGCCTGAAGAGTAAGACATCGTCTTCACGGCCGATCCTAGATCATCGGAGAGCCGTCCACTATGGACTACACCTTGCGGCTTGATCCTGCGGCGCGTACTATGTCACCAGATCTCAACCGGATGCGCCCATTATCCCATTCATCGCAGCCCTGGGATGATCTGCACTTGGGTCTAGCATATCTCTTCCTCTCTTGGCAATCACACCAAGAAGACCGAGGTGACCACCAATTCGAGGCTATCGTGGAATGAACTACCAAACCGGGGCTGCGTCTGCTGAGGCTGGGCAGGGCGAACCAAGCTCACCTGCGGCCGAGAGAGTCACAACCCTACATGTCCTAGTGCCCGTCTTCCCGTCTTGGTAGCTACCCTTATGACGGAGATCGGAGAGCTCGCCGACCCGTACAACCTCGAGGCAAACTTGGGAACATATATAGCAACCTTGATGTCCAGCTTCAACAGAGACTTTGCTACTGTGCAACTTACATCACCCACTTGACAATTGCCCCTCTGTATCTCAAGCTACACCACACAGCAACCACAGAGATTTCGATCATCTTCATCACCAAAGGCCACCACGCAACCAAATAGTCAAAATGCTCTCCAACAACATCCTCACAATACTAGCCATCGTCGGCGTCTCAGCCGCCCAGATCCAAGTCCCGCCCTCCAACGCCGCCGACTGCCCGCGAACCATGTGTCTCGACGGCATCAACCCAGAATGCGGAATCCGATGGGGCGGCTGCTACGACATGTGTCAGCCGCAAATGAAGCCCACCATGCCGCCTTGCAAGTCCACGCTGAGCAAGTCGACAATCTCCAAGACATCCAAGCCCTCCTTCACGAGGCCAACCAGGCCCAGCCTGCCGCTCACGCGCAGCCCGACAATCACTCGAGCACCGCCCAGCTTGACTACTTTACCCACGACGGCGGTCGACAACTGCAGCACGCGTAGCGTGTGTGTTGATTACATCAACGAGTGCGGACAGTGGTATGGCGGGTAAGTTTTGCTTCTTCGCCTCTACTGCTTCATGGATGAGTTATAGCGTATCCTGTTTGCTAATTTACCGTCAAAATGTAGATGCCACGCCGACTGCAAGCCCTGGCCGTCGTACTCCAGGCCTGTGTGCACAACCACGTCCAGCTTGAGTGTTGACCCGTCCACGTTACCTACCGACTACTGAGGACGCTTGCCAACGCCACAAAGTTCATGAATGGGATGAAAGAACGAGAAAGCGATCGAGACGACATTTGACGAACCTGTATCATGAGTAGATGATTTCCTTCACAGTATGTATCAGCTACTAGGTCTCAATAAGGGTACTGCAGTTTCTTCCACGATGATACGGCCAATGAATTAAGGACTTCTGCGACGTCCCGTAACTTATGCTGCAGTTCCTCTATGCCACACATGAAGTTAATAGCTCAGTACTATCCGACGAAGCGTCATTGCACACTTGATAGCCAGCCCGAGTGTAGTCTTTGAACAAAATGAATTTCTCCTCCTACTTTACACGTTTTTAACTCCAGAGCCAAAGCCCAAAAGCCTGCGGTGTATGCACCAGCCCTAATAGCCTGATTCCAAAGGGTCCAGGTAGCGATATCCCCCACGCGGCTCACCCACGATCATTAACTAAATTGTTGTCGTGGTATTACGATTGCCTTTGATATTGCCTTCCGCCACTCTCTGGCCCTCCCATCGTCTTCGTCTTCCCATCCCCTCGCATAACCGAATTTCCTACTAACACCCGACACCGGTTCTAATCATAACAGGTTTAGTACACACGCTTGAAGGGAGGAACAGCCTTGCACTCGTTCTCGTCCAGAGTGTTGGCAATAACGCCACGGTAGCCGAGGTCGACCTTGCCGTGGGGGTTCTTTTGGAAGGAGAGGGTGTGCTTCATCCAGTTGACGTCATCACGGTCGGGGAAGTCCTCGCGGGCGTGGGCACCACGAGACTCCTTGCGAGCGGCGGCGGAAGTGGCGGTTTGGGAACTATACATCGTTAGATAAAATCTCCATGAAAGGAAGAGTGTGGAAGGAAACTTACGCGCAGGTCAACAGGTTGCGGAGCTCAAGGGTCTCAACCAAGTCAGAGTTCCAGATCATGCTCTTGTCCTTGATGGAAACATCGGGGAACTGAGCGTCAATCTCGGTCATCTTGCGGACACCCTCGTCCAGAGACTCCTGTGTTCTGAAAACGCTGACCTCAGTCTGCATAGCCTTCTGCATAGACAGACGAACGTCGGAGGTGGTTCTGCTACCCTCGCGCGTGCGAACGTCATCCAGAGTCTCAATGGCCTCAGCACCAGCATCAGCAGCCAGAGGCTTGTGCTTGGTACCAGGAGTGAACTTGTCACGGATGGTGTGGGAAACGGCACGGCCGAAGACGACCAAGTCGAGGAGAGAGTTGGCACCCAGACGGTTGGCACCGTGGACAGAGACACAGGCGGCCTCACCGCAGGCGAACAGACCAGGGACGACCTTGTCGTTACCAGACTCGTCAACAGTGATGACCTCACCGGTGTACTTGGTAGGAATACCGCCCATGTTGTAGTGGACGGTGGGCAGAACGGGAATAGGCTGGGTGCGAACGTCGACACCAGCGAAAATGCCGGCAGTCTCGGAGATACCAGGCAGACGCTCGTGAAGAACCTCGGCGGGCAGATGGCTGAGCTGCAGGAAGATGTGATCCTTCTCCTCGCCAACACCACGTCCCTCGCGGATCTCCATGGTCATGGACCGGGAGACGACGTCACGGGAAGCAAGATCCTTGGCGGTGGGGGCGTAACGCTCCATGAAGCGCTCACCCTCGGAGTTCAGAAGGTAACCACCCTCACCGCGGGCTCCCTCAGTGATCAAGCAGCCAGCGCCGTAGATACCAGTGGGGTGGAACTGGACGAACTCCAAATCCTGGTTAGGCAGACCAGCACGAGCAACCATGGCCATACCGTCACCAGTGCAGGTGTGTGCAGATGTGCAAGAGAAGTAGGCACGTCCGTATCCGCCGGTGGCCAAGACGGTGTGGTTGGCAAGGAAACGGTGCAGAGTGCCGTCCTCCTGGTTGTAGGCGACGACACCACGGCACTCGCCATCCTGCATAATCAGGTCGAGAGCGAAGAATTCGATGAAGTAGTTGGTGTTGTGACGGAGCGACTGTCCGTAGAGAGTGTGGAGAAGAGCGTGACCAGTACGATCCTCAGCAGCGCAGCATCTGTAAGCCTGTCCACCCTTGCCGAACTTCTGAGACTGACCACCGAAAGCTCGCTGGTAACTGTGAAGCGAAATATGTCAGCATCTGTCTGGAACAAAGATATTTCTGGGCATTCTTTTTTTCCGACTCACATCTTGCCATCCTCAGTTCTTGAGAAGGGGCATCCGTAATTCTCAAGCTCGACAATGGAGGCGGGCGCCTCACGGGTCATGTAGTGAATAGCATCCTGGTCACCGAGCCAATCTGAACCCTTGACGGTATCGTACATGTGCCATCTCCAGTCGTCCTCGTGCATGTTTCCGAGGGCGGCGTTGATGCCACCCTGAGCGGCGACGGTGTGACTTCTAGTAGGGAAAAGCTTTGAGATACAGGCAGTGTTGAAGCCAGCCTCTGCGAGACCGAAGGCAGCACGAAGACCAGCACCACCGGCACCGACAACAATGGCGTCGTACTCATGGTCGACGACAGGGTACTTGCTGGAAAGGTAGGGTGAAGCCTCCTTTGCGCGGAGGTGCTGGTTCGCGTAAATCCGCGCGGCAGATCTGGTCGTAGAGAATGCGCGCGCCTGCGAGAACTGAGATTGCCAAGTATTAGTTCTACTGTTCAAGCCGAGGCCGTATCTAAACGCAGAACCGCATCAAAGGAGCAACGTACAGCAGGCTTAGCAGCAAACCTCCTCAACGCCATTGATGAGGCCATGATTGATGTGTACACTATCTTGCAGTATCAGTATGCGTTTCGGTCGCGGTTGTACGTTCTATCTAGAGTTGCGGGAGGCGAAGGGGGCGAGGTGATGATGGCCGGAGATGTTGGGTTGAAAGCCGCTCGTGTGTAACCGGGTGGATGGATAGATCAGTACTGACCGTTATCGGAAGACGGAAGAGAGAGGAGAGGTCAAGCCTAGAATTGCAGAGTTAGCAAATTGGTACCAGAGGTACCTGGAATCTGGGATACTCACCGTCGAATTGAATTGGTCTCCAAAACGAGGTGCGGTCTCTAGGTGATGAATAGACCTCCAACCAGTGTATGGAGAAAAGTACGGAACAAACCACGGCAAACCTCGCACACGTCTTCTGCAATAAGTCAGCTCGGCACCTCGGGTAATCACACTGTTGGTGATTGGTTGAAATAGCTATGGCTAGTGGACTCACGCCACAACCACAGTCAAGCCACAGTTGGTTTCCGGGGCAGAGTTCACATGCAAAGTCCCGTCAAATTCCGAGATCGATTCCGGGGTATCATCAGTGCGACCGGATGAAAGCTTAGCCTTCGTTGATCAGCCGCCCGAAACTCGAGGTTCTATTCTTAACAGACAGGCAATGACCAAAAGTCAATGTCTCTGGTTGCGATCGATTATTGACTCTATATTTTGGCATTTTCCTTTTCCCTCTGATTGACAGTTTGGTAACCTGTCAGTTTGCACGTCGAATTGTGTCTACTACGGGTGCTCTTTGCCCGTTACCGAGCGGCATTGCCGAGGTGCGGGTGGAACTGGGTCTCTTTGTCGATGGGGAGGAGAAAATCCATGACTTCACGACGAGAATCGCCCATCGTCAGCAGTTCTACTTTGCCACACTTTCAGACAATGCAGAGCCTCGGTAGACAACCACAGTTTCAACTAAAAGGAGAACGTGACTCTATACCAACAATTGAAACGCCAACCAATTAGACTTTTCATGTCCTCAATACAGTAATGCGACTTGATCAGGCGCAACGATCTGCGCGGTTGCTGCAAGACCAATTGACCCACAATAACTCTTGCGCTGCAGAAGTGAAGTGTTGAAAATAGTAATTTAGGGTTACTTTAGGTATCTGGTATGGTGAAGCCACCCCGTTGCACAAACAATTCGCCCGTGGCGACTCACTAGTATCGCGACCTCTGCGTCCTCTTCAATCGGCTCGTTCCTAAACGTGCCGCGCCAGTCTCGGGCATAGGCCTGGCCTCCCATCTCATCGCTCAGGCACTTTCAGACACAGGGCCAAACTCCTATGAGTTACTGCGGGCTAACGAAAACAAAAGAAAGCCTGAATTCAAAGTCCCCTTTTAGTGTGTCCAAGGAGTTCAAACTCCAGCCATGCTCATAAAGTACACACTACCTAGTATACAGCCAATATCGCGCCGCCCAAGATTATGACTCCAAACGTAGACCCCACAGCTTCTCTAGCTTCTTAGAAAGCCATCTGCTTCTTGATCTCGGCAATAGCCTTGCCGGGGTTCAGGCCCTTGGGGCAGGCACGTGTGCAGTTAAGAATCGTGTGGCAACGGTACAAGCTCATCGAGTTGTCGAGTGCGGCCTTGCGCTCGGCCTTCTTCTGATCGCGAGAGTCGGCGAGCCAGCGGTAGGACTGGAGGAGGATGGCGGGTCCCAAGTACTCCTCAGAGTTCCACCAGTAGGACGGGCACGAGGTTGAGCAGCAGGCGCAAAGAATGCACTCGTACAGACCACTCAACTTCTTTCGGTCGGCGACGCTCTGGCGGTATTCCTTACCCTGTTATAGAGGTTAGCTGGGATCATTCGAGATGCTGCAGTCTGAATCACGCACATCAGGGGCAGGAGTGTCTCTCTGGAGGTAGGGCTTGATTGAGCGGTATTGCTTGTAGAACTGGGTCAAGTCCGGCACCAAGTCCTTGACGACGTAGGTGTGAGGCAAAGGGTAGACCTTGACGTCTGAAGCGTTCTCTGAAGGAATACGGCCTTTCGTTATTGTTAGCATTGAATCGCCGTGAGTTCTTTCAGCAGCTTGCAAAGCCAGGTGGCTACAAGGATGCTTCAGGAGTCAACGTACAAAGGCAAGCGAGCGTGTTCTGGCCGTTAATGTTCATGGCGCAGCTACCGCAAATACCCTCTCTGCAACTTCTGCGGAAGGTAAGGGTAGGGTCCAGCTCGTTCTTGATCCGAATCAATGCATCCAGCATCATGGGTCCGGTCTTGTTCAGATCCAACGTGTACTCCTGCATCTTGGGCTTCTCGGTCGGCGTGTCGGGGTTCCAGCGGTAGATGGTGAACTTCTTCATCTTGGGCTCCTTTGTCGCAGGCACTTGATCGCTAGGGGTAGCCAGGCCACGGCGAGGAATAGTGACGGCAGGGCGGAAAGCAGCCTTGGTGGCCGAGCCCAAGACGCGGGTGGAAGAGCGGAGAGATGCCATTATGGCGGTTCGTTTTCGTGTTCTACTGAACAGGAAATGGAGATGAATGAATTGATTGTTGACACACCGAGTTGAAGATGAGCGATTCCAACGAATTGGCGGGGCGCGGTGTGGGAAAGCTGCGATTCACCGTAGTATTATCCTTGGTGGCGGTTCAGAGTGTAGTGGAAGACATCATGGAAGTTTGCTTCAATCCCTCGGTTATTGTGTCGAAGCGGCCGGAGCAAAAAGGTGGGCCCTTTGACCAATCATTGCTGAGTGATTTTAAACCACATTTCAAATGCCGCTTTTGACCTCAATCCCGAGCTCTTACCTTGTGCTTCCGGATAAATGCTCAGCAAACCGACTCGAAGGTCCAAAACCCCCCATTTAAAGGCATCTTCATTGTTGTGTGAGTATTATATCGATGTTCAAATCTCCAGACTACCTTACTTCGTTGCACATTTCGACAATCATATCTGTAAGGTACATCCGGACTCCCGGCTGGTGATGACTTAAAGCAGCGCACACCTCGTTCCCCCAGTTTTCGTGTGGAATAAACCGGCATCTAGGACCGGGAGCAGCTGAAAGCTGACTCAGCGGGAATACCCCGGGTAGATAGCATCCCTGGGGAATCTGGGGTTGGGGCCTTTTTCTTATGACATCAAGTGGACGTTGCATTCCCTTTCAGACGCGACTACCTATCACAAGTCGTCTGTCCATTTGATGTTGCGAAAGTGCTCGCATCGAAGAAGCGTCTCGAGCTACGAGAATATCTTGGGTCCGCAACTTAGCTATGTGATTCTAGTCACATTTCTAACGAGCAATTGATACGGTTAATATGCGGACTGCGGAAGCACCGCATCTCCAAGAAACACTCTACATCGCAGCACATTGGAAGCAATGGCCGCAACGGTGACAGTATTGCGCCAGCCTCTGGTCCTCCTCCCTGCCACAAGGCCATTATCACAAGGTATGCTTTTGCTTTGCATCGAATTCTAGAATCCACGCACTGATTATTCCTTAGCATCCATTAGCTTCTCGAAGTATCTCGCCCGACAACGGTCGACCCCTCCGACGAACATCTCATCGCGATATTTCTCAACAGCCAGAAGCATGAAGTCCGACTCGGCTGCAAAGCTATCGTACCATGTTGCTGCATCTTTTACCGCGAAAGACCATCCCTACGACCCATCAACGCACGTCTTTCACTTCAATCCCTACAACCGTATCCAGCAGAACCGTAGCAAACGCTCCAGACCAGACAGCGGACACGATGCCTTTTTCGTCAGTCGAGTCGGCGACTCTGGCGCAGTAGCCCTCGGTGTGGCTGATGGCGTCGGCGGCTGGGTAGATTCTGGCGTTGATCCGGCGGATTTCTCACACGGTTTCTGCGATTACATGGCTTCGACAGCCTACGGACATGGTTCAATCAAAGACGACCCGACCACAAAGGGCACGGGCGACAAGGAGCCGCTAAGAGCGCAAGATCTGATGCAAAAGGGATACCAGGCGATTAATGAGGACAGCACCGTCATTGCTGGTGGCAGTACAGCGTGTGTTGCTGTAGCATCCTCGGACGGCAACCTCGACATTGCCAACCTAGGCGACTCTGGCTTCATCCAGCTCCGATTGAACGCCGTACACACCTACTCCGAACCCCAAACGCATGCCTTCAATACGCCTTATCAGCTCTCTATCGTGCCTCCCAGCGTAGCCGCTCGGATGGCAGCTTTTGGTGGCCAGAACCTATGCGACTTTCCCAAAGACGCCGACGTCACTCGCCATGACCTCCGTCACGGCGATATCATCGTTTTCGCAACGGACGGTGTATGGGACAACCTGTTTAACCAGGACATCCTCCGTATTGTCAGCAATGTCATGACAACGACAGGCGCATGGCTTATGACGAAGAATGGCGTCCGCGTCGTCGACAATCTCAAGCCCTTTACAAAACCCGCCGAAGACGCCTCAGAGCGACCGTCCGCAAAGTTTCTTACCTTGCAGAGCGTGCTCGCGGCGGAAATCACGTCCGCCGCCAAGTCGGCGAGTCTAAACCGCAATGTCGACGGTCCCTTCGCCAAGGGAGTGCAGAAGTACTACCCGCAGGAGAACTGGCACGGCGGCAAGATTGACGATATTTGCGTTCTTGTCCTCATTGCTTCGGATGACTCCAAGGCTGCGGCCAAGAGTCGCCTTTGAGGCCGTCTTGTATCATAACCAACACTATTTGCCGCATCTAAAGCTCATTACTGCTTTTTCCAATTGCGCAGAAATCACCCCCCATAGAAGCCCCAAAAAGGAGCGCCACCGCTGCATTTGTCCGTTGTATCGTTAATTTTCGACCGTCGCCAATTTCTCATTCGGTGACGCAGCAATGTTGTACGAAGGATCCTGAGCAATATTCTATTTTCTCATACACACGCAATGAAGAGACATCGAGAAGTCAGCAGTCAGTCAGTTATAGCAGTATCAAAAAATACCACCCAAAATCAAATTCTGACCGTTTCATCGTACTCTACCTAAAAGCCAATATCTACTCGCCTCAGTCCATTGCATGTTTCTCTGCTTGGATTCATGCTTCTCCACCGATTAAACTACACATTTTGGCTCATGCGATCGGCAGGAACGGTCGAACGACAGGTCCAATTGTCTTCCCTTTCCCCCCCTTGTTTTCTCTTCTCCTTTGTCCTTGCCATGAAGCGGGGCGAGGCAATGGGAACTTGCCGATCGCAGCTGTGGCTCTGCGTGGGCGGATTTCTTGTTGCTTTTCTACGGTACCTTCCACTGGACGGAGCCCCTTTTTTCTTTTGAACTCCACGTCAGCTCTGGAGTCTGCACCCGTTTCTCCTTTTTTTTTTCTTTCTCCACGTGGGGTTGGTCTGCTGTATGAACCACTGATCTGGGTCGAAGAAGATCCAAGATGAAACAGCTTTATTCTCTGGGGAAACCCAATGGGCTGTGCTTAAACAAAATCCTCTCTTGCCTTACATTGTGGATGAAGGGCAGAAATGACGATGAGTTTGGTGTGGACGGTCCCAGATCGATATTCTGTTGTTTGTCTTTGAAAGTATGACAACAACTCGCCGTACGAATGCATAATGTTACATGCTCCTCATGCCAGAGGCAGAGCACGCCCGCTTCCGAGTGGGATAGGCGCAGGTCGAGTGACACCACTTCGAAGTGCAGACGGAAATGTCACCTCACCGAGGACAAACGGTCATGCGATGCATGCAGCCTGAAATGGCAATATCAAGACGCGGGGTTGAAATGACCCATGTCACCCCTAGGTATCATCGTAGGCAGCAGAACGAGAGATTTGGAAAGGCAATGGATTGAATTGTTAATTGATTGTTTACAGGCCCAAAGATTTCCGATAGGCCCGACTGACACACAATGTTTACTTAATCATCCCCTGTCCTTCGAGAGCGTTTTGCAACTCGACCCGCTTGCTTCATCTGAAATGCAACTCCTGGTCCTGTTTGTTCTTGGATCGCATTACTGTATTATAAACCTTGGTTCGCATCATATACCAATCATTGGGCTGAGACAGCCCGAACATCCTCTCTAGCCATCAGCTTACTGGAAGTAGAGCATGGCGGCGACGGTGAGGCCGATCAGGGCAATGGGAGAGCCCATGCGGACAGCGTCACTGCCGGGGACGGTGGTAGGAGAGCTGGTGGAAGAGGTGGAAGCGCTGGTGCCTATTCAATGGGTTAGTCAGGGTTCTTGTGCTTCGAGTAGATGGCAACATACGGGTGCTAGCGCGGGTGCTGGTAGAGACAGTGGAGGCAGCGGTGGAGTTAGCAGCAGAAGAGGCCGAGCTGCTCTCAGCGGAGGCGGAGGAGGCAGAAGCGGAGGAGGTAATGGTGGAAGCAGCGACGGTGGTGGTGATGGTCGCGGAAGCGGAGGCAGAGGCGGAGGCAGAAGCCGAGGAGACGGAGGCAGAAGCAGTGACGGAGGTGGTCAGGGTGAACTGCTCAGAGTAGTTGGGAGTGCCAGTGGAGTCGGAGATCTCGATGGCGTACTGGTCGGTGGGGAGAGTAGAAGAAGGAGTCCAGGAGAAGGAGGTACCGCTCTGGCCAGCTGAGATAGAAGTCAGTATCAGATAGCATCTCACCAGGAGTCGAGATGTACTTACTGGCGATGGTGGAGACGGTCTTGAGGTCGGTGCTGGGGCCGTTCTTCAGGGTGAGAGTAACGGGGCCAGAGGCGTCAGACCAAGTGATCTCGAAGGCCTGACCAGCCTGGACATTGAAGTTGGTGTTGGTAAGCTGAACAGCCTGGGCCAGGGCAGCGAAGCCGGCGACGAGGACGGAGGTGAAGCTCTTCATTGTGACGGATTGGGTTGTTTTTCGAAAATTAAGTGATGAACGAGTGTAGGAGTATTAGGTATCGAACTACTGTAATTTAGCAAAAAAGGTCAACAACGAATGTCGGGAATAGGCTCGTGAGGAGACAAAAGGGAGAGAGACAGGCAACGATGGGAGGGGGGACAGCTGGGTAGAAAAAGGCTTCCTCGTCTCGCGCAGGCGCGAAATTAGGCGAAGTCGAATCAGGGGTAGAGCATGGAAGGGGGGGGGGGGGGGGGGGGGGGGGGGG
>JFBX01000868.1:3039-68096 GCA_001563135.1 Colletotrichum simmondsii
GGGCATTTAGAGGTTCTATTTTAGGTATAATAGCTCCTTAATAGTAGTAATTAGGGGGTATATTATATAATAAGGATAATAACTGCGCCTTATAAAGCGCCCGTTATATACTTTATTATATATATATTACTTATATCCTATATATAGACCTTTTCTTTTTATCTATTTCTACTTTAATAGGTTAAGCCACTTTACTATACTCCGTATACCCATTGCTGTGTGCCATAACTCGTGACATCTTCTTAGGGAAGAAGAGATGTAAAGAGGATTCTGTGACGAAATAGACGGTTTGGAAGGTGAGAAATATAGCCAGAATGGCCAGTGTGCCTAGCGTTGCGATACCCATCGCGTCGGGAGTGCTTAGAAGCAAGTTTGCAGAGTTATCGTACTTCGGTTGTAGATGTCAACTTTTCCAGAAATCTCGGTCAACGGAGTTTGATAAATATTCGAGAGGGAAACTGCCCCCAAATTGCGGCTTAGAGCCTTACCGCAAAACACGGAGGATTTGGAGAGATGCAGCTGACACACCCTCACGGATGGTCAACCCTACTTTTGGTAGTTGTAAAGTGAGACTTATGCAAGGCAGACCAATTGGGCCATTTGCCACAATTCAGAAGGATACACCGGTGAGACCAAAGTGCCACCCTGAGGACAGATATTGTTTTCTCAGTGTAGCCTCACAATGTTTATGTCACTGCCTCACTGTCCGTCTGCCTGCTTGGCATCAGTAATTGACAAAAATTGACCGGCTGATGTCCATTATTTAAAAGATTCTGTTGGAAATTGAGAAAGACTATCGTTTAGAGAACACAATAACAATACGAATAAAGAGTTGATCTCGATACGTTTGAATGTCCTTAGAACTTAGACTCTAACAAAGACCGACAACAATTACGCCCGTCAACAAGTCGGAGAAAGTAGAAGGATGCAAGGCTAGCTTACGTTGGAGCTCTGGATGATAATTTGCCTTAGACCGTCATGTCAGCTTCGTCTTTACCAAAGTCCTGCATTGGTCGTCCATCCTAAGTAAATATACACTTAGGGAATAGAAGCTTCAATAGTTTGTCTTATGAAACTTTCACCTGTGATAGCAACGTACTCCAATCTTCAGCACTCAAGTTCCATTCTTGAAGTGAAACAACCTTATCACTCAGCTGGAGCCAAAGGTAGTCCCACACTATCGGATCCCTTCGAATTTGAATGTATGAGTTGCCTTGAGGCTAGGCTCAAACTCTCAATGAGTTGTGATGACTACCAACCCTCGATGAACCGTATCTATTAGTCCTCCTGACTGCATAGCACCAACATGAGTTGAGCTCTACGCTTGACGACTTGTTGTGATCTGATAATTGAGGCTGGCAAGGGTGATGTGGGCCAACGACCTCACAACTATCATCTGCCACACTGAAGACTGGTACTTGAGTGGGCAATTATCTTGGAGTAGTATTGCCCGGGGTCTGTTGCCTTTCGTACGGAGTTTGACTCGCAGGTTGGTCAGATGGCTTCTCTTGTTGAAAATTCATTTTACCCAAAGTCCTTCGCTCCCCGACTTCGGACCGCTCCGGACATAATTATGAAATTATCTTGCAATCGATAGCATTGTCTAATGGGCAATATCACAACCGCTGGAAGTGAAGCCCGTCTCGGCTCCGCCACCCATCAGATCCGCCACCCATACTAGCTCAACAAGAGCGGCAGAGTCATGACAAGTCGTTCTCGGAGATTCCTGATTCAGCCGATGTGATCTGTCATGGTGCTGAGCTGTCATGGCCCAAAAGAACCCGGTCCCCGAGTAAGGCTATGTCTTGACTTTTTAGAGTTGGACCCCTAGATGTTACGTACGAGATCGAGTCCCTGCATCTTGTGGGATAACCGCCTTATGCTAGCCTTTTATGGACTCGTCTACCTGTCAAAATCTTCCTAGTTGCCCACCGGGCCATTGACAGCCGCATGGCCGTAGGGTCGTCCCGCCCGGGTCCCACATCCGTGATTACAGCCGATGGGATATCTCGGCCCTGCATAGGAAGAGTTGATATATCACTTTGACAGCGAGTTGTCTCTCGTTCAATACCGCTTGATGGCATGTATAGAGATTCTTTCATCTCCACCAAGAGTCAAAGACCTTCCAGTCTTTGTCATTCCCTAAGGCAATGGTGCATTTCTGACTGTCTGCCGTACTGACCTGCCTCTTTTATCGCATCAATTTGAGCGAGAATTTGCTAAGCAAGTCGTACGATGGGACGAATGTGGTGATCTCGGCCAGTGGCTTCGCCTTGGCGGCCTCTCGATTCTCATCAGGCAGTTGGCGTGGGCGGCACTCAGATTGATGTGTCAAGATCGTGAGGAGGGGCTATCAAGCTTCGTCTTCGGAACGACTAAGCCCAACGACAACACGAGTCATTGTTACAGAGTCCTGTACTCTGATGCTTCATGGATTGTGTGTGGTCCTTGATCGCGTAACGTCATGGAGAGCTAGACTAAGCCTCGTGCTGCCTTCGAGAAATCTATAAAGACAGACTCTTTCCACTCTTAGTCGAGAAATTCCAGACACCAACACATCATCCTCTCATCTTATAATCCAAACAACCTTCAACAACCAAAACCCAACTCTCCAACCAAGGAACCCCCTTACAAACCATCAGTAAGCGGTTTTCCTCTCATCATCCAAGAGTCAGAAGAGCTAACTCGATCATAGAAATGAAGACTTCCGCCATCATCGCCGTCGCCGCCCAGGCCGCCGCCGTCTTTGCCAACTGCAGCGTCCAGGTTCTTGACGCCAACAACTTCCAGATCGGCACCGCCTGCATCCCCAAGGGTGGCCAGGGCTCCATCCGCTACAACGGCGGCAACTACTTCATCACCGCCACCTCCAGCTGCGGCCTTGGCTTCATCAGCACCCAGACCCACCCCGCTGGCTGGCAGCTCAAGCTCCTTGGCAACTGCTAAGTTATATGCCGAGCTACACAGTAGGCGGTGCCTGGCTGTGCCTTGGTGACGAATATGGCACAGCTTCGATGGCAAGGGAATAGAACAACTATTGGCGAGAAAATCGAGGGGGGGGGTTTTACAGAGAGTGGCAATATGATGGATAGATAGTCCTTACTTGGGTAGACTACGACTCTCAATACTCATTGAATTACCTGCCAGTATCTGCTTCTTCTTTCTCAGACACAGTGAACATCCGTGGGTGAATGCTGCCCGAGAATTAGCATTATTGGAAGTGCAAACGGTGAATAAGTGTAATGGCTGTCCTTTGTGCTATACGGAAATTATGATGTGACTATATCAGTATTGAGGTGGGCATAGTCAGCTTAATACCGACTGGTACGAAGATAAGAATTACATGCCAACATTCATCTTCTGAAGGTCTCTTGCTGCTCGTGATATGCCGAGGGCTCAACATGTAACGCTTCTTCTTTGTGTCTCTAACTGAGTGAACTTGTCTAACGAACCTCTTCTTAATCTCATATTACCTAGTGCCTTGATGATTTGACTTTGCCATTAAACGACGTAATATGTACTTGGGATTTTGCCAACTCTATTCTTAATGGGACGAGAAGTCAAGTTCCGGAGCTCTGAGATGTTTACGATGCCCGTAACTATCCCTTTTGTTGTGTACCAAATTAAGTGTCACAGAATGGCAAAAGTTAGTTGATTGAAACAATTGATTCTATGCTCTTCTGCGCTTCAATTTTATTACATCCTTCATTCCCAGGGGGTTATGAACAAGAGGGGTAAAAGGAAACAAAAAGGAAAAAAACCAGACAAACTCGAAGAACAGCTGAAAATGGATTTAATGTCGTTATTCTTCCATTTCTGAATGTATTATCGTCTTGCGAGGTGGGCATATAGTCGTTAGTTAGGTTCTGACCTCCCTATAATTGAAACCTCTAATATCAACAGCATTGTTCAGGCGCTCTTTCTAGTGTTGGCTTGATTTATGGAGAGGAACCTCAAGCTATACAAATTAATCGTCTCTCTAGACTAAGTCTTTTTCCGGTATGTTATATGCCATGCCACTGAGTCGTAGATCTTTGGGGTGTTGTTACGCATTCAAAGATGCCGGGAGGTGGCTTAGTGTGTGGCTTGCATCCCGCCTGAACAACCCCGCAAAACCCCGCAAGTTTCCAAAGCATTTGAAGATGGTTATCGCTAGATAAGATGGGATCGGAAGAAACCTGGAGAGACACCGGACGAGACGCTCCAAGAGGGGAAGAGTCGGTAGGCCGGCGCTGACTCGGTCAAGAGAGGGGTCGGACGGAAACCCATCGGGCTTGGTATCACGGGAAGGATGGCAGAGAAAGTGCAAAACGGGGGATGATCGTACGATCGTGCTCACAATGAGGATTCTGTTTGCTGACATCGGGACCAACCGCCATCTGCGATGGAATGGGTCTGAATATGGAAAATAGGCGACGAACAGCCGCAAACTGAAGCTGAACCGAGGGGTCAAGTCAAGACCGACAAGGTCAGAGTAGGTGGGTGTTTACAATAGGTCGGCGACTTCAGATGCGAAGACCAATGAAACCCTTCTCCCAAGGCGACGGGCCTCTTTTGGTGGTAAGGTTACAGTTTTGCTTCTGTTGCTGCGAACAAGAGTGTGCATCTTCACTCTGACGTCGCCTTGATGCTACAGTACCTGATATTCCATACCAAAACTTGACCCAAGGGGCCAAGGACGGCGGGGGTAGTACGTCTCGTGACGCTTGGCGAACGAGGTTACACTAGGCGCCGCGGCAGGAGGAAGGCTTGGTAGGTGTACCGACTACGGATACGTCAAGGACCTCAAGATGAGAGGCAGCGCGGCGTCCAAGACTAGGTAGCAGCGTCAAGGATTCCCGGAGCAAACATGGCGGGCCGCAAGCGACCTGTCATTCATGTTGACAAGCTGAACTATCTCGGGGCGAGCGAACGGGTTCCTAAGAGGCACCCGATCAACCGAGTACCAACGTATGCCAACCAAGGAGACCAGGCGCGAAGTGCAGAAATGTGGCTGCACGTGGAAATCCTGCGCAGCTGTGCCGCTGCGTAGTCTGCGTCTCTCCTGGCGTTTCGGTTCCAGATCTGCGTGACGCTGATGAGCCTTACCCGGGCCCCAACGAATAGGACGGGCTCTGAATCAAACGGGCTTTGAATTATCAGATCATGTACAAAAAGCAAGGAGCAGGCACCGAAGCATCTAAGTTCATGGTTTGCGATGTGTGTGGGGATAGCCTTTCGACAAGAAACTAACGGTTTTGGAGGGGAAGGAATCAGACTTTCGAGTGACAGATAGCACTGGATGCTTTCGAGAAGCAAACTTCCCATAGGTACCTAGATCCGGGGTGATGCTACCCAAGACGACCAAGACGCCAAGTTTATTCAGTCAACTGAGAACTCCGTACGGATATGGCACGGCATATATCGGATAGAAGATTCGGGATGCAGACAGACCCAAGAACTGAGAGAAATGACTGACGGATGGAAAAGAGGTGACAGATGATTGACCTCGGATAAGATAAGATAAGCGGGGAATGTGAGTGGACGAAGGAAACGCCGGTCCTCAAGGAGGT
The DNA here is from genome assembly GCA_001563135.1 of Colletotrichum simmondsii. Taxonomy (NCBI): domain Eukaryota; kingdom Fungi; phylum Ascomycota; class Sordariomycetes; order Glomerellales; family Glomerellaceae; genus Colletotrichum; species Colletotrichum simmondsii. The sequence goes on from JFBX01000868.1 coordinate 8,592, forward strand.
CCTTCATCCTGCCCCGACTTTTCCAAGAAGCCATAACCCCACAAGGTCGGCGTTGGTCGGTACATGTGGATACGTATCTCTCTTCCCCTCACGCCGGGACAGGACCCGAGGAAAAAGTCTCGAGACTCTGTTACCAAGTCCCTAAATGGACCTATGGCAAGCCGGTAATTACTCACAAGTGGACCCAAGCCCGTGCACGCCAGTCGGTCGCAAGGTCCAACTCCCGGATTCCGGGATTAGCCGAACGGGGGAAAGGGCAGTCCTGCGACTCTCCAGAGACCAGACTGCGAAACTTGAGTGCGTGAGTGTTCCCCCCCTTCACTCAAGTGCCTCTCATCTGCCATCACCATTCCTCTTCCAGCCGACTCTTCCACTCGCCCCCTGGCTCTCCCACCCCTCCCACATCCAGTTTGGCGGGCCACAAGTGAGTCGACGTCAGGATTTATCTCACACAAACCTGCATCCGATGCCTACTCGACCACCCTCCCCCACTGCGACTTGACTCGACAGACAGCCAGAGCCAGAGACCAGGGCACACGCGAAGCACTCCGACGCACGCCGCTTTCTTCCCGACATACAGCACCATCCCGCAGCGAAGACTCAGTCAGCCAACTTCCCCATCCCATCCATCCCGCCCGTATCGCGCCTGCGCTGCAAGCCTGCACCTCCACGCCGATCACTCATCCGAGTCCACCCCAAGGCGCTTCCGCGATCGAAATACCGCGCGCAGGATCGAGACTGCCTCTTCACCCCGCCAAACACCATATATCACCCACGATAACGGCCCTTCTGCTGCCGTCACCCCTCGTTCCCCGGAGCGACGTTTCTACATACACACTGACGAGCCTACGCCGTACAAACAACGGAATCCCGAGTTTGAGTGCCCCTCTCGCCTCGCTGCGGCTCCTCATTTCTCTTCCCCGTGCGAAACCGTCTTGCAGCGCAAGCTTGGACGTCTTGCCCCAGGATCGACCCGGCTCGGGCACGGATGACAGCATAAACCCCAGCAACCTAGAGGGATATCATACCAGAGAATAGGGGTCCCCAACCGAAGCGCTTGCTTTTTTACCCTTTCGTCGGCGGAACCTCCCCGTCACGCCTTACGTCAAAACACGGCAATCTCCTCACTCTTCTGCAACGACACACGCACGACCGGGTGCGGCTTCGATCTGCATACTACGAATACAACCACAGTACGGCAAAGGCGACCGATGACATCGCGGTCCGACACATTCACGATGCCTTCTCAACGACCTTTTTTCCTCTCCACGTTCTTCAACTCCTTTAGACAACAGTCTCCTTCGGCGACGGCGCTATCATCGCAGCAACCGAATAAGCATACCACGCAGACATCATCGTCATCGTACGCCACACAGTCCGCCGCTTCAGCGCCACGAGCCATTTCCTCGAATACATCAACAAGTAGCGGCGGAAACAACGCCAACGCCAACTCGACGACCCGTTCGACATCGGGAGTCGTGAACCAATACCCACTTCACTCCCCGCGGGGTGGCATCCCCATCCCCGGTAGCGCCAACCGGCGGCGCGGAAGCGACAGCAGCAGTGAAGGATTCCGCGATGTATTAGGTGCCGATAAATGGTACATCGGAGGGCGGACTGCCGGCGGCGAGGAAAAGTTCTTCAAGCTGGGCGTTGTCAGGAGGGTGCGCAGTAACGACGGCCTGAGTCTGGATCGACTGAGTTTATAGAAGTGAAGGACGGCGGCGACGGCGACGATGATGACGACGGATGACGGCGAAACGGGTGATCGTAAGAATGATCAGACACGACGAAGGCTTTTAAACATGAACTGGGTATATAGGCGGAACTTGGGAAATCGGCATCATCAATGAGCCCCCTTTAACGATACATCGATGGGAACATATCGAACAAATCCTCAGAATCATGAGGCCACTGGCGTTTTGGAGGGGTTATGACTTTTCTTTGATTGAAACAAATAGCAACCTGAAAAAGGCTTAGAGCACACGTGAGAGTGCAAGAGAAAAGCATCAAGTTGAGCAAAACAAATGGACAAGAAGCCACTTTTACATTTTCTCTACTTCACATTTGTCCATAATTCTAGAGTAGCCAGCCACGAGGCTGTGATTCTCTTACGCGAGGCAGTGATTATTTACCACATGAACCGTTGCATCCGACCATTTTCCAATACCCTGCCATCCTCTGCTCTCCATAGGTACGGCTTGGCGAGGAATATATACATGGTGACCAAGTTGACAAGCACGAACCAGAGAGTCTCTAGCACAAGTCGCACATCAAACTTCTTTCCGAACCTGACCAACGAGCCTAGGATGGGCAACTTCTCGGCCTTTGAGAGGATAGGATATGTGGCAGCGTGGTCGTGGAGTCTCCACGCCGGGACGAGGATGCGCCAGAAGACCCAGGGGAGGATGAAGTAGCGCGGCTCGACGAGGGGCGCCGTCATTAGCGAGAGGGTCGTCGCGAGGAGGAGGAGAATTGCGGTTGACGAGGCGGTGGGCTCTGTGGTGTAGGATGTCTGGTCTGCGAGGGTGATGATGGCGTATGGGTTGTGGCGGTCCTTGGGTTCTTTTCCTTCTGCGTCTGTGACGGCCTTCGAGTGGTCACCAGGCTCTGTTGCAGGGGGCTTTTCTTCGCGGTACGGGGTTGCGGTGCTAAAGGGGTTATTCTGCCATGGTCCGGGACGGAGCGCGGCGTACCGCCCCGAGCATTCTACGGTGTGGTCCGAGAGGAAGCCACCTTGGCCGCAGCCGGCGAGTGCGTCCCAGCATAGCCAGCGGGCGAGGGTGTAGGGGATGATGAGGTAATAACGGAACAGGCCCGGGCGGCGGATCGTGTAGCGGAAGACGTAGAACATGTAGTGTCTGTTGTCTGCGAGGGTGAAGGGGTGGATGATGGTGTTGAACCTTACAACGAGGAGGGTCAGGAGGAGGAGGGCGGGTGTTAGGAGGACGTGGTAGAGTTTGGATCCGATGAGTTTCTGGAGGGTAATGAGGATGAGGGAGGTTGAGGGGGTGGTTGCTGAGTCGAGTTTCTCGGTAGAGTCTTGACTTTGGAGTTTCTGCTTCTTTGAAGAGCTACCTAGAGCAGGTCCGCTGAGAGCGTGCTTGCGGCCGTTCGTGCTGCTATCGGAGTCTGCGGGCTTGACTGTGCTCGTCTTTAAGGTGGTACGGTAGAGACCGTGGACGAAACGGAGGATCCCAAAGGCGGAAGGTAGGAAGAGGGGGAAAGAAAAGAAGGCGAAAAGAGGCCAGATGTAGAGCATTTGGGCGAGGTGGATTGTCGCGATATGGTTGGATTTGTCGCCTGATGACATGTTAATCCTTGTATGCACTGGAGTTCTATGGGGAAACATACCGAGCACGACGCCGCCGTTCCAGGCAACGAAGCCGGCGAAGAGGGCCATGATGGTAATGTGAGGATAGATCTTCTTTAGTATGCGAAGAGGATTGGCCAGAGCCGCGATGCCGATGCTCAGGGCGGAGAAGAATAAGTCTGGCCATGTCAGTAGAATTCCTTCCAGCCGTGTTTCAGTAGACTGACCATCTGGCCAAGCAGTGTTGAGAGGCGGATCGTGGACATCCCCAACAGAGTATCTCCACCCGTAGAACTTCACAACCTCGCCGAGTGTCTTCATGCTGGGCTTAGCCACCGGATCAGGACGGAGGGCCTTGACAGCGGCGACAGCCTCCAAGCCGCCCATGTACACGACAACCCAAAAGACATTGGTCTGTCTCATGACAAGAGTCAGGACGCCGAGGACGATAGTGATCCAGTCACTCAAGAAAGAACTGCGCTCCTCACGGACGCGGTGGAGATGGTGGTAGTAGGCAACAAGGACTGACAAGGTCGAGACGACGTCGGTATAATACAGACCCGAGAAGAAGAATAGAACAGGAAAGAGGGCAATGTTCCAGCCCAGGTGAATTGCGTGGAAGGAGAGCACTGCTGGGGGTGCTGGAGACTTGGCGTCAGGGCGGCGAGTCTCGAGGAGGTGGCGGCAGTGAGTTGCGAGGATGCCGACGCCGAGGACGGCGATGATGTTGACGCCGCGAAGATCGAGAATGGAGCAGCCGGGTCTCATCATCACCTGCAGGTAGTATTTGGAAAGAATGTACCTGGAGATTTGTTAGCTGGATATGGTGATGAGTCCAATGAGGATGGCGGCTTACAAGCCGGGAGGAGTGGTAATTTTGTCATCCCACTCGTCCCATCTTCCCTGACAGAACTTCTGGGCTTGAGGAATATGAAACATCTCATCCTATTCTCTGTTAGTATGGTGGAATGGTATCGATCCTACATGTGGAAACTGAGCTCACCAGGTAGGGCTTGTCGACTTGGGCCATGACATTGCTGCACCAGATCCAGCCGAGGATGAAGATGATGATATACGACACGCGCATGAGCACATCGTAAATCTTGTTCGTCTTGGGCCCCGAGGGGTCGGGATTGGGCATCTTGGGGGTAATGACCCATAGTAGAGAGTAGAGAACGACGACGGACAGGATGTTGAGTCCGTCGACAAAGGCTTCGACTGCCTTCATATTCGATGTGAGATGCCCAGAGGGCAGACGAGATTGAGGTAAGTGGCCGTGGGGTTTTGTTGGTTCTGGTGGATGGAATCACTCAAGATGTGGAAAGAGGCAAAGTAGGAATTGAACTGAAATGAGTGTCGGAAAACAAAGGGAATTTGCCTTTGCCTAAGGAAACAATGAGAGTTGGCAGCAGCGGTAAATGACCTCTTACACAGACAAGTGAGGTGGAAGAAAGTGAACAGTTCATCATTTGGCGAAGATGCAGCAATTACGCGTCTTCGCACTGTTTGCGCACGGCCTTGCACTTGAGCTACTCGCTCAAGAAATTGGCAGTCAAGCTCCTTAACAAAACTGCTTTTAATAATGCTGTGTTTTGTGAGGATGCGTAGAAAATACATAGCACAGAATAGTTATGTTGACTTAGTTTTCGAATCACTGCCTTATTCAAACACATCAACTAAAGTCAAAGAGTCTATTGTATCTTTTATACAAGCCCCGAAGGGTGGACATCCCTCCATCCCAACACCTCAATCAACCATGCTCACCACATTTTCAGCATTAGAAAAGCATAGCCGGGTCATGAAAGGCATTTAGAATGGCTGTTTGTCTAATGTTAGCATATTGCCTTGGTAGTGTACGATCTTGAGGGAAGCTCACGTTGTCAGACGCAGGGGGAACCTCCTTGAGGAACTTGGGGCCAACAATGGGGATCTTCTGCAGATGGTATTAGTTATCAGGTGAGCCCACTTCGGAGACGCAGTCTGCCTTACAACAAGGATGTCGTTCTGGATTCTCGGGATGCCAGAGGTGTAGAAGAGGGCGGCAACACCGGCGGCAGCACCGAAACCAGCAGCGCGGGTTCCGCTAGCACAATAGGTCAGCCAATCCATTCCAAGTCTTCCCATTGCGTTCAACTCTGTCTTGTGACGGTATCCGACATCTCCCCCGTTGCCTCATGTCATCGTCTGTAACGTTCATGTCGGCGGAACAGTGGTAATGGCAATGCAGGCTTCTTGGACTGAGGGTCGGAATCGTGGTACCGAATGCCGTGCGGAGAGTCTAGAGGGCAACTCACAGCTTAACGACGGAGGCAATGGTCCAGCCACCAACGTTGGGGATGGTGTTGTACCTAGATTCAATCAGTCAGCCCACTGCTCTTTCGGTCTATTGCTCGTTGCGTGGAGGTTGTCTCGCGGTCTCGGGAATTCGGAGTCGCTTGAGCAGCCGCAGTCGAGAGGGATCAATCGTATGGGTATCGTAAGACGTACTTGGGGCCGAACTTGCTGCGGAAGGCAGGGTACAGAGTACCGACGCGGGCCTGCATTGCGACTTTTGTCAGTATTTCGTCATGGGTGAATGGCCTCAGAAGCGTGAAGCAAGAGCGTGGGAGCTCAAGGATCAATTTGGCTTACGGGAGAAGGCATCTTGAATGTGGTGGTCGTGCGAACGAACTGTGGAGTGTTCAATTGCAGATGCAAAAGAGTGAGGTCGTGAAAGAATGGTGATGTTGCGCGAGTTTCTTAGCGGGAAAAGCCGGCCGGATTTCCAATGCGCCTCAGGCTACAGGCTGGGAGCGAACATTGAATCCCGGAGCCAATGGGCGTGCTGCCTCTGGTGGGCCCACAGTACGGTCTAGCGGAGCTCAACTCAGCCTTGCACCCAAATCCTCTCCTTCACACCGCCAGCTAGACCAGCGATCTCGGCCGATCGACGACTTTCGACCACGGCCATGGACAAGATCATTGAAGCGCGCTTCGAGCGCGTTGAGAAAGCCCTTGCAGTTCTGATTGAGTCGGTATCCAAATATCATCCCCACGCCAAGCAGGCATTGGACCTCCACGAAGCAGACCATGACCTCACAAAAGGCCTCGACGAGGGTAAGCTTACCTCCGACACAAGCTGCCAGGCTACCGTGCTAATTCCACGATCACAGTTCAAATCCATCAAAACAACAATCTTCGCCTGCAGCAACTCCGAGCAACGACTACCTCCCTTGACACGCAAATCAGAGAGACGCTCTCCAGTCTAGCGACAACGCGCAAGGACATCACCACGACCCAAATCACCGTCCACCCCGAAGGACCCAACTACCCCGTGAAATACGACGAGCTTCTCAACTATGCCCGCCGAATCAGCAAAACCACTCTTCCGCCCGCCGCCCTCACAAATGGCGGCCTAACCACCGGCGGAGGCTCTCCCGGCCCAGACATGAACGCAAGCATGACGACCAACCCAAACACCCCCGGCGCGAACGGCCTCCAGAGCCAGCCCGTAAGCGCCGCCCCGACACCCAGCCAGAGCCAGACCCCAGGCCCCTCGGGCGGAGCAAACGGCAGCCCCGTCGGCGGCTCGCAGGACCTCCTCCCAGGAACGCAGCAAACGACCGCGACCTCGCTGCCCGACGGCCTGCGCAACCACCTCAACCCTCACTTCAACGCGACGTTTGTGCCCTGGCCGAGCGAGGGCATGATCCGCGGCGGCGCCATGGCCATGTATCAAAACCTCGCAGACTCGGGCACCGATCCCCGCGGCTACGATCCGCAGCAGATCGCCGAGGCGAAGCGGAAAGAGGAAGAGGAGCGCAAGGTCCGCGAGGAGCAGGAGAAGGCCGAGATTGAGAGGAAGAACCGGGAGTACGCGGAGAAGATGGAGAAGATTCGCCGCGAGCAGCAGGAGGCGTACCGCCGCGACAGTGTGGCTGCTGGCGCTGGTGCCGGCGCGTCCTCGGCTGGCAAGAGCAAGCAGTTCCAGTTTACGAGTCTCATGGACGATGACGATGACGATGAGTAGCCTAGGAGCCATTTCATAGGAAATATCCTACAATGTAATTCGCACAAAACAAATCAAATGAAGCCAACTGTACATGCGCTGTTGTTTTACTCAAAGCTGGAGGTAGCTGGCTCCCGTCTACCAATCCCTGACGTCTACCATCTAACAAGAACCTCATTTTTTGAACCTCATGACCAACCACGCTCTGCTCCTAGGCCAAAGCGTGTCATCAATACTACAATGCAACGCTCGGGGGACGAGAGTGAGTATTCGTACAAAAACGTTGATACAATAGCATGAACCTGTCGCCGCATGTTAACGCCCGAATGCAATGCCATTTAATCAATCTTGATGGAGGCGTAAATCTTCCTGACGAACCACCAACTTGCGAAGTAGCCAATGGACCCTGCGAAGCGACGTTAGTACTAATCAAAGCTGAGGGGTGGCAGGCAAGCTTACCAGTAAGAATGAAGAACAAGAAGGAGATCAGAGCACTGTAGCCGACGTAGAGGACGGTACCCGCCAGGTTGCTCAAGTTCAGCTTGGTGAACAGGTACAAAAGGCAGTTAAGGAAGATGTAGCCACCACTCATACCCGCAGCGAGGAATGATCGCCACTGCCAGTTGTAATTCTCGGCGCAGAGCAAGAAGTACACCATGAGAATGGTGACGGCAGCAGTTGTGACGATCATGAGACCGTACGAGAGGAATAGGAAGCCGAACATGTAATAGATACGGCTGAACCAGACGGAGCTCATGATGAAGTAGAGTTCGACAAAGATGGCGCCAAAGGGCAGGAGACCGACAATGAGCATGCTGGGAATCGGTCTAAGATAGGAGGTGGCTGGAGGAATCTGGCGAGGAATCTGGTTGGTCTTGACAGGTGCCTCAACGGGAGATGCGCGGAAACCCATCCAGGATCCGACGAACGACAGAGGCACCGACAGGATGAACCAGATGGCAATGATGACCAGCATGGTGGTGAAGGGCACGGCGCCGGAAGACTGCTTCGCCCAGAGGAAGAGATCGAGGAAGAAGAAGGCACCAAATACGATGCTCGGCACCAGAATCGGGGTCAGCGCGATGTTCATCTTCCACTTCTCGCCCTGCAGCGACTTGTACGTTCTCGCCGAGATGTAGCCACCCACAAAGCCTAAGATGGTGTAGAGAAGCAGGATAATTGTTCCCAGGGACCCACGGTTAGAGGGCGACAAGAAGCCGAGAAGGGCGAAGCAGATGGTGAAGCCCGTCATGACAAAAAGCTGAACACCGTTTCCGAGCAGGACCGAGAGCAGGAGAGGGTTCGAAGGGTTGCGGAAGACGTCTCCGTGGACTAACTTCCATCCCGAATCCTCCTGTACGCCATCTTCTAGCGCCGAAGTACCAGAGAGGTCATCCAAGTTGATCTGGTCAAGGCGGTTGTACCTCGCGATATCCTTCTTCAGAGCTCTGACGAGAATGGACATTACGGTAAGGATCAGAATGATAACGATAATTGCGGTGTCAACGAGCCAGAACCAGTGGATCTTGGGATCGAACACGTGCAGGTACTTGTCCCAACGGGTAGCCCAAGCTGTCTTGGACTCGATCCAGAACACCGAGTACGAGAACTTGACCTCCTTCTCAGTGCCGTCTTCCTCGAAGATGATGGGCTCCATCTGGTTATTGCAGTCGAGCAGACCGGGGTAGGCACGCGAGCTCGGCTCGACAACGACACCGACGACGCGCAGCTGCGACTGATCGCCGTTGACGGCGTGATATTCAACGTTGATGTCGTAGTGATTGTTGAAGATGACGTTGCCGTTCTCGTCCTCACCGCCCATCAAGAATCCGGGGTTGTAGAAAGTCGTGTTCGTAAAGTCATCGTAGATCTGCTGTCCGGCGGGCAGGCCGTCCACAAGCCAGTTCAGGCTGTAGCCTTGCTCGATGCGGCGCTTGACAAAACCGACGGCCGCCGGGGGGTATTTCTGGATGCAAAGTGGCTTGCACTTCTCGTCGTTCTTCATGCGCAGCTCGAATGGCGAGGTCATGATGCGATCTCCGAAGAGAATACTGCCCAGGCTCTCCGACACATACTCGGGACGGGGTTCGGGCTCGCAGAACTTGAAGCCAGGGTGGTAATAGTCGTAGGAAACAATTGAGTGCAATCGAGAATCGGAGGGAGCGGCGACCGGCTTGATGCTGTTCACGTAGAGAGGAACGACGTCACCCTTCTTGTAAGAGGTGGGCGCAACACCTGGCAAGTAGAAGGCGGAAGCGAGCTGTGGGATAGCCAGCAAAGAGGCCACGAGCGCCGACGAAGGCGCCATGTCTCGTAGTTGCATCGTGTCGAGATGTTAGAGCTCTGCCCAAAAATTGCGATCAGTCTTGATACTTTGCGAAAGAGAAGATGGTGGCCAAAGGCAAAGTAGCGTGAAACATGAAACCGATGGGAATAGCTACCCCGATGGATGGATCGCGATTACGTACCCTTGGTTCTCGGTAAGGTCCAGGTAGCGCAAAGCGGCTTATAGCCGGTGGGTCATCCGGGTTCCGTCTGCACCTGGATGATGGCGGTAAAAGCAGTTCGTCAAGAACACGGCGAGCTCGCGGTGATGTTTGTGCAAGAAGCAGAGTTGCTTCGTGGTGGACAGATGGCCAATTGCCTTTGTTGTGTCAGGTCCGGGAGCTTCGTATCTCATTTACAGGAGCTCCTGCTGCCTCTCGAACAACTGTCCCAAATATGGCTTAGTCACCATTCACCCCTGCAGCTCAGCTTCAGAAGTACGTGCATGTAGGTACCTTCCATCCCGTCGCAATGGACCAGCCGGAACATTGTCTGTCCGGGGTCGTGCGGCTGCCAGGTACCTTCCAAGGGCCTGAGGAACCCAGCATGGAAACATCCATACCTGGTACTAAGGTACGTAGGTACGTAGCGGAGACCAGTGGTCGGGGTCCACAAGGTCCGATGCACCGGTCCCCGCAATAGCGCAGATCAGTTTAGCAATTGCAAAAAAAAAAATTCCTGCACCGCGCTCTTGTTCCGTTGCGATCTCAAGTTTTCATCGAACAACGTACAACATCGCCAGATTCAGAATGGCGGCACCAAGCACCCTTCCAGCATTGCTGGACTCTTTGACGCAGTCATTGACGACATCACTCGACGCGGCACCAAAGGGATCAATTGCGCCGCCTCAAAATGGAATTTCACTTCTCGATACCAAGAACGAGCTTCTTGCCTCCTACCTGCAAAACCTGGTCTTCTTGATCCTTCTGAAGTTGCGCAACGCCAAGAAGCAATCAAGCGACGACGACAATGCCGGCGAGACTATGGAGACGGTTGTCAAGAAGCTGGTGGAACTCCGACTGTACCTCGAGAAGGGTGTCCGGCCCCTTGAAGACAAGCTGCGTTACCAGATTGAGAAGATTCTTCGCGCCGCGGACGACGCCGAACGGAACGCCCAAGCAGTCAAGGCCGCGCAAGGTGCAGGCTCTGACGACTCCGACGACTCTGCTTCCGACGGGGAATCTGGTAGCGACGAAGAGGAGGAGGAGATGAAGGCAGCCCACCTTCAAGCTCGGCCAGATGCCTTCGTCAGACCCGCCGCTGCCTCCGCTGCCGTTGCAACCGCTGCGAAGAATGGTGTCTACCGACCCCCAAGAATTGCGCCTACCATCATGCCCTCTGAGCGCAAAGAGAAGTCTGATCGCCGCCCGCTCAAGTCTCACACCATGGACGAGTTCATCGAGCACGAGCTGTCGACGGCACCTATCGCGGAGCCTAGTATCGGAACCACTATTGTCAATGGTGGTCGCAGGATGAAGACGGCCGCGGACCGCAAGACGGAAGACGAGCGTCGGGAATACGAAGAAGCCAACTTTACCCGTCTCCCCACGTCGAGCAAGAAGGCAAAGAAGGAGGAGGCTATGCGTACCGGCAACGGCAAGCGTATGCAATTCGGAGGAGAGGAGTGGAGAGACCTCGGCGAAGGCGTCGACCGAATCAACAGACTCACGGCCCGCAAGAGCGGTGGCGGCAGCAGCCGCGACATCCTCGACAAGAGCCGGAAGCGCGGCCGGGACACCGCGGACGGACCAAGGGGCAGTGGCCAAGCCGAGATGGGCGAGAGATTCCAGAAGAAGGCCAAGATGTTGGAGGCGGGCAGACGCGACAGAGGCAAGCGATAGACGGAGATACCCACGATATACACGGAGCAGCAGCAGCATTAGCAGCGGCCATCACAAAAAAGTGTGCCGAGGTTCTAGGAGCCAATTCATTTTTCGGTTCGTCCAACTTTAAAACAGAATGAATCACCCCATCGTGTTCGTGTCTGTGTGTCATGTGTGTGAGATGCGCTTCAAGCGTGTTCCTGGATTTCTCAATTGTTTGGGTGGTGCTGAACCAGGCTGGCAGCGCTAAGGCAGGCCGGGAAATGGCGGAAGGGCATCCGATCGGCCACTGATCTCCAAAATTCCCGATGAAAAAAATGCCTCTTTAGCTCTAGACTGCCACGACGACCCAACCAGCTTCACTGGCTGAGGCCTTGGTTCTCGGACTATGCACCAAGGCCCTGCCATGCTGAGCCAGTCCGGCCTTGGTTCCCATGTCAATTTCTCTTCATCTTTACCCTTTACACAGACGCTGTACAGATCTGTAAGGTATACTTCGTACACAGAGTTTTTGTCATGCCATTGGGTCGTCCTTTTATTCCGGAGAAAGAAATACATACTGCGTGGTTTTCTCAACGACTGGACCAGATGACGGCCCAAGCCCCCCCTGAACTGCCCCCGTATGCGTCCAATTAGGGAGACATCTGGCGAGACTGAGCCAAACCCTCGTCTTCACATGCTTCAATGCGGGCGTTTCAATGGGTTCCCTAGCGTTCTTGGTGACGTCAATCGTCGATAATCGGGTGGGCCTGTTCGCCGGTCGTCTCAGTCTCACCTCACCTTACAGGCTCACCTTGGCAGCAGCAGCTACCTACTTACTGCCTACCAACAGCAGCGGCAGCGGCAGTACTAGCACCAGGGGAAATGGAAAGAAGAGCTCACATGCCAGCCACCTGCTCAAAGCTCCCGGAGCTCCCTAGGCTCATCACTCATCCACAGGTAGCAAAAGTCAGTAGTGCGGAAAGTACCTACTCCGTTTGACACAAGTAGGGTTTAATACAGCTTCGTGCCCTCTCCCTTCCTTCACATCGTGGTCCTTCGTGATCAACACTTTTTGCTTCACTCCAAACACAAACCCAGCTGTACCAGTTGCTGTACACCTGCTCCCCATACACCACCGACTTCGTCCAAGGCTTGCGGCCTACTCGCCACGATGCCGTCCGAATCTCGTGTAGAGAATCCCTTCTTCCACCCCTTCCTCTTCGTCTTCCAGATATGGCAATGGTTCGCCGATAAGATCTTCTCGCCCACCCCTCCCGAACCCAGCACTCGCCTCAGTCGACCCAAGGTTGCTGTCATTGGAGCTGGTATCACTGGTGTTACTTCCGCCGCGCACTGCATTGGCCATGGTTTTGACGTGGTCATCTTCGAGGCCGGTGGCCGCGAGAACCTCGGTGGTATCTGGAGTGTACGTCGCCCATCGAAGCCCAATACTCCCTCCCAGGCTTGGTACTAACGATTCACACAGAAAGTGAACAACTCGTCTAGTCTTCAAATCCACTCCATGATGTTCCGATTCCATCCCTCGGTCAAGTGGGAACGCGGGTATCCCGATAGACAGCAGATCCTAAGCCAGGTAAAGCAGCTTTGGCAGAAATATGGACTTGAGACACGCACCAAGTTCAACACACCCGTGGAGAAGGTCTATCAGGATGAGAAGGGCAGATGGGTCGTCAACAACACTGCCAATGGCCACTTCGAAGGCGTCATCGCCGCTGTCGGTACCTGCGGTGAGCCCAAGATGCCCCAGCTCCCGGGTATGGAGAAGTTCAAGGGCAACATCTACCACTCCAGCCAGCTTACTGGGTATGTATGTTCCCCATCGTTAGCTCCAAGCTTGCTAACCATATTCACAGCAAGAACGCCAAGGGTAAGAAGCTTGTCGTCATCGGAGGCGGTGCCAGCGCCGTTGAAGCTCTGGAGTTTGCTGTGGACGAGGAAGCTGAGAAGACTTCCATTCTGTCACGCAGCGACAAGTGGATCATCCCTCGCAATCCCATCGTGAACATGCTTCTTGCTATGAACATCCTCGGTCAAGAGACTCGTCTCTCGTGGATCCCGGAGACGCTGCTTCGCAAGTTTTTCTACCGAGACCTGCAAGACATCGCACCGTACGACAAGGGCATCTACATGGATACGCCAATGGTCAACAGCCATGTCATGGAGACCATCCGGTCCGGCCACGCCGAGTGGGTTCGCTGCGATATTGAGGGCTTCACGGCGGAAGGTGTAATTGTCAACAGACGCGCTCAAGGTGTACCCAAGGGTGGCCCTGGCAGAAGACAAGTCATCCCGGCCGACATCATCGTCATGGCTACTGGATTCAAGCGCCCGTCGCTGGAATTCTTGCCTGATGACTGCTTCAACGAGCCGTACTCGCCCCCCAACTGGTATATCCAGACTTTCCCTCCAAACCACCCGTCCATCTCGGCTATCAACTGGTAAGCATCTTGCTAATGGCTCCTGCGAATGGACTTGGCTCTAACAACTTACAGCACGTACGTTGCTGCTATCGGCACCGTCGGAAACTGGCACATCGGCATCTATACCAGAATCCTTCTGATGTTCCTCATTGACCCATTGACAAGACCCCATCCCTTCTGGATGAAGGCCTGGATCGAAATGACCAAGCTTCTGAAATCTGCGTCGCCTACCGGTGCTTTCGACTTCTTCACTTATCTCGAGCTCATCTGGTGGTTCGCCTTCAGTGTCACCTTCAACCCATTCCGCTGGAAGTGGGCATTCTTCGTCTTCTTCGGATTGGGCTTCATGCTTCCTAAGCGCGTCGTTGAGGTTGAGAGTCGGATTCGCAACGGAATGGGTTTCCATGAGGATGTCGGACGCGATGTAGGACACAGCATTTAGAAAAATGCCAAGCGTGCTCTGAGTCGCGGCTGAGTAACAGCCGACAAGGAGCTCTTTGAAGTTAGTCCTCACATGATCACCTGGGCATTGGTGTTTCACAAAGCCCTGGAGAGAGTCTGCAAGCAACTTGCATCGTGTACGATAACTGGCATGAGTGAACGAGACTTTTGAAATGAGACATCGCTGCTAGTTTAGATTCCTCATCGTTCAATTCAATCCAACCAAAGTTGGCTGCCACGCTGCCTCTCTATCATACCAGTGTCCATCGTGGGACATGGTCATCAAGACGAGGACTCGATTGATCCCACTACCGCGGAACTCCTAGCACATTAGGCGCTTGGGGATTCTGCAACCGAGTCCTTACGTAGTAACACTATGGGATGCTTTCGTGTCCCTCGGGTCGGAGGCTGAGCCACAAAAGTCAAAGGGAACCAATCACTGACCATATCGCTAGACCTAGTCTCACGCAACGAAGCTCTTCCGCCCTGCGTGTGGATCACCGGTAGAGACATGCTCCCCGGATTTCCAGCTCGGGCTAGCATTGCATCCGGCAAGTCCGCTTCAGTCGGCCGTGGAAACGCCACATTTCCGTTTTGAGAAGCATCACATATCAGCAACGTTCAGCTCTCGTACAGGCATTCCAACTCTGCGGTGCTGAGTTTCAATAGTCACAACACCTGCAAGCCTCGTGGCTTTCTTTTCTGCCAATGGGTGCGATCTTCACGAGTTTGTGGAGATGATTCTAAACTTCATCCGCTCGCGGGTTAGCTCTGCAAAGGTTACACATCTCTAGCAGCTGGAGGCACCGACGTCCCATCAGATAGAAGTGCCGGTTCGAACGGTCGCATCGACAAACGTCGCTCACTTCTATAAGCGGGGAATGCCATTTTGAGCACCCGTCATCGAGATCAGCCAGCCACAAAAGGTGATAACGTTTTCACAGCACAACCATTTTCACATTAACACGCATTTCTGAAGCTCCCGCTGCATACACCAACCATCTGTTCGGGAAGAGGGGTTGTCCGTTCATCGAGACATGATTCGGATTATCAAACATCTCATTCCCCCTCCTTCAGCGCAGACTTGACTGTCTTGGGACACATCTTTCTTGCGTAACATCCCATTGGCTCTATGAACGAAGCTCAGTCGGCAGACCGAGGTGAACTTTACCATGCCCTTGATGACATTCTGCGATGCGAGCATCTTGAGGGAATTGCGTTAAATTTCTTGGGCCACTCATGGTCAACCTGGAGACGCCCGTGTCTCAAACGAGCAATATGATCTTCAGCCCTTGTAAAAACTCGGGATACCCGTTGACCTCATCCATGCTGGTATACGAGAAGGAAGTGCTTTTCAGGATCCCTTGATACTAGTCAAGCTGCTTATAAGTTGAAGCAATATTCCCATAAACTTGAGAAAGCTTCAGGACTGCCCATCTGAGAATGCTTGGATTCCGCAGAAACCCATTGAGTGTGTTTACTTCCCCCTCTTTCCACTGCAAACATTATCCCATGAAGAATTCCCGCTGAAGTGTACATCTTCAAACAGGTCGTAGGAAGCCCTCGAACTCCTCATCTATCTTGTCGGTCAGCTCAGACAGCCAGTCTATCGACGACGTACCAACAGTAGCAGACACAAAGATGTCCGTCTACGCAACTTCGAACCAGGGCTCTTTGGCCCGAAACTCCACCAAGCAGGAGTCCAGCGTCGTACATATTGACGAAGTTAACGTCAGCGACGCTTCAAGGTCGTCGTCTATCAGCTTGGATGCCTTGACCATGGTCGCCTCCAACGACGGCCACACGTCATACCGCGTCGTGCGTGTCATTGACACAGCCAGGCGTATCCAGAAGAAGCTCGTCCGCGAGTTCGAGGAAGTCACCCACAATCATTTCCAGACCATCGATCTGAACGCTTACCTCGCATACATCTCCGATGAGCGTCTGACACACATGCCTCCCAAGGGCAGTCAGTGGGATCGCGTTCTGAAGTCAGCCGAGTTCTTCGGTCTTCAGTTGGACGAATACTCGCGCCACGTTCAGTCCTTCATTGAGGGCTGCTCGCTTGTGCGCGACACAGCGTTGGCTACTTGCTACCTGTTGCTTGAGGTAAATCAAACAGTTTTACAACTCTCCGGCTACAATGCCGACGCTGACACTTCCCTACCCAGCTCGGACACGATCAAGCACAGGCACTGGAGCCGACCTTCAACGCTCTGTATGAGCTTGGCTTAGTGCTCGGCCACGCCATCAGACTCAATGGCATGTTCACCGCGAGCGATGCCATCCGCTACGAGCTGAGTCGCATCTTTGATACCATGCTCAAGCTCGTCGGTGATGTTACCATCTACTACCGCTCCCGGATCAACAGCATCTACAGCGGCTCGGTGACGATTGACTTTGACGCCCAGTTCGGCTCACAGATCACCAGGATCTGGACCCAGCGAGAGAACCTCTTCAACCACATGTGGCAGTACAAGCTCGGTTCCAAAAACCGCCGGCTAGACATCACCACACTTCGTCGTCACTTGCTCCCCACACGGGAATCAGCAAAGTCTCATATGTATGGACGTGTTGCCGATCGCAAGTTGCGTGTCGATGGGACATGCGAGTGGCTTTCGCATGACTTGCATGAATTCTTCAGCAGTGATGATAAGATCTTCACTGTTACTGGCGGAGAGGGCTGCGGCAAAAGTATGCTTGCCGCATGGGTACGGGAGAGGCTGGAACGCCCGATCAACCGTGTCCAGTACGAGACCATCTCCTACACATTCTGTAAGTTCTCTCGGTGTTTGAACGTACCGTGAGTGATGCATGAGCTGATGTTTGGGCCCTAGCAACCGATATCCCCTCAGAGACAACCCCCATCGCCTTCCTCAAAAGCCTCTTGTCTCAGCTTCTCGAGATCAACGTTGGTGACGTCGCTCTCTTTGAGAAGCTCGAAGCCATCTTTGATCATGCTTCGCCCTACCACAACAGCGCAAAGCTAGAGAGTGACCTATGGGAGGCCCTCGACTCGAGCTTATCTTCAATTAACAGCAAGAAGGTCAATCTCAGCATCATCATCGACGGTCTCGATGAGGTCTCAGGTGGCGCTACCAAGGCAGGGGAGCTTCACAAGCGCCTCCACGCTAGCATAGGAAAGCTTCCCAGGGCCCAAGCAGTGACATTCTCACGGCCCATCTCACACCTTGGCGGCAGCGGTTGCAAGCACGTAGTCGTCACCCCTGATCACGTTCGGGACGATATTGAGCTTTATCTCGCCAACAGACTTGGGCGAAGCTGCTGCTTTGTGGCACAGAACGAGCAGGCAAGAAGAGACTTGCTTTGCCAGCTTGCGGACCAGGCCAAGGGTTCGTTCCTGTTTGCCTACCTTGCCAGAAGGCTTTTCTTCGCAGTCTCGGACTTTGGAGTCTTCAGAGGCATCATCGCTGGCTGCAGATCCGACGTCAAAGCCGTCATTGGAGAGCTGATGAAGAAGGTCAACCTCAAGGAGGAGTACGGCGAGAGCAAGACCTACAACCTCTTCACGTTCATGGTCACCGCCCAGCGCCCGCTCACACTCGGTGAGATGACAGACCTCCTGGGAGTCTCATTGTCGACACGCACGGTTTCTTCTGGTGCTGATGTCAAGGGACCTGTAAGCAACACCCAGGGTCTTGTGGTGATTCGCCACGGCACCCTGCGATTCAAGCACTCCACCATCAGGAAGTACGTCCAGAGTCTTTGCGGCTCAACCCTCATGTCTCTCCACGACTCCCACCGCCACCTTACCATGGCCCTCCTTCTCTTTGCCAAGACCAAGTTCAGCAATTATACTTGTGAGCCGTCGATGGAACCGGTAGGCGAGGAGACGTTCCATGAGTGCTTCCAAGCGTACCACATCGTCAGCTACATGGTGCGCCACTGGGTTTCCCATTTCCGCTCATCATCACTGTGCGGCCAAAACGGCACCATCACCTTGACTTCCGAGTTCAAGGATGTTTTCCCCGACTCCATCTTCTTCACCATGCTGGAATGGCACTACTGGCAAACACAGTACGCCATCAAGGAGACCATTGAGATGCATAGTCTGAGTCTTCGGATCCGCTCTACTTGCTTCGGCGAGAAGAACCGATCATACCTCCAAAGCCTCATCATCCTCGGAAGCCTGCACCGGAGTCAGTCTGAGCATGCTTTCGCAGCCGAGTTCTTTTACAAGGCTTCGCATCTAGGGCAGACTATCCTGTACAAGTTCAGCCCTCTCGTGGTTTCATGCACGAACCTCTTCCTCACTTGCACCGAGACTCTCACCTTCACCAAGCGCACTCAAACGGTTACGCACCGTGAAGAGATGATCAAATTCATAATTGAGATCTCCAAGAGCAAGCAGGGAGCCCGCAGTGATGCCGTCATCAAATGGTATGAGGCGCTCGCTAAGCTCTACATCGATATCAAGGAAGAAGAGCTTGCGATGTCTATCTACAGCGAACTTCATATCATCATTACCGCCCGTTTCGGAAAGGGCTCGAAGAAGGAAGGGTCGATTGCCGAAGCCATCTCAGGCATGACCGTTGTTCTGAAGGCTAGCGACAAGAAGGTCCACAACCATAGCCAGTGGCACTCTCTCTTGTTCGACACTGCGGACGACTTGTCGTTCACCGATGTCCGTCGCATCAAGATTCTCATCAGCCTAGCTGTTGAGTACGAGTCCAAGGGCCACCTAATTCAAGCTGAGAGGCTATACATCAGCCTCTGGCGGGGCATTCTGGAAGTCTGCCGTACTACCAAGGTGACAATCGAGCTTCACATTCAGAAGATCAACATTGCCATCGAGTACATCAACTTCCTCAAGCGCGTCAAGCGAACGGAGGAGGCTTGCAACATCATGATTTGCGTCTGGGCCGAGTACGAGAACCAGTCCTTTGAGTCCGAGATTATCATGATTCGCCTCAAGGAGCTTGGTATTCTTGCAAAGTCTTTCGGCATCCTCAGCGTATCCATGTCCATCCTCAAGAAAGTTTGGGGCTGGTTCAAGGAGAGGAAGACTGTCGAGAGCGAAGAGGCTCAATCCACTACCACCATCATCACCGAGGTTGTCGAGGAGATCACCGAGACCTATGTCGAGACCAAGACGACCACCACCGTCGTTGAGACGGTCACCAGGGAGATCTGGGAGACCAACTACCAACGCTGTCGTGGTCGCAAGGCCGACAGGAACTTCTTCAAGTCTTGCTTGGCCATGGTCAACCTCTATCTCAAGCTTGAGAATTGGGCTGAAGCCGAGGTCGTGATTCGCCAGTCTCTCGAGATCACTTGGAAGGGCGTCTTGTCAGTCGACTCCAAGTTGACCATTGAGGGCGAGTTCATCTCTGAGCGCATCCTCATCGCGCAGCGCCTTGCTCTGTGCTACCATCGCCAGAGACAATTTGAGAAGGCGGATGCGATCTACCTCCGAATTTACAACGCCTGTTTCTCGACCCTCAAGGCCGACAATGTGTTGATCTTCGAGGCGGCTGAGGCCCTGGTTCAGTTCTATGAAGACTTCCACCGTCACGAGAAGGTCATTGATGTGTACGTCAAGCTTCTGCAGCATTACCGTAGACATTTGTCATCTGGTCACAGCCTGCAAGTCAGTATTCTTTACAAGCTCGCTGCTGTCTACCACAAACTTGGCCGCAGAGAGGCTTATGACTGCTACGGCGAAATCGTCACCATCTTCTCCAAGGACGGGTGCTGCCATGGAAGTGCACTTGATGCAGCCATCATCGTCCTGAACCACTACCACGCTGAGAAGCGCTGGGCTGAGCTGCAGAAGATTTGCGTCACGCTCTGGACCACGTTTGTTCATCACAATCGTGAGATCAAGTTCACGCAGGAGATCGTCGAGCTCATTTACGAGCGATACCGATATGTCCTTGAGTTCCACGCCAAGGTCGAGTTCTCGGTTCGCTACAAGCTCACGATTGAGTATCGCGAGACCGCGACCAAGGTCTTTGGCGCCAATGCTGCCATCGTCATTAAGGCCTTGATCGCTCTGGCGGAGTTGTGTGAGACTTCCGAGGAGCACTACCATGAGTCCATTACCATCTACGAGGAGGTTATCAAGAAGACTACGACCACCAACGTCGTCTCAGAGACCACGGTCAGGACGATCAAGAAGCGTCTATCGAAGCTCTACGTGACTGTCATCACAACCAACAAGGTGACAACCACCACAACCATCGATCGTGCGATTGGAGTCAGTCTCGAGATCTACGCTCAATTCAAGATTGAGTTCGGTTGGTGGCACGAGAAGACTTTGTCCAAGCTCAAGGAAGTCGTCTTGCTATACAAGAAGATTGGTAACAAGGAGGCTCATTCCTCCATCGCCCAGCTCCTACAGGTTTCCATCATTGAGATCATCACTACTGTCAAGATCTCCATGAACCTTCATTCGTCAGCCAAGACGCTGGCGTCCATCTACCTGTCTGCGGGCATGGTTCACTATGGTCAGGATCTTCTCCGACAGCTGCGATACCTGCTTCTCTTCCCTGGATTCGAAGGCGGAGAGAAGGATGTCAACATCAAGGTCTCCGGCCAGTCGAGCAAGGTTTACCTCGTGTTCTTGATCTCGTTTGAGCAGGCTCTCAATGGAGATGCCAAGGTACGGTACAGCTTCTCTGAGCTGATGGCAGATGTGCTCCTCGAGACAGTTCTCTACGAGCAGTACATGTCTGTTATGGCTACGTGCAATGATTCGACAAGGATCGAGACGATCATTGAGCCAGCAGCCCGCCTCCGCTTCGTCTGGCAGTCACGTGGCCGCAATGGTTTCGTGGATATCCTCGACAAGAAGCTCTTTGCCCTGTACACTTCGCGTTACTTCAAGTCTTCAAGCTCCCAAGACGACAGAAATGCCAGATTCGCCTTCTACGTTGCCCTTCTCAACGAGATCGGTGGTGGCATTGCTGATAGGGGCACTGTCGACTTTGGTCTGGTATCCTGCAAGGCCGCCTACACTGCTGTCAGAAGACTTATGGTCGAGGAGAAGGACTTTGTCAGAGCTCAGAAGGTGGCGCAATGTGGATTTGACTTTGCGCAATCCCAACGGTTCTATCACCAGCGCAACTGCTACGTATGGGGTTTCCGTTTCGCCGAGGTCTTGGCTGGCATCCGCGTAGACACGTGGAAGTCTGCCGGCAAGCAACAGCAAGATGAGCTGCTTTCCATCAGCCGCAACGTCTTGCAACATGTGTTGACGGTCTTGAGAGACGATAAGGTCGAGTTTACTAGCCTTCGCTTCGAGGACATTTCCGGACTTGTTCGCCTCCTTGGCGAGCAGAAGAACTGGGCAGAACTCGAGGTAAGTTTCAAACAGTCTTCAACAACTAAAAGCTTCGTGATTTGTACTAACTGTTCCTTTCCAGAGCCTTCTTACCTCGCTTTGGCGATCCAGGGAGGTCCAGCGCAACTGTGGCGTGTGGTCTCCTGATATCGTCCTGACAATCGGCTCCCTGTTGGTCAACGCGCACGAGCTTGCGGGTCACCTAGACCAAGCCATCACCCTCTGCGAAACTATCTATTACAACGTTCGCCAGTCTCGTGGTGGCTTGGATTCTTCCGCATTCTACTTCTCGAACCGTCTGGCCTACCTCCTGCGCCACGCCAATCGTCTTCGCGATGCTGGACGTGTGCATCTGGATGTTGTATGCGATCTTGACGAGCACCTTTCCGCAAGTCAAGGCGCGGATAAGGACGAGCGTCTTCGTGCCGCGGCCGACATGCACCTCGACGGCATGCGACGATGTGGCTGGGCTACTCGTGGTGACGTGAGAAACACGAGTGAGATCCTCGAGAGACTGAGAGGATATGGTAAGCTCAACGTGCCGTCCATTGAGAATTGGTCGGCAGCGGATGAGAAGAAGGAGACGAGCCTCGTGTGGCCCGAGGCGATCAAGTGGGATCTCGGCAAGCCTGAGACTGAGGTCCAGGCGCCGAAGAAGAGAGATTTGTTGTCTCCGGCCAAGGAGAGATGGAGTCGCTTGGGATTCAGACGGCTTGGATCCGAGGTGGCGCACTGAATTTGGAGTTGAGATCTTTTAAATTTGGATTATTCTGCGGGTCTGTCGAGAGCATGAAGGAGTTCCTGGGGAAGTTTACACATTGGCCAACACTGGGTCACGTCACGTTTCTTTGAGTCATGTTTCCTTAGGTTTATTCAAATCATCGCTGTCTAAAAAGCTAATACTGCAATTGATTTGATCAATATATTTACTTATCTATACGCGGACAGATGGCTGTAACTATTCTACATGTTTCTGGGCTACTGGATTCTGGGACTACCTTAGTGTAAGGTGAATCATGGTCTATTCGACGCATCATACCCCAATATCCAGGTTCTGATCCAATATCCTTGTTTGGATGTATCGCTCCAAAGTCTTCCCGATACTCTCAGAGCCCTCGCGTTCGAATTCGAATTCATGAGCATACGAGCCGTCATTCTTTTCTGTTCCGTAACCCACCCCATGAACGCCATCTTGTAGAGCCAGCCCCGCAGCCAAAAGCGTGCCCTCAAATTCCCAGAGGTTGAACTCCTTGGCAGTGTCGAATACTGGATTATCGGCGTTCATTTCTATGTGGGCCCTGAAAGCCTCCGTGTATCGATCGACCCAATCGATATAGGCCTTGTACCATGTCTTGGGATATCTCTTTAAGAGGTCGTCGTCTTCGACAGGCTCGCCGCAGAATTCGGGATTCGCGGGCCAGTTCCAGACGTACCACAGGAAATTTGTTCCAAAGTCCTCCCAAATGCAGTATTTATATCCTGGTAAAGAAGGCCCATACTCTAGTAGAGCTTCTGATTGGTCGCCTGGCTTCAAAGGATTCTCTCCATGAGCCTGTACCGATGTCGATTCTGTCCGTGACTGCTCGCTTGAATTTTGCTCCTCCATTAGATACAGAGGCTCGTCTCCGACCTGAGTGACTGGGACCTGTGGCTCGACATGTACTGTTTGTGGCTCGTTGACCGACTCCTGATCCTCCGTCTGGGGCAGGGGTGCGGACGTAGGTTGAATGGCTGATGGTTCCTCTGGCTTTACTTGCGCTGTCGTGTTGGCGGGGAGTAACTTCATGCCCTCCTTCAGGCGGACTTCGAGAGAGTCCCCTAAGAGCTCAATAACAAGGCCATAGGGGGTAGTGATAGAAAAACAGATTTCGAAATTAGAACTTTTAGCGAGTGCCAGTAGTGCTTTAATGGAGTTGAATGGAGGAGACATTGTAAAGTATTGACGACTTGATAGAGTTCTGAACAAATGAGATGTTGCTTAGCTTCAGCAAATGACTGATCTGGTCAAGAGATAATTCACATATTAGTATCGTGAGAATAGGGGAATGAGGCCGCCCGTGGCTGTGCTAAAAGCGCCTTGCAGCAGTCAGAGCCCACAGGTGACAGAGGTAGGTAAAGCAGGTAGCATTGTCGTCCATGCTTATTATGACACTTTTTCCACTTGCAGGGGTGACGGCCAGAAGACCTAAACCACAGACCTAAACAACAGACCTGAACAACAGCAATTGAGATCTCAGAACAACTGGAGTGGGCGCATCCCATTTTTAGGAATTTCCGAGCGCTTAGGGTGGAATACAGGGGCCATGGGTTTTCGGGTCCGCTCCCAGCGCCTACGTGCGATGAAATGCCTGAAACCATAATCACCAACTGACGAGGAACTAGCAGAGCATTGCTCACAACCGGCCCTTCCAATCGGTCTACAAACCTACCTGTATCAAGACGCCAGCACTTACAGTAAATAGATATTACGCCGTAGACAAAGGCTCACCGTGTCTTGCACACTTGAACATGCAAAGGTAAAGGGACCGATACCTCTTCCATACCTACTTTACTAGGTAGTTCATGCTGTTTACAGGTACTATCCCGCCAACTGCTGAATGGCATCAGTGCACCGTCTTCAGCCTTTCTCTAAGTCTATTTAGCATCGGTATTCGCCCCACCATTATCCCAGTAATATAACTTTACTCCGGAGTTATTCATAGGCGGATCCAAGGAAAACATGGTCGGACTGTATGTTTGCGTACGCCGTCTAGCAGTTGATGGGATGGCCCGGTCTATGGAGCAAAGTCGTCAGTGTTAAACGTGATCTTCAACGTGAAGCACTTGAGGTACACTGCAATAGACACTGGTAAAGTCAGGAGCAAGAGAGGTAGTAGATGCTCGGCGACGGCGACAACGCGCGGATGGGACCGGGTCAATTGAAGCTTCATAAGATCTCCTTTAGGTGCTGCTTCTAATCTCAGGTAAATCCAGTAACTACCTACGGTAGGTAATATGGTGTAAGGCACTAAATACATAAAAGCCTGCCGATAACGCCTTGGCACATCCATTGTGCCTTCAAGAGTCTCATTTGCTAGATCGAAATTCCATGAACCGTCTCATTTTTCTCTGTTGAAGAACCTTCCCAGGTGGGAGGTTTTCGCCTTTGGCATAGCTGGCTCCTTACGCTCCATTTCCTTTCCCTTTTTTCGCCTCGTCAGTCCGCCTTCTATCCGGGCAATTCAGCGGATTTCGGTACAAGTTTTCCACTGTAGAATCACTGACCTCGCCCGGGTCGCCCGGCTTGACCCTGAACTTCTTCGCGGGGTTAGCCCCTACAATATACCCATTGCTTCCGATTGTAACTGCAGTCTTCAACACACGGCCTTCAATGTATGTTGACATGATGTGACGATCGTCCCTTCAGCTCTGGGTGGTGATGCGTCTACCTGCCGTAGTCGCCGCCTCAACAAACATGGGTATCTTCTCTCGTTGAAGGTCCCTACTAAGGGATGCCCTTGCCTTCCCACGAAGCAATCTTGTCGTCGCTTCCAACCATAAGTATGTTGCAGGCCGGACTTGGGAGTCCCTTCTTCAATCCATAGGTTGGGCAGGGGGGGGGGGGTTGGACTGCCATGAAATCTACCTTTAAGCGCTTGGAAAATTCCCAAAGGTGAAGCGGCCTCCGACCTTTAGAGGTTGTTGGTTTGGTCTGTCGTTCTGGCCTCGAGTCTTTTACCCCCTGTAAATGGAAAAAGTGAAATAATAATTACCACCTCTGACTGTTCGCGCTGACACAGCCGCGGCCTCGGCCCCGATTTCCTAGACACTAATACGGCCAGTATCCCTCAGCCGGTTTGTTGCTCAGACGATCCGCAACCCTTCATTTTCAGAACTTCACCAAATCCGCACCTTTCACTTTTCACCTTTCAATGGCTCCTTCTATCGCATCCATTAAGGCGTTATTAGCACTTACCGAACACTCTAATTTTGAGATTCACTTTTCCATCACTACCCCCTATGGCCTTACTCTTAAACTATCAGGCGACTTTCTTCAAGTTTGCTTAGCGGAGGACAGAGACTCGCTGTCTGCCACCCCTACGGCACTGGCCGAATCCCAACTTCCAGTCACTCAAGCCATCTCCGAGCCCCTATCTAAGATCGAGGAAGAAGATCCCGTCCATGAGCCGCCAGCAGATACGCCTTTACTCCAAATACACAAAGAGGGACCCCTGGAGTCGGAATATCAACTAGAATCTGAACCTCAGTTGAACGAACGGCCAAAACCCCAGGAGAAATACGGATCTTCCCTGCCAGGATACAAATACTCCATTTGGCCAGACTACGGAACCAATTTCATGTGGTACACCTATGGGAGGCCCGCAAACCCTGAAGGCGGCGATAATATCGACGACGACGACTTGAAAGAGAGATATCCCGAAGCGTGGTTTAACGCTTATACGGACTGGTGGAAGCAGTATACCGAAGCTTTCATAGCCCAGGGTCTTGATCAGGGTCACGGTAATCCACTGTTCAAAACTGCCGAGGAAGAGAACGTTTGGAACTTGGAAGGCGCACTGTTGGCTGCATGGCTGGCACTGCAAGACGGTGTGCACGCGGTCCATTATGCACCTGAGAATGTGGACCGTTACAAGTTCGATTTTGAGCGCGACAGTATCGAGAAGACTTTGGAGAACTTTCTCCAATCTATAAAGCTGGATCAAAGACCATTGGAGGCGGCTGCTGGGCCATGAAACTCCATTAAGTTGGCTTCATGTATGCAACCGCTCAATATGTAAGATCGTGACAATCATCATTGGCATGTGGTACATGCACGTTCTGCTATGAAGAAGGATATAGAAATCATGGATTCAGACGATGGCCATAGAAATCATCCCTACCACAGAGTGCAATAAATCAGTGAAAATCCTCCGCCGCATCAATACCACTCAGCTTAGCCAAGGCCACAGCTGGACCTTGAAGCTTTCCTTCATACATACACTATTGATTTGAAACAAGGTGGCATTGAGATATCGGATCTATGTCAAAAGTCCCTACCTACACCTAAGGGACAGATTATGATTTTTAATGGTCTCTAGTGTTGAGAAAGTTTTCCGTGGTACAAAAAGATACATGTCAAACCGCTCAGTGTCGCGTTTTCTTCTATATTTCACGTACGTAAGGCTCGCAGACGTAGTATTATTGGCTGTAACATGAACGCCTGCTCGAAAGGTACTGTCAACGTCGTCTGCAACATTGATATTGGGTGGTCTAATAACCCACATATCACAACTTCTTTAGCTTTTCGGACTGGCCACGGGTACCTGCGCTGAGCACCACTCCGCTCTTGCGCGAGCTAATAGATGTCTACTGAAATTGGTCTTCCTAGCCTAGCTTCGAACTCTCAAACACGGGCCATTCTCCAGTGTTAGTGTCATTGGTCAAGTTAGTCTGCTTCGTGATGCCGCCTTTCAAGTTCCCAAACTCCACACTGCCTCCACCAACGGGGCGCCGTAGCTTGTTCTCCCCAGCAAGGACCGTGAAATTTGCCAGCGCGATCTCAAGTCCATTCCTCGTGGCGTACGTGGGTAACCCAAAGAAGGTAGCGTTGACTGCGTCGTAGTCGATGGTCATCTCAAAGTAGCCGCGATAGTAATACTCCTGCCACTGCAGCTCTGGGTTTGCAGCTGTCATCCAAGCGCTCCTGTTAAGAGCTCTCTCTTGGGTGATGTTCTGACCCGCCGATGAAGGCGAGGTGACGGCTGTGCCGGCGAACTCAACCCCGATGGAGCCAGCCCCAGTCTCCGAATTATATTCCTTTTCGCCAAGCCAGACAAGGTCACTGACCCACAACGCATGACTATCGCCGGCCAAAAACACCGTGTTGTCGATGCTGTTATCGTAGAGCGTCTTGAGCGTCCGGTTTCGGTTAGCAGCATAACCGTCCCACTGGTCGTAGTTGAACGGGTTCTTGGGTCCATTGGAGATGCTCTGGTTCATCTTGCTGAAGACCACCTGGTTACCAACGACACGCCATCGTGTCGTCGAGGCTGACTCTATGAGCTGACGATAGAACCAGTTTTCTTGGCGAGAGCCCATCAGCGAGCGGCTGGTATCATCACTAATGGTATGAACGTAGCCTGTGTTCCAGTATAGGTCGGTGATGGAGCGATCGTAGTTGCGGGTGTCGAGCATGATGAGATTGAAGAGGTCGCCGAACTGGAAGCTACGCCAGATGCGCAAGTTGTCGTCCATATCAACCTGACGGAGGGGCACTTTTGGGAGCAGGCAATGTCAGCGTCGACAGCTGGGAAATTTTGTAGCATTGGGCAATTAGGACTCACTCCATTCGAAGTATGCGCGCACAGCATTCATCTTGCGCGCGTCCACGGATATGCCGTCGTCTTTGATAAATGACTGTTCGGTGTTGTTCATTGCTGCGGAGCCGTCTCGGTAAGGGTTGTCCATCACCTCGTGGTCATCCCAGACAGTAATCCAGGGGAACCTTTGATGGCTAGCGCGAAGGTCAGGGTCGCTGCGGTACTGGGCAAGGCGTCGTCGGTAATCGTAGAGCCTAAGGGTGACTTGAATCAGTCATGAATTGTTCAACAGATAGGTGTTAAGAATGTACGCACGTGTGACATGAGCGATTGGGCTCGGGGACGCGACCGATAGAGTCTCCCCATCCTAAACCGCCGACGGGATACTCGCCGTTCCCGTACTCGTAAATATAATCGCCGAGATGGACGATGTAGTCCACGGAGTCTTTCCGCTCGGGATTCCCGTAGGCATTGAAGAATCCGAATGCTGATGCATACACATTAGCTTGGATAACATAACTGCATTGTTTGAACATGCGGTTTATCGAATAGCTCACGGTAGTTGGCACAGCTATAGACAGCTAGCTTGATTGCCCGTCTCACCTTGGTGCCCGACTCCGGCAGGGTTCGAGTTCTGCCAATAGGGGAGTTGACATCGGAATTGCAGACATTGAATTGGTAATCTGCTTTGCCTTAGATCACGTCTTTCACCCTGGGTTGCTGAACCAACAGTAATCCGTGAATGGCTTGAGAGCCTTTGCTTCGACCTGTGGTAGAGTAAGCGAGTTAAGCCTCGGGCGTCTGCGTAATACACGTCCACTAACCTTGACGGTGAAGTCAACATCCGAACTTATATAAGCCGTCCCCGACTTAATCGGTTGCCCATCCATGGATGCAGACCTCCCGATCTTCCAGTCAACGCAGATTGGCGACTTGCTTGCCTTGACGAAGACGTCGTTGTCGTGAGCGTACATTGGGGCGGTGCCCTCAACGGTCACGTTGCTGCGGTCATTATCCATGGTAGGTGCAACACGAGTCCAGAGGATAACGCTGTCGTCATACGGGTCGCCGGATGCTACGCCGTGTGTGAAATTCAGCTGCTCCGGTGTCCATGGCGAACTACCCTCAGATCGACTTGCTACTTTGCGAATAGAGATACCGAGGAACGGGTGATGGAATGAGGGAGAGCCATAATTAAGGTTACCCGCATATGTAGAGATAGCTACGGCAGCTAAGCTGGCTGCGCAAAGAGACTTAAGAAAGTGCATCTCAAAAATAAAACGAGTGATTAGCAGTTGAGCCAAGAACGAAAAGCTCTTTAGAGTAATAGATTCCCAAATCCATTCGGATCCAGTGCAGTACGAAAAGGCCAATTGCCATGAGCTCACTTGTTTATCTCCTCTTCATAGCAAGAACTGAAACCAATCTTATAAGTCAATCGTGCACGTATTCAAGCGTTGTGTCGGTATCCCACCGGAAGGGTGGGGGAGCACAGCCAGTAGATAGCTAAGTAGCCGAAAGTCAATTGTAATCTGGGAACCTTAATACTCAGTATCCAAGCGGCGAAGTCGGGCTCTTTGTGATGCCGAATGTTGCTCCTAGGGCTGTAAAGCGAATCAGCAAGCGATTGGCGGACTTGACTTAGTGCGAGATGACAGGTGCAAAACTACCTGGTAGAGGTAATTAGTAGTACACAAGAGATTGTCATCTTCATTTCAAGCTTCAGGTGGGCTACACTGAAAAAGTTTAAATGTACGGCTTGACAGCTCCAGGCCGACCTTAGTTTTTGAATGTTGTATAATGTTCTCTGTGCTGTACCACTCCGTCGTGAAGGAAATCTGGCCTCATAGCGTTGATGATTTGTTCATTTCCGTGACTGTTGATATGCTCAAAAGACTACAGGATTCTCCAAGCTGATGTGAGCTTAGACATTCGCTCTTGGATATGCGGCGTTGGGAGCTTGTTGTTTTTGTTCACCTAGGTACTTATGTTGGATCATAGTGACTTCTTACAAGCAGCGTCCCGAGATGCCCGAGTATCCATTGATGGAAGTTGATTGGTATCCACAAAGCGGATGAGTTTGAGCGCATATGGTACTGGTTGACAATCTATGCTGGACTCCGGTAATCCGAAGTCCCAGGCTTAGATACCGCACTTGGTCAGAGAACTTGTCGGGAGGGGCTGTTCTCGCTCGCGGCGGCACCGAGCTCCCAGTCGGAAAGAGTCAGACAGCTGTTTTCCGTGTTCCATTCCTCGTTTGCCACGGAGGCTATCTAGGTGAACAATTCGGCCTTTCCAATTTTAGACTTGTAGAATAAGATAACCGGCAGTTGGAGTTCTGAACCTACTTCCGTAAATGTCAGCGAATCCATCCTCGACTCTTACGGGCCTTTGGACTGAAGTTTTAGGATTCTCAGTCTCCATGTTGGACTCGGCTGAAATTTTATCGAACCGACTCAACATACCTCAAAGACAAGATGGGTGTCATGGCCTCAAAGCACGATGCTGGAATGTCAATCTCCCAGCGCCGATTATTGATTATAGCCCTCAACACCATCACCATCCTCTCGTTTCTTTGGATCAACTTCATCGTATTCATGCGAAGTAAGTACACTTTGCTAGACATGATCATCGTGCTTTGCGGAACTATCTGTATTCCCTGGCCTATTGTCAACTTCTGGAACTCTGCAACTGGCCTATGTGTCATCTTGTTCGGCAATGCAGCGCAGTCCGTCTACCCATATTTTCGGCCTCGAGACCCTCTATCAAAGCTCAGGTCTACGACAGCGCTTGCCATCTTCATGCGTAACGAAAACCCAGGTCCCGTCTTCGACCGCCTCTACGCCATGCATGAGAGCCTTCAACAGACCAATTGCCTCAAGTACTTTCGCTTTGTGCTACTTAGCGACACCGACCACGTTGACGTAGCGCGATCCGAAGAGGAGGTTTTCGCTCAGCATGCAGCATCTCTGAGCGAGGGCATGGCTAAATCTCTATTGTATCGACGCCGTGATAGAAACACCGGTTACAAGGCTGGCAACCTTAAAGACTACCTCGACAACCACTCCAAAGGAGACGACTTCTTCGTCACCCTCGACTCCGACAGCGTCATGAGCGGAGACTTGCTCGTTCAGCTGGTTTCTAGCATGGAAGAGAACCCCCTCATCGGCTTATTGCAGACCATAGTCATCGGTATGCCTGCGGTGAGCGCGTTCACACGGCTCTTCCAGTTCGGCCTGCGTCATGGGGTGCGAACATACAACATGGGCTTCAGCTGGTGGGCTCACGACTGCGCGCTGTATTGGGGTCACAACGCCATCATCCGTACTGATGCCTTCCACAAGCATTGCATGCTACCGAAGCTCCCTGGAGAGCCGCCGCTGGGCGGTTACATCCTCAGTCACGATCTGCTGGAAGCAATGTTTATGCGCCGAGGCGGCTACGAGGTCCGGGTGCTGCCTATCGAGACGGAAAGCTACGAGACAAATCCGCCTACCTTTCTCGACTTCCTTCGTCGCGAATTACGCTGGTCTCAGGGGACTATGAAGTACTGGTTCATGCTGAGCGAGCCTAGCATTCATCCAATCAACCGCTTTCAGGTGTACCAGACCTTGACCACGTACATTGGCCAGGCTTGCTGCGTCTTGGCGACACTAGCATGTATCGCGAGGGAAGTCATAGGAGAACCTAGTGTCATTCAAATGAGCCTCGTCTTTGGATGGACTCCGCACCTTGCTCTCGCTGCTTTCGGCATGTTCCCCAAACTTGCCGGTGTCTTTGAGGTGATGACAACATCTTCCAGGCGCTATGGTGGCAGTTTCCGCTGCATCCTCTCAACTCTTGTGGAGTTGTTCCTGATGACCTTCATCGCCCCGATCACAGCTTTGGCTGTTGCGCTATTCTTGTTTGGTCTACTCAGGGGTGAGTCCATCTCATGGGATGGGCAGAACCGCGATCGGCTCGGTCTCAGCTGGCGCGACAGCTTCCGTGTTCTGTGGCCGCAGACCATTCTCGGTCTTGGAATTTTACTTGCTGTTCGAGGGACCGCTGAGCTGGCGTGGGCTGTCCCATCAGCCGTAGGTCTCTTGTTGGCGATACCCGTTGCTGTAATCACGGCATCGTCCCGTTTCGGGGATGCAATCACTTCTATGCGCCTCTTCGAGATACCAGAAGAGATCGAACTCCCGCCCTTGTTGTCTAAGCTTATTCCAGCAGGGGTCGGATTGAAGAAAAGGATTTGAGCAATAAGATGGCGGGTTGCTGGGGAACAACTGCTTCGATGCTTCTGCTGCAAGGATTCATAGCCTGTGGGGTATAGGGGCGAAAGGTTCGCTTGTCTCAAACATATCACGAAGCGTTTGTCAGGTGTTCAGTAGAAACATTTATCATTCATTGCTTCAATCATACGCTCAAGAAAAACCGCAATTCTGCACCCCCTTTTTGCACAACAATGGTATCATCCAAATCCAAATCACCGACCCCTTCATAAACCTTTTACTCCTTTTCAAACATGCTTAGCTCCATCATCAATGCCCTTGGAAGGGCCAAGAACTCTCTCCTCATCGTAGTCCTGGCTACTGCTAGCATCATAAGCGACACGGATGTCATCAATTTCCTCTCCAACTTCCATCCACTTGTCGCTGGTGGCGGGGATAGGGGAGATCTTGCACAGGCCCCAGTATACGCCACCAGAGACGATGAATCCAGCGAAGAAGTTGAGGTTGTAGATGTATGTCGCGCCGATAGGGACATCAACGCCAATCGCACCGACGAATCCGACTACATTGGGCAAGATTCCGGCAATGTAGGCAGCATACCCACGCCAGTGGAAGCCGTAGGTGAAGAAGTACGGGCCGGTCTTGCGCGCATCGTACAGCTCTCTGATCTCGAGGTACCCCTTCCTGACGACGTAGTAGTCAGAGCACATGACACCTGCGATGGAGCTCAGGAAGACGCTGTATGCCGAAAGGTAGGTAGTGAACTTGTTGGAATCCGTGAGCAGGGTGTACGGGCACATGGCCAGACCGATAGCGGCGCAGATGTATCCACCGCGACGGATGCTCAAGTATCGGGGCAGCAGAGCCGTCATATCCGTACCTGCGGAAACAGAGTTGGCCGCAATGTTGGTACCGAGTTGGGCCAGAGCAAACGCAAAAGCGATGACGAACACACCGAATCGCTGAGCGGAACCGCCGTCGTCGATGAATCTCTCGAGGAGCTTGAGGGGGTCCCAAATCTCCTCACCGTAGATGACTGCAGAGGAAGAAGACACCATGATGCCGATGAACGAGGTGAACGCAAAGCCGATGGGAATCGTAAAGAGCTGAGACCAGAGAGCATCGTTCGGCTTTTTGGAAAAACGGGAGAAATCGGGATCGTTGACGATGAGGGTTGCGAAGTTGGCGATGGACGACATGACGCCCTTGACGAATTCCCAGGCCAAGTCGCTGCCGTGAAGCTTTGCGGGCTGACGAACAATCGGACCGATGCCGCCGGCGCGGACAATGGCCCAGATCATGAAGGCGATTCCAGCGCATGGGACGATGTACGACTTGACCGTGAACAGGTGTCGAATCTTGTGAACGGGAAACCAGATGGCAGGCAACGACAGCACCCAGAAGAGGAAGAAAGACACCCAGTCAGCGGTGGTAGTGCCGGAAGATGCAGAGAAAGTGTTCGGAATCGTCTCTCGGTCCTGTTTTGCATCAGATTTGAAGATTCTTAGGCATTCTAGAGGCATTGCTACTCACCCAAGACTTCCAGATGGAACGGATCATCAGGTAAACGCAGTGGCCGCCGATGTAGGCCTGGACACCGTACCAAACACAAGCTGGTATTGATCAGTGAAGTTCAACTTTGGGAAGAAGCAAAAGGCTTACCCATGGCGGCACGGTTGAAAACAGGCCACAAACTTCCCCAGATTCCGAAAGACGATCTGTTGACAACGGGGAAACCAATGTGGTACATTGCACCGATGCGACCAGTCATGCAGATGAAGCATCCAGCAATGGCGTAGCCGATCCAGACACAGAGCCAAGACTGCCACCAAGAAAGACCACCCACAATCATGGAGGACGAAATCATCCATGTGTTGACGTTGAAGGAGTCAGCGACCCAAAAAGCGACGAAGTTCCAAGGTCCCCATTGCCGTCTCTCGGGCTCAACTCTGTCTTGCGGTCAGTCACCATGCTCTTGGAGGTGTCGCGTGCGCTTTTTGCAGTGGCATTACTCACGGTTTGAGATCATGGTTCGTTAGCTGTAAAGTGAGAATGTTAGAAGGTTTCAGATGGCTCGAGAATTTTTCGACTGGCAGATCTTACCATCAGCTGAGCGCTGGTCAACCCAGGCTCTGATTTGACAGCGATCTTGTCCGCCAAGTAACCCAGTCTTGAGCCATGGGCCTTTTCCGGGCGCGCAGTAGTAGTTGCAGCATCCATGTCCATTTTGGCGACTCTCTCTGACGGAAATGGACTTTGGCAAGACGTGTCGAGGGGTGAAGTCCGGGACTATCGTGCTGACTTTCGGATGATTTCGATTTCGATTCGGCGAGTTGTCGACACACCAGTACACGGACCGGCACAGGTTGCGATGACGATATGCACGTGAGGGCGAGACGGGGAACCGAAAGACTGGGCTGCAGGGTAACACGGGTCGTGATCTGCAGGATGACACCCCAAAAGAAGTGGCGATACCAAGGCAGTCAAGTCTGGTCGTTCGGTTGAGGGTGGGAAAACTCCAGCTGATTTCTCTCAGACAAAGAAGCGAGGCCGAGATGATGGAGGAGATTTCGACTGATATTTATTCACATGCTGGGCCGGTGTCGCTCTGGATATGGAGAGGCTGATAAAAGACCTCGCCAGTTCCACGAAAACGAGTCGGCGGTACCTTGGTGTCAGCGATTATCGACTGATGGACCCGGAAATCGCTGCGACAAACCCCCACATGGGACAAGCGTGACAAGCTCTTCAAGGTCGTCGCCTCCATCTTTTCCATCCCGCTGGCGCTGGGCAAAGGAGGAGGAGACGATTGGGGAACCGGAATGCAGACGGGGGGGTGACAAGCCCAAGAACGCAAGACAAGACGACGCTACGAACCGCTTTCAGACAAGGGTGCTGCCGGTCTCGCCGTGATTACAGCAAATTGAAATGCTCCCAAGTCGACAACGACGTCAAATCTGATCGAGTAAGAGGACGAAGCCCTGGCACCGGAAACCATAAAAACTCTGGTCCTTTGGACGCATTCCGCGGCTTTCATTGGTTCCTCTCAGGAGAGAAAATGTTCTTATCAGGGGCGTTGGAGGTGGCACCGCGTTAGTACGGCGACGAGGAACGGCTCCCGCTCATCAACGACGCACCATGATGCCTGTCCGGCATGGGACGGTGCGGCTATGTATGATAAGTTAGCTCCTCTGACAGGGGTAGCTTATCATAGATGGCGCCCAAACCCCGCATGTTATCCATTACTCGATCTCATCGAGTCAACCACCAAAAATGTGCGACTCGCGGCATGATATCGATCGCCTCACGCAGCCTCAAGATACCCGACAACCAACATGATGAACTAGAGAAATTTCTTCACATCACTTGGCTCGTATTCTTTCAGGATATTTCTCTTCTGTCCTCGTCCGTCGCAAATTGACGTGGTAGTCTCACGCCAGAGACGCAACGCCACAAGGTCAATACGCTGCAACAACCTGGAGAGAATAGATCTTTCATTGGACCCGAATTGATGTCAATGTCAATTACATGCTCGTAAACCAAAGTTCTTCATCAAATGAACCATGATTTTGCCTCGCAAATGTCATCATTGCACGTCCGCCTGTCTGGGCTTTGAACAGCTCGCGTGCTAATTAGCATTCCATATCTTCGGTACCCGGGGCTCTGAACCATTCCCAGACCAAACTTTTGCCCTGCAGCCACCGGTACTTCTTGGTCGGATGGTCCCTGATAAGACGATGGCTGGAATATCCGTACCACATCAAGAGCGAGATAAGAACTAGGAGAGGCGAACCCTTGGTCCCACTCGCTTCACACGGGCTGGGGGATCTTCACCCCGTTCGATCAACACACCAACTCGTTTCCACTTATCTCCAGACGCTCCCAAGCTCCCCCAATTTCTCTCAAACGGCAGAAGCGACGGTAGAGTATACAATAGACACTCGAGACATTCCCTATCTAAAGCCTGGACGAGCCCAAATAGGGTGCTTCTCACTCCCTAGGTGCCGGTCTTGGTTGCTAAATGTGAAATATTTAGGCGCTGATTCCCGTATGTCGCTAACGAACCATGATAAGATGGTGGCCGCCGGCGCAGAATGCTGAATTCCTCACTCAATTCAGCCGCAGCTGTGGCCGCAGGACTGGCATGTCGCCCCCGGATCGCGCAGAGTCGTTATTCTGACGGCATTTTCTGATATTCTTAGACGAAATCCCACTGGACGGGAACAGACACCATCTTACATGTGAGGTTGAAAGAGAGATCTATTCACCTTGGGGCCGGGTGGCGCGCTGCGTTACGAGCCGTCGGGAAGATTTGAGCATGGTCACCCTAACAAAACACTGAAGGGCGGCCGCGCCGCCGGCCACAGCAAGGTTTCGGCTGCGGAGATGGCATTTCCAGCGCCACTATCTTCCTCGTGGCTGACAGCTGTGACAGTGGCTAGTGCACAGCAAGTTTGTTCTGGATTCGTCTGGCAACCAACACCCCACGTTCTAGTTGTGTTCTGGATCAACCAACTATCTGGCCCTGCCGATTTTAACGACATGATTTCGTGGGAGAGAAGAGCTAGTTTCCGAGTCTCTTGATCACATGCTACGAAAAGCGAAGTTGGGTGTCTACTAGTAGGTCACAGGCATACCCAGTTGTGCATGCATCTGCCCGCCGTCCGCATCTTGGCATGTTTGCTTCATATCAAGAAACACAGACGCCATTCTGTTGAGCTCAATCATACACAGCCAAGCGATGGCCATTTTCTTCCAACCTTTGGGTTATAAGTCATTAGTACATTAGAATCGTCTCGTGTTCGACCGACGGCCCTTCCGAAACGAACAAATTTGAAGAACACTGAACACAAGTAACATAGCTAAGAATCACACCGATAAATCTCTACGCATATGACACGAGGTAGTAGCCAAACTACCCTGTTCTGCAATGCCTCATTTTCATATATTGATCATTCCCTTCTACGATATACAGCTTGTATCAATTAACGGCCCGGTCTCTTTTACTTCAGGAGGCATGCCAAACAAAGAAAGACCCAAACCCCACTGGTCATACCCCCAAGATTGGTCTTTTAGCGGGTTCCTCTACCGCGCCAGTTCCTTCAGCGTTGGTTCTCAAGCCTGATTACCATTAAGAGATTTCAAATTCTCGCAGGCAGTAATGTTCGTGACGAATTGATTCCCCAGATGGCCATCATTGCCAAGGTTTAATGCCACTTTCGCAACAGCCTGTACAGTCAACTATGGTTCACTTCAAGCTCTGTCTGAGAGTGCGGACGACAATGGTTCAACAACGCGCTGCCCAAGAGCCAACAGCAAGAAGTCCGCGATCAAACTTCTATAAGATCGAGTTTGACTACTTGTCACCACTTTCAACTAGGTGTTTGAGCCTTGATCCAAGAAAGGGGGGAAACATGATTTTAGGTAGGACTAAGGGCGAGATTCAGGGATTCCACTTAGCTACCTACCCTTGAGTACCTTGAGTCAAGGAATCGGAACGCAAGCAAGTGATTGAAAAATTATCAAAATCCTTTCAAGCCAACGACATCGATTGATCGAAACCTACTTCCGTCAAAGAAACGCCTCAAGACAGAAGTGAGTAAGCATTAGCACCGAACTCTCGAACGTCTGGCATATTGGCCTTCCATTTCTTTCGGCTCGTATTTGAAGGAATCGGGACATATTAACTCAAGCATCTCGTAATCTAGATGACATTTTCTCAAGTAGATGAAATTGGCGTTTGAACAATCGAACTGCCCTCTTTTTACACATTGTCGATAGGTTGACACGTATGATGGCCAAACTTAAGGTTCAAAAGTTCCCAAAGCAGAAGATGGCGTTACGGAGGGATGTAGAACGATGAAGAGTTGCCAAGCCAGAGTCAAGCCCTACGAGTCATCGGACTTCAAATTTATGTCAGTGGTATTCCTTCATTCGTGGCAAACATCATTGATATGTGGTGGCGGCTGCCTGGGAAGCCACACCCAGCCGTTCTCTAGAGGCCGTTGCCTGCGCTAATTTCTGACCTGAAGTGTGGTTATCGTTGTCCCTCTTGCATTCCGAGGGGCTGGATTTCTGGAGTGGCTGATATTCTGTCCACTCACAAGGCGATATGAATATGCACAACATAGCGGTATCCCTTTCCAGCCCTCGGTAGGACATAATAAGAAACTTGCAGCGGTCATGGCATAGCTAAAGTAGACTTATCTCAGATTCTATCCAATCGATTCGAGGTTTGTGTCGCATGTCGCTGTTTTGCAGGGCTGACTTGGAAGAGAAGAGGGGTAGTCTCCCGTCCTCCCGTCATAGGCGACCGAGATACACGCCTACGTATCCCTTGGTTTCCCCCAGCGGCTTGTTGAATATCAGAGCAGTCCCCGCGATTTCCGTCTTCCGGACTTAGTCCATCTGTCTTCCTAGTCACACATATTATACATACTGCTAGCGTTTAAAGTTGCTTTCTGTTCAACAGCATGGCTGTCGCGTGTCCCGGTGCAAGCCCTTGTCGGCCCATTTCCCGAATTATGCTCAGTGCCTTTCTCTTTGCCATACATGTGGCCTATGCTCAAGAATGCAACTATGCTGGCGGCTGGTCTCTTCGGTTTCCCAGTTCTTCCTGTCCTCAGGATGCCCCTTTTGAATGTGGAAAAGCCGGAGGACTCCAAGTTCGATGCTGTCCCTCGGGGCTGTCGTGTGCGGGCAACGGTAGCTACGATGGGAACTACTGCTGCCCAGGTTCGTGAACATATCTTGATATATTTCTCACTTCGCATCATCTGCTGACGCTCTTTGTCTTGTTAGACTCCACCGACTGCTCGTCCTCGGCATACACTCACCCCAAGGTACCTCGCGCCGTTCCCCAGTGCGATACACCGAAACGAGTATCGTACTAACAGCCCAGTGCCCTGATCCATCATGGAGTATGTGGGTAGCAAATGACACTGTCAACGATAAGCCAGATACTGGCGCATGGTGTTGCAAGCCAGACTACAAGGGCGTGTATCGGGACAACGGCACCGCCAACTACTTCTGCACGGCGACATCTATCTCCACCCTTCAGCTTAGTTACTACTGGGCACATATTCTCACTACTACCACATCATGCTCTTTGACTGCAACGCCGTTCGGTCTGTCAACAGCTACGTCCACACTTTTATCCTCGGTCACACCCAACGCAACGTCTGTCGGGACCGGAACAGGCACAGCATCCAGCACAGGCACCCGGTCTGAGTCGACTGGAACAACATCTCCGGCCAGCGAAGAGCAGACCGGAATCCCAATCGGAGTCAAAGTTGGAGCAGCAGTCGGATGCGTGGCGGGTGCCGCCCTGATTGTCGCGGGTATCCTCTTCACTAGAAAAAGGAAGCAAAAGACGATAGAAGGAGTTACGCTGACTGGGGATACGGAAGAGGGACGTGGCAAGCCTGAGGCCAAATACTTCTATAAGGGTACTCGGCGCCCTAGTGAGCTGGAGACAATTGAGCGAACTGTCGAGCTTGATGGCGCTAAACCTAGGTATGAGCTTGACGCGACGAGGAAAGAAGACCAATATGACGTTGTGTCTCCGATGAGTATGTGACCAGGCAACTACTTAGAAGGTTCCATGGACAAAGGAAAGATGATGAAGAACGAGACGTAATAATACACATAGCTTTGAGACAAGGAAGTTTTGGATGTGGTATTGATAGGTATTGGCCTTTGATACAGTAGTTAATACTCGCCTTGCTGTCTCCTGGTGGAAGGGTTACCGTAGGCTCAGCCTCATTCACGGATGAACAACTGTTCGAGCTAACTAACAATCAATATCCACATATCTAAAGTATGTAACACCTATGTCCGTTCTGTGACTTTACATAATTCCTGGCATGAATCAAGCAGACTTTGATGGATGGATGGTAAAGCTGACAGGAACTTTTATAGGTCTCCACAGAGGTTGGCAATACGCGTGACTCATTTTATAACGGCAAAATTGAGTCTGACGTACCTTATGAGCCTACGTTCTCCCGCATCTATGCGAATTCTTGTCTCCCAAGACTCCACGATGCGTGTGAGGCGTTTGACAGCAACCCTGATGATCAAAAGCAAAAGATTGATCAGTGGGAGGCTTGAACTCCCGGCCTTGGCATTACTCAACATTTCTGATGAAATATTAGTACCACGCTCTAACCAACTGAGCTAACCGACCAGCTGTTGTTGATGTCAGGTTTGTGGAAGTGAAGCCCTAAACCCCACTGCAGCCAGCCCGCGACGTGGACATCGTGAGATTGGGGTATCCACTGTTGATGGAGTCAACCTTGAGCTCATCCGCTTCACCGGATGGATATCGGATGCTCTGATAGTTTGACTTGTCGCTGAAAATGTAGCACCTGAATTTTGGAGGTTTTCATATTCTGTACATCTATGCCCAGGCTATCCCATCGTGTGCAGATGGTGTTAACAAAAAGATCCCTGCATGCCACCTTTTTTTTCCCGAATCAGCTCTTCATACGTGGGCTTTTGGTCAGTGTATCCAAGGGTCAAGGACATGAATGCGGAAAGGACGTAATTCGTTACTTTTCAGTCATAATATTGATGTCTGAGACAATTGCGCGCTCAATGGGACACTTCCAACGAGTTTAATGTTGATTGAGGAAGTATTCATGTCATGTCTACTTCATCTGGGTCTAAGGTGGCGTGGTGTACCCCAAGAACGCCCATTCCCGTGGACTTGTTCCCATTGACCCGTTCCAGTATACCTTGATATTCGAATGGCGTTTAGGGTTTCAGGTTCCAACGGCTTTGCAGGCTTCCAAAGGTCTTACATGGTCTTGACCATGACTTCCTGAGGCCAAGAAATCTTCATTCTATCTCCGATGACATTGGTGGTAGCAGAGGTACCGTGGGAATAGATATATAAATGAAGCCTTTCTCCCGTAATCATTGATAGATTCTCTGATCAATCCCATTCTCTCTTCTACTACGTCTCAGAATCTCAGAACACACCATCCATGTATCTACTCGTTCTCAGATTCCCAGACAGCTCTACTCCAACGTCACATCACACTCATCAAGAACACCACCTCACTTTACCAACACCCACCAAACAGCTCAAACAACCCGAACGCCATCATGATGCAGTTCTCATCTCTCCTCGTTCTTATTATCGCTGCCATGACCAACACAGTCTCAGCCAAAGGTGGCCCAGCCAAAATCTCCATCCCCCCCTCGGCTAATCCGGAACTCTGCCTGAAGCGTCTCGCCACCTTTCCCAACCGCCAAAATCAGCGCGTAGACTTCCTCGGCGGACGCTGCATCCAGGCTCGCACCTACAAGGGCAAGTTCGGCCCCTACAACGGCGACTTCTTCTTCGAGACGTGCTGCACCGACAAAGATGGCAACTTTGGCGAGCCGACGTACGTAAATGTTGACGAGTGCGTCATCTTTGACCCCGTCAAGGGCGTTCTCGGGTGGAATAATCTCAATGAGAAGAAGATTCGCGACCACTGTGGCATGTGCACTGTCGGCAGCTATCTTGTGCCAAAGGACGGGTTGCCTGGTGGCGCCTACTTGACCTGCGACTGTAAGAAGGATAACGATGAGGTGGTCCAGGCTAAGATCTGGTTGGGAATGGATCTTAATGAATCCAGGAAGCCCAAGGATGATTTTTGGGTTAATGAAGGGGGCAAACTCACCTGCCACAAGCAACCGAAGCAGCAGAAGTAGGATGCTTGCTGAGCTACTGGGGATTTATCAGGATCAAGATGATTCTATTACGATAGAGTGGAGAGTATGTGATCTTCATCAATGATACAACTCTCTAAGGATTAGGGCAGCGAGGATCTACTCTACCAACACAACCACCACTTACCATACGAGGCCTGCATACAACCTGTACGGAAAAGGGCG
Source organism: Colletotrichum simmondsii (assembly GCA_001563135.1). Classification (NCBI taxonomy): domain Eukaryota; kingdom Fungi; phylum Ascomycota; class Sordariomycetes; order Glomerellales; family Glomerellaceae; genus Colletotrichum; species Colletotrichum simmondsii. The sequence continues at coordinate 50,612 of JFBX01000868.1, forward strand.
AAGACGACATTGGAGATTCAGGGCGATGAGGAGAAATACGCCTGAGCAGGGATGGAACGCTATTGTATCAAGCTACATTAGTCAAAAGCAAAGCATTGGGAAGGTTGCTTGACTGATAAAGCTTGATTGATGAAAAGGTACGAGCAAGCACAAACAACAGCCACAGGCCTCTAGAGATGGACTGCTGTAGACTACGTCAGATATTCAAGGCGTTACATGGGTGGCACATCGTTTACATTCTGCTAATAACCAATAAGAGCTCAGTGCATTCTCATGGAGGGCCATCACTTGCTGAATGTGTTCATATTACTCATCGTGAGTCGTGCTTGTGCCTTGTGTTTTCGTGTTGCCAGACTCAAGGCACGAATATAAGTCGGGACACATGATGATATCGCTATGGATGCTCGCTCTATTCGTACTCATTCTACACATCAAGATTTGCGTTACCTCGCGGCTGCGTGGAATTTCCAACACGAACTGCAATGAGGGGTGAGAGGTTTCCAACGTCGGAACCTTATCTGATATCGTGAGACCAACGCCGTTATATCCAAGACAATATTTATCGAGCATTCTCACATGATGAGAGAAAAATTAAGCAGAGGCGCAGTGTCCACCGTCGACACGAAGGTCTGCACCGGTCATGAAAGAGCTGCCTTCGGACAGGAGGAAGACGGCCGGGGCCTTGAAGTCCTCGGGTGTACCCAGGCGCTGGAGAAGGGCTCCCCTCATCCAAGTTGTCTCAACCTCAGGCTCGGCCTGCAAAAGCTGATCGGTCATTGCAGTCCGGATATACTGTTAATGAGTTAGTAGTGAAACACGGTGATGGTGGATGAGTGGGACTTACACCGGGCGACAGAGTGTTCACGCGGATACCGTATTGGCCCCATTCCTGTGCGACAGACCTGCACATCTGCTGAACGGCAGCCTTGCTGGTATTGTAGGCACTGCATGTCAATCCCTGGCGTGGGGTGTTAGCCCGGAAGTTCTGATGATAACCAAATCTTCAAGTTTGGGGTGTAGATATTTACTCTGTTCGCAATCTCTCCAGACATGCTCGAAATGAGCAAGATGCTACCCTTGCTCTTGCGCTTCACCAACACGCGGGCGGCGTGCTTCGCCGTCACAAAGACACCGACGACATTGACCTTTTGTATCCGCTCAAAGTCGGCAACGGGGTACTCGAGGGCAGGAATCTTCTGCTGGATGCCAGCGCAGGCGACGGCGCCCCAGAAGGGAGCACCGCGGCTGTCGGCGGCGTCTGCAATCTCCTCAAAGACCTTTTCCGTAGCTTCCTCGTTGGTAATGTCGCACTTGTGGTATGAGATGGAAAGGTTCTTGGAGGTGGCGAGCTTGGTGAGGTGCGCCCATTCGATGGGTGAGGGCTCTGGGAGGATATCGAGGCAGACGGCGTGGCCTCCGGCTTCGAGGATGGCGAGGGCGAAGGTGATGCCCAGACCGCGGCCGCCGCCGGTAATGACGATGGTCTTGTTGGCGAGAGAAAAGAGCTGAGGTGTTGCAACGGAAGAGGCGAGAGGGTCCTTTGCTTCGGGGAGGGGGTGGACGGGCTCCGCGGGGAGGTCCATGTCGCTTACTGCTACGGGAGGCATTGTGAATGAAGTATTGGGTATCTTTAGTGAAAGGCGAACGAAGAAAGAGAATTACAATATGCGTGTTGCCACGAAAGCAGACTATGGCTCACGTATGAGGTTGAAAGTTGAATGAGGTGAAGGTATACTGAGTATGAGTAGAGAGAACTGGTGGTAGGAGATTCGAAACACGGGAAACATTGTGGACACGGGTTGGTTATATGAGAGATACTAGACAGTCGGGAAGTACGGGGCGAACGGGAGAGGACACGAACGGGCGTCGCTTGGAGTTGTGTGAAGCGTGCGAAGCTGCGAGATGCCGGCCGAGCCTCGACCATGGAAGGTCCCGTTGCGCCGGGGCCCCAGACTGGATGTTGTGTGTATCGAGACGTTGGGAAATTTTGAGACGGCGTTCGGCATTGAGTCCGCGCAGAGAGACAAGATGGAGGGGCGTAATGGGGAGGGTGGTGGGAGGGCAAGTGGAAGCGCTTCTTGGCGGGACGCGGACGCCAGATTGGCAGATGGCGGGGTGAAGGGTGAACATGGGGGGCCGAGGAGAAGAGGTCGGCAAGCGTCCGAGTGGAGGGGCAGAGAGACGAAAGGAAACAAAACAAGCATGGCACGAAGGGAAAGTTTGGGATTTGCTGAGGATTTCAGGGTCTCGACTGGACTGATGGGCCTGCGGCAGAGGTGAATCGTGATGGGTTCGTGGATAAGGTTTCGGCGGCTATGGTTGTATGTGAAGCCTCAGAGTCAAGAATAGTTCCAAGGAGATTTATTTGCAAGACGCACCGGGCCCATCGGAGCCCAATGTTTCGATAAGGAGGCGGTTTGGGCCGCAGATGGAACGATTCAAAGTTGAGAGAAGGCCGAAGCGATGGACGGGTAACCATCTCTAGGGACGGCAATGGGAGCCGGCAAAGAGGGCATTGTGGAAGCTCATAGCTTAGGTTGTGAGAACTGAGAACTGTTTGCATTCTTCCTTTGGCGGGGATCTTGAAATCGTTTATTAAGTAAGACTGGGTCGTCCAAACCAGCAAAGTCTTTGAGACTGTCGTGGATCGTCACATTGTCAACCTGGAGGAACTGGACGGCCTGAATTCCGTAAACTCTGGAGGATGGACGGGGAAAACCACGGGTATTTTGGCGGGGAAGAAGGACGAGACGGTGAGTGGTCAGGGCTGACTATGTAAGGGGCCCTTGTACCTTTGTACCTTGAGGGAGTGTGGCACGTGTACGGAACGTACTGCAGCGGCGCTTCGAATCTCCGAACTGGTCAAGCACGGGCCAAGGCGGGGACAGAATAAAGACCCGCACTTTAGCCGCTTCATCCAATCATCAACCCCCCAGACTCACTCCCAACGCCCGAGTGCTCGGCATTCTTCCCTCCTCTTTTTTTTTTTTTTTTTTTTTTTTTTTTTTTCCGGTTATTCATTTTGCCCACCTCATCTTGTCTTGGGTCACTCGCAGCAAATCCAACGCATCATCGTTGTGCAGAATTACTCATTTTCTGTTCCAATCTCAACTTTTTCGGAAGCTTCCCATCGTCCGAATATCTTGTTGCGCTTCTGCTAACCCGGAGACCAAAACGGGCACACAATACATACAGTCTCTAGAAGTCTAGCCACGCTTCCTCAGACTAAATCTCAGCTTCGTCAAGTGACACTGGAGCTGTTCTTCTGCCGAGTCCAATCTCATCTCAAAAGGGAAAACCTAAGCGCTTCTTTCCTGATACTGCACTGCTTCGCATTGCTGGCCATCCCACTCTCCATCCCAAAGCGGTTATCTCAACCACGCAGAGGGGTCTCAAGTTGCACCGCTGCCCACGATTATATCTGTTGAAATGGCCGCAATGAAATGCCCTTCGTCTTTGTCTTTGCTATCCCATCATCTCTTGCCAGAATTGTTCTCTCATTCCCAAGCAAGAGAACCTCATTGATACCAAGTGCTTCATTGCATCCTCCTTACGATTGCGTCACGTATTGCCCTTACTTTACGTTCACTATACCGAGCACAGTCGACCAAGAAATCCGACGGCCAACTGCTACTGCTACCCCTCATAACCACAAACCCGAGATACCCTCATCCTTTAATAACCCGTCGACACATCAAAATGGCTCCCAGTGCAGTTCCCTCAGAGCCCGTGGCTCAGGGCATCGTCGCCGCCAAATCTCTCAATGGTACCAATAGCCAGTTCCAGCTCACCGAGTCCGAGAAGAAGGAGGTCGATTTCGTTCTCCGCACATTCCGCTGTCTCATTGCCGATTTGTGTGAGCAGTTCAAGGGCGGCCACCCGGGCGGTGCCATGGGCATGGCAGCCATCGGCACATCTCTCTGGAAGTACGCCATGAAGTACTCGCCCAAGAACCCAAACTACTTCAACAGGGACAGATTTGTCTTGTCAAACGGCCACACCTGTCTGTTTCAGTACAGCTTTCTGCACTTGACCGGCTACAAGAACATGACTATGGAACAGCTCAAGTCATACCACTCCGCCCGCACCGACTCCATCTGCCCCGGACATCCCGAGATCGAGCATGAGGGTATCGAGGTGACGACCGGCCCGCTGGGCCAGGGTATCGCCAATGCTGTTGGTCTGGCTGTTGCTACCAAGCACCTCGCCGCTACCTACAACCGTCCCAACTTCCCCGTCGTCAACAACATGACATGGTGCATGATCGGAGACGCCTGTCTGCAGGAGGGCGTTGCCATGGAGGCGATCCAGCTCGCCGGCCACTGGAAGCTGAACAACCTCGTCGTCATGTACGACAATAACCAAATCACCTGCGACGGAAGCGTGGACCTCTGCAACACCGAGGACGTCAACACAAAGATGCGCGCCTGTGGCTGGAACGTCATTGAGATTGAGGACGGCAACTGGGATCTCGAGGCCATCGTCCGCGCCATGGACCAGGCTCGCAACAGCAAGGACAAGCCTACCTTCATCAACATTCACACCGTTATTGGAGTTGGCAGCGCCGTTGCTGGTGACGCCAAGGCTCACGGTGCCGCGTTTGGTGCCGCCGACGTCGCTAACATTAAGAAGACCTTTGGCATGGACCCTGAGAAGCACTTTGTTGTGTCGGACCAGGTCTATGACTACTTCCGTCAGGCCGTGTCCCGCGGTGAGAAGATCGAGGCCGAGTGGAACCAGATGGTTGAGGGATACTCTCGTGAGCACCCGGAGCTCGCTGCTGAGTTCAAGAAGCGCGTTTCTGGAGAATGGGTCGACGACTGGCGCAAGTTCATCCCCGCCAAGGAGGACTTCCCTACGACTCCTACTCCTTCAAGAAAGTCTGCAGGTTTGGTCTGCAACCCCATCGCCGCTGGTGTGAATAATCTCATGGTAGGTACTGCGGACTTGTCTCCCTCGGTGAACATGATTTGGAAGGGCAAGGTTGACTTTCAGAACGTAAGTAGATGATGATGGCGCTACTCTCACGGATGATACTGACAATCCTTAGCCTGACTTGAGAACTTCATGCGGCATCAACGGCGACTACTCTGGCCGCTATATCCACTACGGCATCCGTGAGCATGCCATGGCTTCCATCTCCAACGGTCTGGCTGCCTTCAACAAGGGCACCATCCTCCCTGTCACCTCTAGTTTCTTCATGTTCTACATCGTAAGCTCCCTCACTTTCTCCTTCGAGCGCTCCTCTTGGAATCTATCTACCATAACTTCCGAATGTGTTCTGACCTATCTCATTAGTACGCCGCCCCTGGTGTGCGTATGGGTGCCCTCCAGCGCCTCCAACAGATTCACATCGCGACGCACGACTCGATCGGAACCGGCGAAGACGGCCCCACCCACCAGCCCATCGCCCTGCCGGCCCTCTACCGCGCGATGCCGAACCTCCTCTACATCCGACCCTGCGACAGCGAAGAGACGGCCGGCGCCTTCATCCTGGCCATGGAGGCCAAGGATGCCCCTACAATCGTCTCCCTCTCCCGTCAGAACCTCGAGCAATACCCCCAATTCTCCTCGCGCGACGGCGTGCAGAAGGGCGCCTATGTGTTCCAGGAGGCCCAGGATGCCGACGTCACGCTCATCGGCGTCGGCGCAGAAATGGTGTTCGCCGTCAAGACGGCCAAGCTGCTCGCGGAGAAGCATGGCATCAAGGCCCGCATCGTCAGCTTCCCGTGCCAGCGCGTCTTTGACCAGCAGCCGATTGAGTATAAGCGCGAGGTGCTGCAGTACCGTTCCAAGGCGCCGCGCGTCGTTATCGAGGCCTACGCCGTCAACGGGTGGGAGCGCTACGCCGACGCCGGCTACTCGATGAGCACTTTCGGACACTCGCTTCCCGGCCCCGACGCGTACAAGTACTTTGGCTTTGACGAGGCTGTCATCGCGCCCGAGGTCGCCAAGCTTGTCGAGGAGGTTAGAGCAAACGGGGTCGACAGCCTCAGGGGCGAGTTCCGCGACCTTAACCCTGTCCACCACCACTAAGACGTCATCATTCATGAATCATCTTTGAAAGCCCCTTTTTATATCGGTGGTTCTATTGTTTTTCTTTTGACGGAAAAGTTTTGGATAGGGCGGGTTCGGTAACGGAAATGGAGGCACTAGCGGCGTTCAGGGCAATGGGGGAGAATTCGGCAGGCAACGGAATTGCATAGAACACGGATCACCCTTGATTCTCGATAATAATTGAGTGCGAAAGAGTCACGAATTTGTTCGTTTTTGGAAGTATGAACGACGGGGACGCTGCAGCAGACCGTCAGCTGGTTGCATCCCGAGTCATTGGAGTGAACTGCTGTCGCATAGATGGCTCGCTGTGGGTGAGGTTTGATTGGGCTCATTTCGAGCGGTTGACGTGGTGAAGATCGCACTTTGGGGTTGTATTTCTGATTGCAGCTTTCTCAGGTGAGATTTGAATGAGAGTCGAGCCCTAACGTGTGAGTTTACAGACAGACACGCGCCTCAACTCACTCTCATCTGGTCTTCATGTCAATCTCACATACCTTACCCAAAACCGCAAAAGACAAATTGTTTTGGAGCCCGAGAAAACCGAGGCCGGAGACGACGCTTAACAAGATCTTACGCAAGTCCGAAGGGAGGATCTGGAACGAGGGTGAGAAAAGCTTGAGGGTTGCCGTCGGTTCCTCTTGCTGACAGGGTGTGGGGGGCTTGTGGAGTGCTACTCCAACAATTACCACAACACAAAGCCTCAAAGACGAACTCATCCTTCGCTCTCACGGCTAGCTAGACGGAGGGACTAAGAAAGGATGGCGGGGTTGATGAGCGTGACGGGGAGCTCCCAAGAAGAGGAGTGCCACCCGTGACGAGGACTGTTGGGGGCTTTTGGGGCTGCGAGACTGTGCAGAGTTTGTCCCAAGCCGGAGTCAACAAGGATGCCCCATGCCATCCCCGGGCCAATCTTCTTAGCTCTACGGCAGACGGCTATGGATAGACAGGAGACGCCAGTTTAGCAGAGTCCGTCCGACACCGCTTACAGCTTCCCCCAGACTTTCTCCCCGCAGAATCTCTCCCTCATGTGTGTGTCTCTGTTTTTTTCATCAGTCTGCCTCCCCGTGGCATTGTCATTGTCATTGTCTGGGTGCCATAGCTCCCTCAGCCACAGCCGAATACGCAGCCGCCCTCACGAGTCTTCATCATAACCAACGGCAAAGCGGAGAGTCAGTTGCGATCACATTGCTGTGAAGAGGCTGCTGCCATTGGGCATCAACAAGTCGATCTGAAGTTCGTTGACTGCATGTTGCCAAGCGCCGGGGTACAGCGGATGTCTGGCTCTCGGCAGATGTGAATAGTAAACTCTGTTTGATATCACACGTCTTGCGGACCGGGGAGCTAACGCAATCCCGCGAGATACCCTCTTTCTCTTTTACTACCCTTCACTACTTTCAACGGCTGTTCCAAATTCTGGCTCCTGACCATTGGGGCTTGAGGGTTCACCGACGTGGCCCATATTATTTTGCCTCTCCTTGCCTTATACACATTCCATTTCGACCTACTCACAGCCGCGCCCGCTCCTCCGTGGAAACGCATGTCGAAGCGCTTTTTGCTCCACGAACATCTCACATAACCTTTTTTTCACTTTCAACCAGTTTCCCTTTTTATCTCTTTCCAATTGTGGAGGGGGACATACCCCCGGCACCACCCGTTCTGCAGCGGATTTGTGTCAAGTTCCACCACACCGGAGAGTTACCGCTGCGCTTACGGATTGCGAATTCGGATGCCCGAGTCCAGACGGTCTAGACCACGCCGACAGCTCGTGCCGATGAGCTCGACTCCATCATGGCCGCCGACGACAAGACGCACCGCCAGCCGTCTCCCGTTGTCGACGATGACAGGGGCCCACGCCCCCCGACCAACCCAGCCACGGCATCGGCCGATGGACCTCCGCCGGCAAAGAAGAAGAGGACCCGGACCCGGACAGGCTGTCTCAATTGTCGCCGCAAGAAGCGCAAGTGCGACGAGGGCCGTCCGGCCTGCGGTGGGTGCTCAAGGCGGAAGGAGATTTGCGAATGGGGTATCAAGGTGACATTCCGGGCCGAGAACGCCCAGACGATTTTGCAGGATCACCCGTCGATGAAGAAGGCTCGGCGGCCGCCTCCTCGTCGTCACTTTGAGATACTCGACGTCACCAGCGAGGTCATCCGCGACTATCACCTACCACCCGGCTTCCACGACTATGATTCAGATCGAGAGCTTGAACCGGATATATCACCCATCGAGAGCGGAATACACGGCCCGCAACACGACGACGATGACACAAAGAACTTTGACAGTCCCGTGTCCTACACCACCTCCACGGCCGGCGGCAACACTGCATCTGTTGCGGGATCGAGCACAGCAAAGAGAACATTATCTTCATCTGGCCCTAGCTCTGCACCGACAGACCACGTCTCCATCCCGGGCTATGGCTCCCTTCTGACGCCTTCGACACGGCGGGAGGATGCGGCGAGCGACAAAGGACACCATCCAACAGGCGACCGCATGGACTTCCAGGCTTCACCCTCCTCAGCATCACAAGTCATCACCGACAGCGCCGTTGCAAATCTCATCTACCTAAGCCAGGGAGGCGCAGGCCAAGGAGCGCACGAGCTTCCCGTTTCCACTGTCACCGGTCTTCCAGTCACAACCTTACCCATTGACCCTATGATGGATGCGCCGTTCGACTTTATGGACCAGATGTTCACGCCCGAAGGCTCCTACGAAGATGGTATCTTCTTGCCGGGCTCGGCATACCACGAGCTCCATTCTACGTTGCGAAACCATCTCATCCAAGAGGTTCGCTCCAATGGTCCTACGAGACCAGCTTCACCGGCCTCTGGCCAGAACTCCAGACGGAGATCCATCGACGCCAGCTCCGGGCCTTCTTCGTCGAATGAGGCGGTTGAGACAGTTGGCGAAATATCTTCTGACCACGAGCCCCCTCGTCTTCCACTGGAGGAAGAGTGCGCGCTATGGAAGAACTGGGTGGACGAGATCTCTCCCTGGCTGGACAAATTCGACAATCAGCGCCACTTTCAGCATTCTCTCCCAACAATGGCCAGGTCACACGATCATTTGCGGTATTCTATGTTAGCTCTTTCAGCCCGGCAGATGGAGCTCAAAGACAGGAGTCGGCCTACAGACCAGAGCCTGGCTCTTTATCAAGAAGCGATACACCTACTCTTACCCCAACTGCCGACGCGGACGACAGCTGTTATAGCCTCATGCGTTGTGCTCTGCGTTCTAGAGATGGCCAGTTGTTCCCCCAAAGCCTGGCGCAGACATCTCGACGGCTGCGCCAGTCTGATGGAGGCTGTCGGGATGAACGGCTTCGTGGGTGGCGTCGAGCAGGCGCTATTTTGGTGTTTTGTCCGAATGGACGTCTGCGGTGGCCTCATCTCATCGGTCAAGACCTTGATACCCGTCAGCCATTGGGCATCACCTGTCGATCTCGAAACAGACGCTGGCTTGTTTCTCACCAACCCCGGTCACGATATGTGGGCCAACTACGCAGTCTATCTGTGTGCCCAGGTTCTCGACTTGCTTGCTCCACTAGCCAAGGCCAATCCGGGTGGACTATTCTTTGACGGGCCGAGAAATGACATGAGATATCGAGTACGATGGATGAAGCTTTGGAGATATGTCGAAGACTGGCACAGCCGCCGGCCATCCGAGATGCAGCACATCATGTCGATACCCTCATCGGACGCGGAACCCTTCCCGAAGATCTTGTACAGCAACCCCGCCGCAATCTCAGGGAACCAATTATACCACACAGCGTCACTCTTGATGCTGCAGAACAGGCCAGCCTCGCTACGACTATCACCGAGGCCTCGCTCAGCGCTATGGCACGCCAGGCAGATTTGCGGAATTTCAATGACTAATCATCACCACGGGGCCTGGACCAACAGTGTTCAGCCCCTTTGGATTGCGGGACGTTGCATGAGCCATCCCGCGGAGCATCGCGCGATACTAGAGTTACTAGAAAAGATCGAGACAGAGAGCGGATGGGGCACCAAGTGGAGGGCAGATGACCTGAAGGAGTTTTGGGGTGACTTGGGAGACGGTTAGTATCCCGGTGACGAACGAGACAAAGACTTTTCTTACGTTACGTTATGTTTTTCTCTTTCTCTTTCTTTTACTTTGATGATTTAAAGATGGAATGAAGTGCTCTGACACTAAATCTCGTGTGAGCAGCTCTAGCCGCTGGGGAAGGCATTGGCGCAACGAGACCTCCACGTAACGCGTCAATATTCAGTGTCGGCTCTAGTATCGGATCAGCATCAAGTCTATGAAGAATACCTCCCGCGCGTGGCATTACCGTTACTACTGATACCTCATTACTTCAAAAACCCACGCGACTCAGTCAAGGACCCGTCACAGTGGTTGACAGGCACGCGGTCTCCGAACTGCTGGAATCCGAGGCTAGCATCGAAGAACAAGCGGCGCGCCCCTCCTCCCCTCCCACCAATCCCGCGGGTTAACAATCTGACGTTGGGATCCAATCTGGTCCGTGGAAAGCTGCCCCATGGGACGAGATTGGCGGGTCCAGAGGTCGGGACAAGACGGTTTTTCCAAGGTCAAAGGCGTGGGTCATGATCTCCACACTTTCCCTTCCCCCCCTCCCACCCTCTTCCATCCCCAGGAAGCTGCCCGCGAGTAACACTGCTAATACTACGGAGACCAAGTACTCCGTAGCGGCTTACTGACGGCAGGCGGAAGCCTCCCCATGGTGCGGCGTTCATGCGGGTTTGCGGAGGAGTGACCAGGGACCAGCCGGGGTGAGACAAAAAGTACGAGGATGACCTCATTTCCCCGTCTCCTGCTAGGGATGGTTCGAGGGATGAAATAAGCGCGGATGTTTTGGCGTGGTCCCGGTTCTAACAGTTACGCTACCCATGAGACGGCTGAGATGTACTTCCCCCGAAGGGTGATGCGATCGGGACGGCAATCCGAGGCGCATTCGAGATGAGGTACCTTGAGATGTGGCTGATCAGATGTGGTCTCATGCGTCCCGGCATTTGAAAGACTACCACGTTGATTGCTGTAGCACCAATTTAGTTGGTGCTGCCACTGCGGCGTTCTTCATCCCGCGGCAAGCAGACCTGTCCCGCCATCAAGTCACAGGGATCTTGCTCAAACGAGGAAGAGGAATACTTATCTCTGCTTGGACAGATTCGCATTGGCGACAAGATCGGAGAAAAGTCCGTCAAGGGTCGATGGATGAGGTTTGGAGCCAGAGAGTGTGTGGCAGGTCGAGCCGCAGGTCTTGTTCAGCGGCTGAGCGGCAACTTGCTTGCTTTCTTCCCGAACAGGGCGCTACGAGTGGCCTTTCCTGGAATTGGCTAATAAGTATGGGATGGCGTCGACGCCGTCTTAAAAAGACACGCGAAGGGAGTCTTATTCAACCATATCCGATCGGCCGTTGTTGGCTTTGCGCCTCGGAGGGAGCCGGAGCACCGAAGAGGCACAGAAAGAGGGTGAACGGGTGAAATCCCACCGGTCGCAGTGAAAAACAAAAAAGCGCTTTCAACTTCCTTGATTTTCCTGCAGAAGGCAGGTCCACGCATCTTTACGCCATGGCCCAAACTCGGCGATTTTCACCCTTGTCCCTGTCCGTTTAGTCTCTTAAGACTCTACTCCGTAACCCCTCCGGCAATAGCCCCCCCGGATTCGCAGCCGGAACCTTGGCTTTTTCTCTCGGAATCCCAAGTCATTGCGTAAAGAAAACAAGCCTATCCGGGGGTTAGGCGAGAAGGACGGTTCCGCCTGCATGTAGGAAATGCATACAACGTTGTTCGTAGCCATATACTTCCTAGTCACTAATACCGTTAGAATTAGGAGGCTGAGAGGGGGAAAATTCTTTCGCGCCCGCATCCCGGAAACTCGCGAGCTTGGAGCAAATAGGACAACGGTGCTCTGTTCAAAGTCTACCCCGTCGCGAGTCATTTGGACAGCCATTCTCACCCAACTATGCGCGTCCAACTGCCCGTAGAAACCGTAACCAGGCCAGGGACTGTATCCCAAGTACAACCCTCCTGGTCCTCTTCACCCCGTCAGCATGTTGTTTTTGGTTTGGCTTAATCAACCTCCGCGTTGGGGTCCCCGCATTGCGGTACTCTTTGTGGGGGGTGAGAGAGACTCTCCTCTCCCATCTTCAAGGTGGGAAAAGATGCAGCCGACTTGACACGCTTGAGTCTCTACAAGGTTTTGCAGCAATCAAATGACGTTGTTTCGAACGACGGGAAGAAGAACAGACTGGCCAAGAAGAGATTGGAGCTAGCGGCTGCAGTGTACCCTTTTTCTCCTTCAACACCAAAGACTCTTTTCCTTTGCTTTGCGTGGCATGCTTGGATCTGTACATATAGAACCACGTTCCCCATCCATCGTGAAAACAAAAGGGGTCCGTTCTTTGTCCACCTCCCTGGCCTCGAGTCATCTCAACTCTTTTTTGTATCTTTTCCTTTTTGATCTCATCTCGCGATCTAGCCCCAATCGCGTGAGATTATTTCCATCCTTTCAGCCGCATTTCCCTCATCGTCTCTCCAATCATACACCCCGTTCACCATGACCGTTCTCGTCGGAAGGCCTCTCAACTGGGCCATCACGGCCACGGCCGGCTCCGGCTTCCTCCTTTTCGGCTATGACCAGGGCGTCATGTCCGGCCTGCTCACCGGCTACGCCTTCACCCGGACGTTCCCCGAAATCGACACCACCAACGGCGGCGGCGGCAGCTCCTCGCTGCAGGGCACCGTCGTGGCCATTTACGAGATTGGATGTTTCTTTGGTGCCATCTTCTGCCTCCTTGTCGGTGAAAGACTCGGACGCCGCAAGTGCATCATGCTGGGATGCATCGTGCTGAGCATCGGTGCCGCGCTACAGGCTTCTGCTTTTGGGATCCCGCAGATGATTGTGGGACGTATCGTTGCTGGACTTGGTAATGGCATGAACACTAGTACTATTCGTGAGTCACTTTCTCGAAACCTCCTCATCACGGTTAGGGATGACGCTAATTCCCGGTAGCTGTGTGGCACTCGGAACTCATGAAGGCGGATAATCGCGGCAAGGGTCTTGCTATTGAATTAGCCATCAACATTTTTGGCGTCATGTCCGCATACTGGGTGGACTATGGCATGAGCTACGTCTCCAACGACGCTCAGTTCCGCTTCCCTCTCGCCCTGCAGATCTTGTTCGCCCTGGTCACCTTCCTCGGAATCCTGGTGTTGCCTGAGTCGCCCAGATGGCTCATTGCCCATGACCGCCACGATGAGGCCAAGCACATCCTCTGGGCGGTGGAGAAGAACGCCACGTCCATTACCGAAAACGAGCCCAAGCTGGAGCGTAACCTGGCCGAGATTCAAGCTGCCATCAGAGAGGAGCGAGAGGCTGCCAACACTGGTAGCTTCAAGATGATGTTCAAGAACGGCGACCAAAAGTTCCTTTACCGGACCTTGTTGGGTATCGGTGGCCAGTTCATGCAACAACTGAGTGGTATCAACTTGATCACATACGTAAGCTTTTTCCCCTGCTCATCCTGATCTTGAGCACATGAATACCCACTTCCATCTAATCCATTCAAGATGCTAACTTATCCAAGTACGCCCCGGTCATCTTCCAGGAGTCTGTCGGCATGTCACACAACCTCTCCCTCCTGCTCGCAGGTTTCAACGGTGTCGCCTACTTCTTCTCCTCCCTCATCCCGATCTGGATCATCGACCGCCTTGGCCGCAGAAAGCTCATGCTGTTCGCCGCCGGCGGCCAATGCGCATGCATGGCCATCCTCGCAGGGACCGTCTCCAACGGCAGCGTCCCCGCCGGAATCGTCGCCATCGTCATGCTCTTCCTCTTTAACTTCTTCTTTGCCGTCGGCCTGCTCGCCATCCCGTGGCTGTTGCCTGCCGAATACGCGCCCCTGGCCATCCGTACCCGCGCCGCCGCCCTCGCGACCGCTTCGAACTGGATCTTCACCTTCCTTGTCGTCGAAATCACGCCCGTCAGTATCAAGAGCATTGGGTGGAGAACCTATGTCTACTTCTGCATCTTCAACGCCTTCTTCATCCCTCTCATCTACTTCTTCTACCCCGAGACGCAGAACCTCAGCTTGGAGCAGATCGACAGGCTTTTCACGGGCGGCAAGGTGCAATTGTACTGGAAGTCGAGCATGGGCACGCCTGGCGAAGCATCACACGCTCTCAACGAGAAAGATTCCGAGTCCGGCTCTGGAGATGTTCTCCGTGTGGAGAACAAGGAGGAGTTTACTCACTAGGTTGAAGGCCACCGTAGGGAAGGGGGAAAAGTGTAATAACTTGTTGGGCCCATACCCACCGGGCTGAAAAGGGGTTCGCAATTTGTTTTGGAGGAGGTTTATGATATCCAACGGTCTGCGCACCGCATAGCAGTAAAGGAGATGATGTTTCCATTTCCAGAGAGCAAGAGTGAAATAATACAATTCCCTCAGATTGACCAAGCTACGCAGCTGTCCTTAAAGCTTACTATCCTTGTACACTGGCTTCCTCTTCTCGACGAAACTCTTGACGCCTTCAGTCATGTTTTCTCCCGCCTCCATCTTGCGATAAATCGTCTGGTCAATGAAACCCGTCGCCTCTATCGGACCCATCGGCTCCCATCCAGTCTTCAGGCCCTCTCTCGAAACGATGATTGAGTCCGGCGAGTTTCTCGCAATAGCCTCCGCGGCACCCAGCGCAGTCTCCATCAAGTCATCGGGCTGCACAACCTTGTTCACAAGTCCCCAGGATACCATTTCCTCGGCCGTGTAGTCCGTTCTCCCAATCAGGGCCATCTCCGTGGCGCGCTGGCGACCCACCGACTTGATTAGACGAGGGAGAGCGCCAGCGATGGCGATGACACCGATGGTCACCTCGGGGAGTCCAAACTTGGCCTTCGTAGATGCGTACACCAGGTCCGCATTGATGATCATCTCCATCCCGCCGCCGAGACACAGACCGTTGACAGCAGCAATGACAGGCTTCTTCCCACCGCGATTCGACAGTCCGCCGAAGCCGGCGGTGGATGGCCACTTTTCACCTGGCTTGGCGTCCGGGTGGTCGGCCGTCACTACCGGAGCTTGTGGGGCCGGGTCTGCGCTGACAGAAGAAGGGTTGTTGGATTTGCCCGTGGTGTTACGGACGTTCCACTCTTTCAGGTCCGCGCCGGCGCAGAAGGCGCGGCCGGTGCCTGTTAGGACGGCACAGCGGAGGGTTGGCTCCGTATCATACCACTCGTAAAGCCGGGCGAGGGAGTAGTGAAGTTCCGAGTAGATTGAGTTCAGGTGGCGGGGCCGGTTGAGGGTGATTAACATGATATGCTTGCGAGGGAAGGAGACGGCGGCGTCCGGGCCGACGTCGGGAGGAGGACTGGCGAAGTTGGGCGTGTTTGACATTGTGGAGGTGGAAGCCGTGTGATTTGACCTGTGCAAGGGACTTTGTAAAGCTCGTGGATGAAGGTGGTTGAGGCGGAGGCGGAGTCGTTGCTCAAAGGGGAGTGAGGCTGTTTCACCGGGGTTCAAGGTTGAGAAGAGAGGTTTGGAGTTGTTGAATTGTAGTCGCTGATGTGCCACGCACGATAGGTGTGATTAAGTTCCAACTTGGATGAATTGAGTCTTTGAGGGTTATGTTGAATCCGATGAGATGTATAAAAAGAGTCCATGGAGAATGCGAGAGGCTAGCGAGGTTGGGGGATATCCGGGGTAAACATGATGTGTTACATCCATTTGCCTCGGCTCGCTTGAGTAATCGGGATTAGTTTCCGTGCGGGGTACACCGAGCTCGGTGTAGAGCGGTGAAGCTTCGGTGGAAATGCTAATAAGTTGGGGTTATAGTTATGGAGACGCGGGGAACACCTTATCCACTCCCGTTCCACGCTCAAGTTGAGTCTGGTCGAATAAACAGGCGCACGGCACTAGTTTGGCGGATAGGAATCTTGGCTTCCGGGCTCACTTGATTGTCTTTGACTAGTGAGGTTTCGTGTAGATCACTTATTAGTAGATGATAAGCGTCCCATAATACCCTCAGTCGATAAAGATCCTTACTTGTAGCCTACTATGCTCATTAAATATCGCCGAATGCTTCTTTTCCAATTGAGAACGAATACCACCTAAACATCAGGTATGTGACACCGACCATTATGCAGGCTCTATTGCCTTGAGACAGTGGTATATTCTACTCCCGGAAAACACCCGTGATGAAGATGGCTTCCTGCATCTATAGACAGATCCAATTGGCAAGGCAAATTCTTCATCTGAACCTCAGATACTATCCGAACTACATGTGCTTTTTTGCATGGATTGATCACAATTTTAAAGGGAGCTTAATGCATCAATCAAATCAAAGAACTGCTGGGGATCGGGACAAAAACTCAACTCCCAAAATGGATGGACAAATGACATATATTGTTCCCCTCGCCAGCTGTCGGTTCTACGGTCTATAACAATTCAATGAGTCATCTCAGAAACCATGTTAGTCGCTCATTTTCCCCGAGTCGGTATACCGGGGAACGAAGCTGGAGCAGTTGTGGCTCAATTACCACAGACGCCGATGACCGGCGATGAGAATCGGCCTGTTTTATCTCAGCGATATCTGAATGGCACGTTGTGACCAGCGCAGTGACGTGCTACAATGCCCGAACTGATTGTTACATGCAAACCCTGAGGGGAAACACTCAGTGGGCAACGGTTTCATCGCAACTTGAGACTTCAGGTCATAAGATCAGCCAGTACAGACCTCTTGGGGCCTGTATGTTAATCAACGTATTGACGAAGACGGTCTTCAGATCGGATGGAACCTGATCGAACGAACTTTTGGTCCTCGGACGGCACTTCGCGAGCTTGGATATCAGTGGAGTTGCCCTGTGTCTCGGAAACATTCGTATCACGCAGTTCTTCACGTTGACTGCTGGACGGGCGTCCTCGTACGGAGAGCATCACCCGTTCTCAGAATAAGTGGTGATTCATGTCATCTTGCGGGGCCTGGCCCTGCCCAAACATGTATAAAGCAAAACTGTGGCAGAATTCGCGCGTAATTCTATGGGCAGCATGCATGGCGGAGAGCTCGGAATGCCCGGCGGCCTGGGTGGGAGGCAACATGTGAGCAAGTAATATCAACGACATGTTGGTAATATGTGTAGGGCGGAGAGAAGATTTAGACTCATCGTCCGAAGATCCCGAATCCGACTCCATGGAACCATGACCCCGTACCTCCCAAGACGGTGAACATCATGTAACGAAACTCGAACTTCTTGGCCAAAACTCCCTGAATTGACTCGAGCACGTCGTCTCCTCGACCCCTGACAAGCCACACCCCTGTTTGACAAGCGCCGAATCGTAAAGTCTCCGACTAAAAACTGCCCCAGACTCCTCCAGCAGTTGCGTGCCCGATTAAAGTTTCTTCGAAGCCCTCCTTGGCCGAACTCCTTTTTTTTTTTT